>OX459102.1:6914072-7334072 GCA_949775045.1 Metridium senile | reverse complement strand
AGAAGATTTCGAAGGTTTTGGTCCTGATGAGATCCAAGAAGCTTTTCAGCAGTATTTAGGGTGAGTGAGTGAAGAAGACAGCGATGAAGATGAGGAAAACACCGATGATACTGCTTGCGAAGTGGGCACCGAATTCGAGGACGAAGGCAAGCATGGAAACCAACAATATATATATGTAGGAGCAAATTACCGCTTTAAATGTTAGGCCCTTGTTATGCTCTTTTTCGCTCTTTTTATGCTCTATTTCATGCTGTGTTCATGCTCTTTTTTGCTCTTGTTAGGTTCTCTGACTTTCGCTCTTGTTTGGTGGTTGTTAGTTTCGTGTTCGGCTGATTTGTCCGGCCATTGTTAGGCTCGTGTCCGGTCAAACATTTCCGTACGGGATGAGCTAATCACTGAGAGTGGCCATGGCCAAGGTTTGCTACATCATCATTAGTTACTTTATGTATCCTTAATGCAGATTAGTACAAGTGTCGTATGTGTTAATCACTAACAGTGGTCAAGGTCAAGGTTTGTTAAGTTCTCAGCAGTTCTTTTAAGTTCAACAAAATGCAGGTTAGTGAGTGTAGGGTTTGTTAGTATGGCCATGGTCATGCATATGATTGTTACGTCCTTATTGGTTCTTTTTACGTCTCGATGTAGGTTAGTGAAGTGGGCGATAACAAGGTGTGAAATCTTACCCTATGTAGTTCAGTTACAACTCTCAACAACTCTTCTTGGAGAACAAAACCAGCTTCTCGGCACTAGTGTGAAATAGAACAAACATCTATTAGAAAAATTGTGATAATATGGCCATGATAATAACTATACTAATGGTGATGATGATTTCTTGTAAGGGAAAGGACTTGTAAGTGATCAGAGATCTAGTAGATGTGCAAAGACTTTTAATAAAATTAAATCAAAGTCATTATGATAGTGATGATGATTGATGATTAACTGAAGACCAAAATCATGATGGTGATGATGATGATGATAACTATAAAATGTTACTGACAATAATTATAATGAAAACACTAAAACCATGAAATAAAAACAAAATAGTTACTAACTAATAGTTTCTATTTAAGAATAATAATATTAATAAATAAACATTTTTATAGCGCCATTTCCGGGAGCTCAATGGCGCTTTACAATGATTAATTGAAAGAATGATATTTAAAGTAATCAATTGTTTTATGTATATGAATTTATATTAAAAGTTATATATGTTCGATGTATGTAAATTGAACTTAAAAGTTATCTATTGTTCTATGTATAAAAATTGAAATTTAAGTTATCTATTGTTCTTTGTATATAAAAATTGATATAAAAATTACTTTTTATATGTATATTAAAATTGATTTTAAGAATTACCTATTGTTCTATATACGTTATTGTTCTATTTACATTAAGGATTAAGTTTCAACTTATTTATCTTAATATATCTTACTGAAAAGCGTCTCTAAATAGTAATGTCTTTATGCTTAGTGACTATTTAGTCAGTATCACTCAACCAGATACATCAAATACAAAAGGAAACAATACCTCATTACAACTTTACTTGTCTTTGATAGTGACTAATAATCACTAAATAAGAACTATTACACAGTAGCAATATGATTTTATTCCATGGATATAGTGTCTGCACTCTATTCCATACATAGCAATTTGATTATATTTCATGGATATAGTGTTAGCACTCTATGTGAATGGTTTTTATAATGCCTTTAAGGGTGGACCATTTGACTTTTGAGGGGGGTTGATTTGGTCTGTGCAGGAATTTTTTTTTTAGCCTGCTGGCATGCGCACAGAATTTATTTTATAGAAAAGCAAAGATTTCAGTGGTGATTTTGCCTTGCAGGAAATTATTTTCAAAATCAACCCCCCCCCCCCCCCCTCAAGAGTTAAATGGTCCACCCCTTATTTACCTTTTTGTATATTCTTTGATAGTCATCACTCATTAAAACAAATCTGTTGACAATGTTGTTGTTCAGGTTCTCACTGTACGCTTGTCTTTTCTTTGCTCTATTCTTGGTATCATTTAAAACCTGTTGCCATGAATCTATTGTCGTAGATCGCTCTTTCCTGGTTTAGGGAGAAAAAAATCAGCATAAACAGGTTCCCATTTAAATCTGTACTTTCCCATTTAAATCTGTACTTATGCAAATTTTGTTGATATGTGCTAAACACACAGATCAACCAATCAGAGTATATTATTTCTGAAGTGAACTTCTCTGATTGGTTGATCTGTGTGTTTAGCACACATCAACATAATTTGCATAATTACAGATTTAAATAGGAAAGTACAGATTTAAATGGGAACCTGTTCATACAAACTTTATGATAGTCCTCTTCACGGTTCAGGGCTGCGCCATCTAAAAAGGTACTCAGGCCTATGCATCAAGTAGAGACCTTTTAATTACCCAACATTTATACACGTGTCTCTATCATTGCAAGCTCAACGTTAGTCTCGCTTCAATGAAAAGGCCTGGCTACCTTTCAAGATGGCGCATTAAACTGTGAAGGGCACTATTGTGTTATCAAGCAAAAAAAATGACAGGATTTTTTTACTGAGCTTAAAGTTTATTACTATTTATGTGACTGTGCACAGTTAGGTACCTTTGGGATTTGAATTTTGAAAGTCTGTCATTAAAGCGTTCTGCAATCTTTTCCAGGTTTTTGGAGTATTCTGACTCAAGTTCAGCCATTCTTTTGTAGTATTCCTGGAGATCTGCCAGAAACCAGACTTTCCCCTCCATACGAGTATCAAACAGCTTGAGTTGTTCGCTCAGCAGTTGGCGGAGTTCTAAAGCACAGAAAGAGTGTTACTTTCTCTAACACTGTCAATTATAGGGACAGGGCCTATTCTAGCCCCAAAACTCTACCACATACCCTACCACATAAGAAGTGCTGATGATGTTATAGCTTTATTTAAATCAAAACTTAAAACTTTCTTTTTCTAACAATTTATAAATTGATTTAAGTAAGAGCATTGAGCTTGGCACTGGCACTGGCACTGATGATTGTGATGACGATGATGACGATGAGGATAATTGGTGTTGTAGAAATAGAAAATGTGCGCACAGGTTGTACGCAGTTACAAAGCATTTAGTATTGGCATAACTTGCTTGAAGTGTTAAGAGAAACATGATGCCAAGCAGAGTGCTTCTCAAAACTTCTAGAGTGCTTTATATCTGCATACAGTAAAGAAAGCAAGTTTTCTATTTCTTTTATAAAACACAAATTGACTTATTGGTCCAACATGCAATCGCATAGGCTGCATGCTTTCATAAAACATGTGCTTAAGACATTCAGAATGTTTTTCTAATAGTTCTTTAATAATGCTGTTACTATCATAATCATTATAATCATCATCATAATCTTCATTATCACCACCATTATAATATCATCATTATCATCAATCCTATTACCATCATCCTCATTTTTATTATTAAAATTTAATTATTAATTATTATTATCATTATTATCATCATCATCATCATCATCATCATCATTATTATTAATTAATTATTATTATTATTAATATTAAATTATTATTATTATTATTAATATTATTATTATTAATTAATTATTATTATTATTATTGTTATTATTATTATTATTATTATCATTAATATTAAATTATTATTATTATTATTATTATTATTATTATTATTATTATTAATTTTATTATCATTATTATTATTAATTAATTATCATCATCATCATCATCATCATCATCATCATCATCATCATCATCATCATCATCATCATCATCATCATCATCATCATCATCATCATCATCATCATCATCATCATCATCATCATCATCATCATCATCATCATCATCATCATCATCATCATCATCATTATTGTTATTATTATTATTATTTGTAGAAAACAAAAACTAACGCAAGTATGTTTGTGATCATTTTATTCTCGACGTTTCGACGCTATCTAGCGTCATTTTCAAGAGAAAATTAGTATTCAAAAAATCAAAAAGTTTTATACAATAATAGTGGTCCCATGATAATAGTTTTTAACAAAAGATCTTCGCTCTAACAGAGTCTGATTGAATGTTTTGTGATGGTTTGAGTTTTTTGATGAATAACATCTCGTGGATGACGCAATCCATTTTGCCCGAGCACTTCTTAATAATGGTGAAATTGTTAGTAAGGTCGGGGACTAACATTAGGCCATTATTATTATTATTCAAATTTCAAACGTTTTTTCATGCTATAAACAAAAGTTGCGGGCATAGGTAGACTAAGCAACTACCTGTATGTCTAAACTTATAAAAAAATGCAACTTGAAATATTAAATAATCCCACCATAAATAGACACAACTACAACCTTGGATATAATAGAGCATATTCGTATAACTCACTTTTAAAATGCAAATGAGAATATGTGTGAAATAACATGTTAATGAGGCGTGCGTGTAGCTATTTGCTTTCATTTTTTTCTTTGAGCCACAAGCCACTGTGGAAAACATTGATAATTAAAAGTGGTTTTGAGTAAATCTAGCCATAAACGTATAAAGCCGAGAGCGCAACTCACTGAAGCATTTTATAACACGCACACCTAATTAGCATATTATTTTATACATATTCTCATTTGCATTTTAAAAGTGGGTTATACGAATACGCTCTATTGTCTATTTATTGTGGGGGTTTTATTTAGTATTAAGCATTACAGTCTTATTTATCTATTTTTAACTTCTAAAATAGAATATGAAACACACATTATGCTGAAAATGAAAATGAAAACAAGCACAACAGCATTCAACAAGTGGTTTGCAAAAAGTACATTACTAATGAAGAAATCTAAAATTATTTCCTACAAAACTCCTGCATAAATTTAATTCAATCAAACTATAGATAAGATAGACAATAGCAATGCCTCCTTGAAGCTTAATAATCATTCCACGTGTTTTGGTTGTTTAGAAATATCTTTAAAACAATTATCAACAAAGGCTCAAAGGGGTTATTATCCTAATCCAAACACTTTCAATATTTCTATAAACCAACTTCGACCATCATTCACAAATCAAATTTCTGAGATGTTTTGAAACCATAAAGAAAATGCGTTGAGACAAAGCTGAAATGGAACCAAAACAATATCGGAAGAAATATGTTTATACGTGTGTATGATAAGAATGTCTAGCAAAAAGGAGTCTTTTAAATTAATATTTTTCACACTACATTACAAAGTCGTAAAGTTACTATGTCAATACACTTGTGGTAAAGTTTCATAATAAATCTTTTGTGGAAAGCACTTGATTTAAGACACAAGAACGGCTTCATTAATAGTCGACAAACCACTGGATACCATATAAAGGCATTTTTTGCGCCATTTTTCAAGTAAAGCGAAACAGTTGTTGTGGTTCAGAACGCGCCAAAGTTGATAGAAATTCACAAGCTGAAAAAACCTCACATGTTATTAAACGTGTTATTTCTTTAAATAAAAATCACTTGAATCTTTAAACTAGTTGAAAATCAAAATAGCGATAACAATGATTGTATATAAACATGTCCATAGCACGTGGCTTCGAACATTAGCGAAATAAATTTAGCGTTTTTGAAAGAGGAAAACTCCGGCAAATTTTGACCTTCGACAATGTAAATTAACGATGTGTCAACACCGAAAAGAATATCTTATTTTGATGCTTAAATTTAATAGATTTTCACCCGATTTCCAAAAGCGTAGCGTGAGAAATATTTGTCTTTTAAGTTGAAGACGAAGCCAGCTTTCACTTGTAATTTCCAAGTGAGTCATTAATCGCGAATCGAATACATGATCGAAATGTACACATATTTTTCACACTTGTAATTTTGTTCAAAATCGTTTCTAGGTTACGAAGGTTAAAAAATGAATGAGCGATTAAAAACAGGCTTAAAAATGGTTTAAAGTTTAATACACTTTTGGACTTGGATATTAATCTTGGATTAAAAACGAAATTTCAAACCAGTTGCAATTGCTTTCCTTTATATTTGTGAAGTCTAATCTTATAATAATATTCAAAAACCCTGACGGACTATCCATCATCACCCGACAAAAAATCATTAACTTGACGTCTTTACTTTGAGAAAATTGATAAACGAAAAGGGTTCGTAATGATTTGTTGACATTTGAACACGTATCAGACATACTGTAGAAGCAACAGGCTGCTGCAGGATGACTATAATAAAGGGCCTTTCTAGACGCCACTTCCCCCTAAAAACATGACGATATTTAGCTTCCAAAACGCCTCCAAAATACACGAACCATAACAAAATATACAGTTATACTCTCAAGAATAAATTTCTATGAGATAATATTTATTCTGGTGTTATAATAGCAGAGAATTGAAGTCTTAAAAGTGTGGATGTTTTAGTGAAAAGTTGCACCCCATCCCAAAACATCATAGCTGGCAAGATCTACGAGACCGGAAAACCATCATACGCAGCCTTAAACTGCCCTCAAAAGTACTTCGTATCAAAGCTACATGTGGTACTTATCTACGTCTTGATATTAGATGCTTGGTTTAAGGATTTAAGGCTTTCATTTAGTTACCTTTCGTTTGTGTTTCGAACTCAACCAGGGCTGCCTTGCCTTTCTTCGTAGAGGCCATTGGTAATATCAGACGAATTTCTTACAAGTTTTCCTTTAAGTCATGGTCGGTTTTGAGTTGTAAATGATACCACGATAGAGTAATCTATCTGTAGGAATTCTTCAATTGTATTTCGGTTAGGTCTTTTGTTTTTTAGACACAAAAACACGAGAAATATAAAGCCCTTTCTTTCCGGAAAGAAAACACTGCTACGATTGTGGTTCAAAGCTCGTCCCATGCCTCTCTCATCACCACGACAAATTATACAGTTAGATCCCAGTCTTCGCCCATAAATATTTATTAATAATTTTAACAAATTTTAAAATAAATTCATCACTATTTTCAAATTCCGAAATAATCGCTTTTTGCAGATTTTATTAAGATATCATTAGGTTGATCCACGTGATCTATTTTTGTATTAGGGTACTGATTGTTGACCAAATATGAAACCACAGGAAACCCACAAATAAAAAAGAAAGACTGATAAAACATTTTCCTCTGCAGGAATTCTGGGTTCCAGAGGGTTTGAACTTCGCCACTCGCCATATAGTCTAATATAGAAAAATTCCTCTGATACCCAAGGTTCTGCAGCCAATTTATTTTCCTCCTTTGGGCTTCCTTTGTAAATATTTTATTGACTGTGAGGAGACTGAGCACAAGGAAGCCCCATTGCCCCTCTCCCTTCTAACTAAACAGGAAGCCCATGGAAGTGTAATGAAAAAATGGTGGTTATTAAAATGATGATAATAAAGTGGTGATGATATGATGATGATGATAATGGTGATGCTGATGATGAAGGTTATGATGATAGTTGTGATGATGACAGTCAGAGAACATGGAGGTCATTATTGTTACAATTGGATAGGTTTTTTGACAGTACTAGCATTTAAATTAAAACGATAAGTTCTCAGAAGTTTCGATCAAGTCTATGATCATCTTCATTGTGAAGCAATATTTGCATGTGAAAACTTGAAAACAGTTACAAATTAGCGCGCACGCCGAGATTTGCGAGATTCTACTAGCGTTTTATAGATGACAGGAATTTGAATTCAATCGTTCTCTGAAAAATTGTCCCAATTAGAGTGCCAAGCCTCCAAAAACAGTCTTTGATGGTAATCGCCTTCCTTGCCACAATCTGGGCATTGTCAAAATTAAAGTTATGGCCTGTATAGAGTACTGAAGTGAATACATCACCTATTGTCAGTTGTCAAGGAAACTTGTTCCAAACTAAAGTCGATCAACCGTATTTCTTTTGTTCCTCTATAGAAATGTGTGCTGAAAAGTTACTGTTTGGAACCGGAATCCATGTCAACTGACGTCACACTTCACCACTCTATTGTTGGCATGTTGAGCAATTTTAGACGATTGGAAGTTGTTTCAGACCGCTCTCTTGTGTTCTTGAATTTGGGTGAGTAGAGACCAGTGTGAATAATTGTGGTGTTTACAACCATTATTCTCTTCAAGAGCATTGGGGTTACTGTTGAGAAATGGATATACTGTACTATCAAGCTAAATACTTGTAGGTATTCATTACGTTTTCATATACAGTGGTACCTCTATTAAGCAGTCACCCATTAAGCGGTCACCCTGTATTAGGCGGCCACAAAAAAAAGTCCCAAATCTATTCCTATACCTATTCTATACCTCTATTCAGCGGCCACTTTGGAAAGTCCCAAGGGTGACTGCGTAATATATAGGTACCACTGTAACTCATTTTAACATGCAAATGAGCATGTGTGAAATAGCATGCTAACATGGTGTGCATGTTTTAAAATACTTCAGTGAGTTGCGCCCTTGGCTTAGAATAACCAAACTAAAACAGATGAGTCACAAGGAGAATAATTTATAGATTAAATTGCTGGAAACCACTTTTATCAATGATTTTCACTGTGGCATGTCGCTCAAGGGAAACAATACAAAGCAAATAGCTACATGCACACCTCATTAGCATGTTATTTGACAAATATGCTCATTTGCATGTTAAAAGAGGGTTATACGACAACATTCTAGGGTGGTTTTCATTAGCCCGTGAAACAAAGTGTAATAGTGAAAATATAACAACAAAAGAACACAATGGAATATGGTACATTAAAGAGTGATACATTAAAGAGTGTTTTTCACAGGTTAATGAAAACGACTCTATTGATTAAAACCACTATTCTAATCAAAACAGCCAAGACAGAATTCAATTTGAAAGTTTATTACTCACAAATAATCCCAATAAAAGTGTGACAAATACTAACACACAACATTTTCAAAATTGACTAAATCCAGAGCTAAACAGCAGCGGCACCAGAAATAATCTCGACCAGTTCCCTGGTAATGACAGCTTGCCTGGTTCTGTTATAGGTCAATGTCAGCTTGTCAATCATCTCGCCTGAAGCACAAACATAAAAAATTCATTAGTAATTCATGAGAAATTGACAAAAGAAATCATAGCTGTGAAGAAGTTTAAGTTTTAACTTGAATTTTCTCAGAATTTTTGTTAATTTCAGTAAAATATTTAAGAACTAACATTGGAGTTTCAAAAGTACTATACATATAATACTATATTCAAGTCCAATGTGTATGAGATAAAGTCGCAAGTCAATGACTTATATTACTTAAAAAACTCATTAATAATTCATAACAAATTGTTAAAAATAAATCATAGCTGTGAAAATGGTTGTATATTAGATACAGAATCATCCGGATTTTCATAAGTTTTAACTTGAATTTTTATCAGCCAGATTTACTTTTATCTTGACAATTTTAGCAAAATATGAAAGAAGTAAGGTTGGATTTTTATAAGTACTATATAATATTCAAGTCCGATGTGTATGAGAATAGATATACCTATTTCATAAAATGTTGTCAGAAGGAGATCTGAATCTGCAATCGGAGACTGAAAATTATGAATTGGGGGGTACGGCAGGTTTTTCTCATTGCATGCACTTTCTGGCTTCCGATATGGCGACGGTAAATATAAATCTGAAGGTGCTAAGCACAAAAAAACAACAAAAAAACAGGGCCAGGCCTGGTTTTTGCAGTACGCAATTTTCCTAATTTCATTTCGGTCTCAGATTGCAGATTCAGATCTCCTTCTGACAACATTTTTTGAAATAGGTGTACACCTATTTGAATTATCGTTGTCCATTTGGAATGGTTGATCTGAGACCGATAGGAATTATTGTGGGAGCTCGTTAAATTCCAAATGCATTGTTTTAATCACACTTGAATGGTGCTGAATTATGGATAACAGTATTTCAGAAGTAAACATTAATATTCGAGCGTGATTATAATAGTGTATTTGCAGTTTAACGAGCTCCCACAATTCCTATCTGTCTCAGATCAACCATTCCAGATGGACAACGTTAATTGAAATAGGTGTATACAATATCAAGTGGAAGATGTTGACCACTCATATTGTATATATTACATATAAATAATTTTATAGGTGTTATTTTCCATTAGATTTTAAACAATAACACTTATTTAGCAGTCTAAATCCAAGTCAAGTCTAAGTAAACCATTCACTTGATAATGACATCAGAAATATGCCAAAACTTTCTGTTGCCAATTTTCTTGCTAATAAATAAATTTATTATACACCTATTTCAACCTATTGTCGCAAACAAAGCCACAGTCTACACTCTGAAGCCTGCAAAGAACGTTGGTATTTCTTCTCATATTTTGGTTGTATGTGTTTGTGTTATATGATCATAACAAGTTGTTGTTGTGGTAGATATTTAAATACAAATATTTCTTTAAAAATGTGTAATAAATCACAAATTATGTCTATAGAACCGACATCCTTTGCAGGCTTTAGAGTGTGGACTGTAGCTTCGAAATAGGAAATAGGTGTATATTACTATTGAAGACTCACGGTCACTTGTACCAACATGCACTATGTGAAAGACTGAATTGCGTGGACCGCAAAAATCACACATATAGACATTTTGATATCTTATCTGGTATTTACGCTCTTACTAAATCGTTACTTTCTAAGCATTTTGTTTTATTTGTTTTCCCGTAATACGACTGACTGAGAATGAATTATAACACTCAAATCAAAATAAACAATGCAAAGCATGCTGGTAAGTGACCATGGGTCTTTAATTAGAGCAGATTTCGAATGACTATAAAAAGCTCACAGCATGAATATGGACAAGGCACGGCAAGGTATGTAAAAACTTTTTACAAACATTATGGTCGCAGCAAGGTGTGCAAATGGCACCGCACTATTCAGCCATAGAGTGAAAACACTAGAACCATGAAACAAAATCAAATTGTTTGTGTGTAATAGTTCTTATTTAGCGACTATTAGTTACTATAAAAGACAAGTGAAGTTGTAATGAGGTATTGTTTCCTTTTGTATTTGATGTTTCTGGTTTAGTGATACCGACTAAATAGTCACTAAATAAAAACTATTAGTTAGTAACTATTTTGTTTTTATTTCATGTATCTAATGCTTTTGCTCTATGAAATCTGCTCTAGACTAGATGCACTACTTGCCTGCATTTTTGCTAGCAGCATCCATAGCCGTCATTCTAGCACTCTGCTCACTGCATGCTCCTTCCTTCATTGCGAAGAACAACAGACTTGCAAGAGAAAACTCTTGATAACTACGGATCACTTCAGAGTCAAGGTCATCATATGTACTAAGAGCATCTGTGGTAAAAAAAAACAATTGATTAGATGTGGGTTGCACTGGCGGTCTAGTGGTGAGAGCACTGGCCTTTCACCACTGTGACCTGGGTTTGATTCCTCGTTTGTTTGCAGTGTTGTTCTCTCTCATATGCCATAAAGGTTCTATTCCAGGTTATCTGGTTTTTCCTCCCCTGTCAAAATCAACATATGAGCAGTGTTGTATGCTATAAAATCACCTGTTGTCTTTTCCAAATATTACCAAACCCCCCTTTCCTGGTTGGCAAAAATATCATAACCCCCCTATATGTCGTCCAGTTTTTACTAAACCCCTATAAAACAGCATACTACAGGGCCCAAAGTAATTGGCATAAGCTGTTATGGTGTCCCTTCCTTCGTTCGAAGGAAAAAGCTAAATAAATAAATACAATTTGTAACAAACCATCCCCCCCTTTATATAGCTTCCAAAAATAATGTGACAGCCCCCCCCCCCCCCCCCCCCCCCCCTCCAATATTGCTGACCCCTCCCCGGCCCTCATACATTAATAAACAGTCCGGGTTATAGTCAGATCTGACTATCCTTATGACGTCACGATTCTATTGTCTTTCGGATCATAACACGAGGAGACTACGAAACGACGACGTGACTCACTTCGGCCTCAATATCTTTTGTCTTCTATGTTTTACCGGATGTTTTTGAACACCTATCGATTCGAAGGTGATAAGATATTACACAAATTCCGTTCAAACAGCAAAGAAAGACTTACTCGAAGAGAAAAAGCCTATTTAAGTTCACTAGATGTCGCCATCTTTGATAATGATCAAATGGTAAGTAATGGAATGTCTTGTGTTGTGTTGGGTTAGCTATTTTTGATTAAACTAGATACAATTTTCCCTTGAAGGCAAGTAAATAAAGTGTGTATGTGCGAAGTTTCGGCTTGGTAACCCTCGTATTTTTTTGGTAACCAACTTTCAAAGTTTGAGATATGAAATAAATGCCCCCTATGTATACGAAGCTTTCTCGGTGTCGCTAGTTTGTAAAGGGAAATTATGATTTGTGTGCGGTGCAAAAGCCGAAGAATGATTGTATAATTCATCAAAATAAGTTACAGAATACAGAACTGAGTTTTCATGTATATCAGTATAGACTGGCGAGCATAATTTCTAGTTTATAATAAATGATTTGGTTGTTTCATGTTAAAAATTAGCTAGCTAGAAAGGTCAACATGTGTGTGTATGATTCCTGATTTCTGGTTTCTGGTTTCAGGTTTTATCTGATATAAAGAGGAGCAAAGCCGGTTCAATGTCTACTATTAGAAGCATCAAAAGTGTCTATATTATATAACTATGTTATAATATATAAATGAATAAAAAATTAAGTCATTTTCATATCGCTTGTTGTTGTAATGTTTACATTGCAATAGCACATTTTCTACTCGGAAATACATTCAAACATGGTCATATACACCATCCGATCCCCATCTTACAAGGAACAAAAATGTTTATATATAAAGGACAACGTTTTAAACTCGTTAAATTTCGTGGAATAGCCTTCTAAATACTCGCATAAATCGATACCGGGATCAATGTCTAAGAACATATACAGCACGGACAGTCATTGCGTCAAAGTCAGGGAAGTAACTCCATGTATATATACCATGAAATATATTAGATACCGACGAAAAATCTAATCCACATTTGTCAGTTGATGCCTTCAGATTTCAAAGCTAGCCAGCTAAGATAAGTTTGAATAATTTAATTCATTGAACTTCAGTTACGATGAATGTCAAAACTTTGACTCTGAAAAGTTTATCACCAAAATGTTTTATTTTTAAAAACTCCCACCTCATTATAATCTTCCATATTAGTTTGACATAGGTGACTCCGTATTGCAAGAAACAAGACATTTTTTCTGTACAAATTTAGCCCAATTTGTTCGTGTTTGATAAACACTGAACGCGTCCGCCGCTTTGAATTGCCTTCGTTTTATTATTACACGTGACTGAATGTTTTGATGTCACCTTGCAAACAATAGAATCGTGACGTCATAAGGATAGTCAGATCTGACTATAACCCGGACTGATAAATGAAAGCCTCCATGCTAACCTTCTGTGGCATTGTTCAAGTTATCAAATGAATAGAATGGAGCGGCAGTTGCTTTGAAGGAAACCACAGACCTGTAAACACAAACAAGTAATTATTACAGTGTATATTTATTTAACTATGACATCTCAAACTCATTTATTATTTACAAGGTAATCAGCCAATAAAATTAACAGAATTTGATCACATGATAAACCAGGATCATTGGCAAAGGTGTCCGAAAGTGAAATGAATCCATTTCAAGGTCTGGATCAAAACTTAATACTCTAGTTTCGAGTTCTTCCTTGCACAGTCTTAGCCTCGAGGCTTACTTGTTTGCTAATTAATCAAAGAGCAGCAATAACACCCTAGGTATTTCTATTCTTTGTGGATGCTTGCATTCCCTTCCTTACGACTGACTGTATTACAAACAAAAGAATATATCACACGCTATCGAGGCTAAGACTGTGCAATGAAGAACTCAAAACTGGAGTATTCAGAACAGCAATAATTGACATCAACAACAAAATTCTTACACACAATCTTACATAATATATTTCAATATATTATTATTACAATATTATATTATATACCCTTGATTGCAAGAACATTGTCCAAACTTTTGCAATTTAGTGGAAAGGAATTAATTAAAAGACAAAAGAAGATCACTTCACCAAACTCTTTCTTTTGTTATTCCTTTGTTTTCAAATTACTGTTCTGTTTTCATGTTACACCATTCTTGCGATTAGGTATATATTGAAAATGTAAACGATAGGTAATATAATGAAAGTTGTAACACCGTAAAAATTGTTGACTTAACATTACTGATGTTTCAAGCTTTAGCCCCCTTTTACTCCGATGAACGGCTTAAGCTCGAAACGTCAGTAAAGTTAAGTCAACATTTTTTACGGTGTTACAAATTACATTATATTACCTATCGTTTATATCAAACACCGGCGCAGCATATACTAGGTAACTCGCTAGTTTCCATTTATTGAAATGTAAGATCATCATAATGACATTTCTTTGTTTCTAACGTCTTTTAGAATGGGTTTCTCACCTAAAAGTATTGTAGTACATCTCCCCCAGGTTGAACTCAAAGCCACTATTGATGACTTCTTGTGCTAGAAACTGTGCCTCACAGAATACTGGTGGCTTTCTTCCAATACCAGAGAAAGTCATCAACATATTATCAGCTGAAGGAAAGGATAAAAACAACACATTAACAAATGAATAGCATCATTTACAATTATAGAACTGTTCTCATTAACCTGTGAAACAAAGTGTCAAATAACCACAAAAGAACACAATGGAATTGTGTAGTGACTGTAGTTGGTAGTCCTCCTACAAACATACGTGACTTCGTAGCTCAGTTGGTAGAGCATTGCACCAGTTCAGCAAAGGTCATGGGTTCAATTCCCGTTGAAGTACCAAAATTTTTTTCGGCTTATATAATTGCAATTACATTAATTGCTTAATATTCCGCGACGATCATATAATAAGACACACACCGTAGAGTGTTTTACGGTTAGAGCTGTTCTCATTAACCTGTGAAACGGGTGCTAGCTGCCAATCAAGGATTTAAAAGATACCGACTAATAAGTTTTGATTAACGGCAGCTAAAAACATGTTTCACGACAAGCTGTTGAAATGTCTGAGTTTGCAGAAAGTTGAAAACTGCAGTAACATTATTGTGTTAGAATTAGCCATACCATGAGTTCTCTGCAAGATCTGCCTTGTCTTGTCCCCAAAGGAAATAATAGCTGTATTTCTGTCTTGGTTGTTAGCCAAGTTTGCTTTCACGGCTTTAGCCAGACTAGAATGAATACCACCACAGAGACCACGGTCAGATGATATTGTTATCACTAGATGGTTAGGTTTGTCCTCATCTTGCTTGATCTCAACTTTCTCATACAGAGCTGCAAAACAAGAGAGAAAACACTTTACAGCACCGTTCATAATACTCCAGGCTAGGTCTTGATGTGTTGTGTAAAAAGATATTCACAAATTTCAAGCAAAGCACTAAAAAATATTACTGCCAAACTACACAAAATTTCATGGTACGTAGGTATCGACATTTTGGATGATTATGGTTTCAACTATGTTTTTACTGCGATTTTCCACTTTCTGCGAACTCAGACATTCCCACAGCTTATTGCGAAACACGTTTTTAGCTGCCGTCAAATAAAACTAATTAGTTGGTTTCTTTTAAATCCTTGATTGGCAGCTAGAAACGTATTTCACAACAAGCCGTTAAAATGTCCAAGTTTGCAGAAAGTCAAAAACCACAGTAATTAAACAATTAAACGACCAAGCTTTTGGACAAATTGTCCATCTTCAGGGTCACAATGGAAAACACATTTGAATTCACTGTGAATTGAGGCTTTTGTAATTCCCCTGTGCGAATGAACCTTTTGTCAAATAGTACAGTGGTGCTTGATAATTTGAAACTGGAGTATTAATTGCACTGATTCACTGATCATGAAACAATAGATGAGGCTGGAGTGGATAAAATACAATGAAAGTACTGCAGATTCATCCACTCCACCCTGTACTGGATTTAATTGTTTCACAGTCAGTCATGCGAATTTGGAAAAGGGCTATTCTCAAACTCATTAAATATTCATGAGGACAAAACAATGGAAATCACAACTGTGAAGGAGGTTTGGATAATTATGTGATCTTAATTTACATAAAATCTGACAAACATTCACTTTGGATTTCTCTAAGACTTATTAATGGTTTGAGAAGCCAAACACTTTGAAGCTGGTTAGAAAAACTTGGCTATGCCTCATTTTGTTAACTAAGTTCTCTGTGTTTGGATATCAATGAGGTAACATATATTTCTTGATCTATTACTTAAACTACTTCAGGTATTTCTACACTATTCATCATTTTCATTTATCAATGATAATGTAAGTGATGATAATGGTGTAAACCAGGATAATATATGCGTTTATTATATAATTGTCAATGAAATACCTATATTTCTCTGTTTCAAAAATGTGATATTTTAACATGTGAAAATATCATTATTATGGTTACACAGCTTTTTATTTATTTTTTCTTGAGTTAAAAAAAGTTTTCTTTTCATTGAATAAAATAATAAACAGAACATTACATGGTCGCTTGGAGATAAATTTTATATTCTTATGTTGAAAATATATCACTCGTTCGCTGCGCTCACTTGTGAGAGATTCATTTCAACATTCCAAGATGAAATGTGTATCTCCGTGAGCCCATGTAATATCCTCTATATATTCTCACTATCACTCTCATCTTCATTACCTAAAGCACCAGCGCCGTAGGAACGTGCTGGTTTCAACTCCTTCTCTGCACGGCCAAACTTAGCAGCTGACACCATCTTCATAGATTTGGTAATCTTTTGGATATTCTTCACAGACTTCAATCGCATCGACACTGAAAACAACACAAGCCAATCACTACAAAGACTCTACCAATTAATAGAAAAGGTTTGAGCTCTCTATTCCACAGTTTAGACTCAATAATTGACTTGCATAGGCCACGTCTACCTCAAAGTCAACCTCCCTTAAATCAAGCAGTTCTATAGAAATGAGCTCAGAAATGGCAAGAATACCTCAATTAGTAAAGTGCAAAATTCAATTTAATTGTGGATAACAAGAGGAATGGCTGTAATTTGTAGACTTAGTACACAAACACATATAAAAAGCAAAATCTGCCATTATTTAACGAAATTAACTTTAAAATGTAAGTTTACAAAATGAAGGTCTTTGATTCCAAGCTGTAAGCATTAATTCATATTATCTATTAACCAAAGCATCAACAAAATTAAATAGACTTTTAACTGTGTGGAATATCAACTTACGATCTTTCAAAGTCACCATGTTCCTAACTCCAAGGCTAAAACAAACGGACAAGAAAAGCACAAAATTAAAACTGAACTATTCAAATAGATAGTTAATTTATCAAATAATGTTTCTGAGTTATGATAAAAGTCTGAAATGGAGTTTTTACCTTGCTGCTGGCCTGAAAACGGCTCCCGGTAGAAATACTACAGTAGCCGCCATCTTGGATCACACAAGTGCGGTGTGCCGGGTCACGTGATTCAATATCACCGCTGACAAACTTCTTCGTAAATAAATCCACATTTCTAATTGGTCAAAAATTTGAATAATCCAATCAAAGCACTCGATATATATCCAAATATAATATCGCAGGCTCACAGTTGTTGTACAGATTTTGAAAAACCAGTAATGTCGGGAAGAGAGGGTTTGTAGACTGATTTTTTGTGTGAATTTTACCGTTTTTTCAATGCTTTATTGACGAATTTCAGTTTGTATGTTTATTCACATGAGTGTTCTCGTCGTGTTGTGTGTTAGGTGGCAAGAAAAAGCCTCTGAAGGCGCCGAAAAAGCAAAAGGCAGATATGGATGAGGTAAGCCACATGGCTCAGAAAGATAGATTCAAATATACTTAGAAGACTTTAAAAACTTTCTAAATAATGGCCTTAATAAAGTGTTCAAAATTTGTTTTAATCATGCAGAAAAACATCGTTATTTTCTGCAATAAACACTGGTTAAAACACAGGTAGCCCAATCAAATGTGTTTGCAAGCAATATCAATCATCGTTATAATCATCATCATTTTCATTGTCATCGTAATCATTAGAATCATCATTGCCATCATCATTGTCATCACTATCATCAGTTATAGATGATCATCATTAGAATTGATCATCACCATCATCAATGTCGTCATCATTATCACCATTCATCCATTTATACTAGTGTCTGCATGCATCATCACCATCATCATCATAACTGTCTATTGATTTCAATCCCGTGTAGGAAGATCAAGCTCACCAACAGAAACTAAAAGAGGACAAGAAAGCTTTAGAACAGGCCAAAGCAAAAGCATCTAAGAAAGGCCCAATGGGTATGTAAATATACACATAGCCATATTGTTGTTAATGAATTGAAATGCGTTTGGTGTATAAGTGAAATACAGATACATGAGAAAAATATCATATGCCCTTGGTGGGAATTGAACCCCACCCCAGCATATTTGTTCATCCCTTCGAAGAATTGATTTATTAATGCACAATTTAATCATGATTCCATTCAATTGTTTATCTATTATTCATTAAAGACATTCTAGTCATTACAACCTTTCTCAATATCCATTCACCCATTTATTAATCATTCAATCAATCATTCATTTATCTGTTATATAATTTTATTCAGTTTCATCTAGTTAATCAATCATTCTTTTGTTTTCAATCTTTGTATTATTTATTTCATCCATCCATTCATTCAGTCTATCCAATCATTCATCCACCTATGCATTCATATTTATATATCCAATAATCCATCCATCTATCCATTCATTCAGTCTATCCAATCATTTATCTAACCATTCATCCACCTATGCATTCATTCATTCATTTTTATGTATCCAATAATCCATCCATCCATCCATTCATCCATCCATCTATCCAATCATTTATCTAACCATTCATCCACCTATGCATTCATTCATTCATTTTTATGTATCCAATAATCCATCCATCCATCCATCCATCCAATCATTTATCTAACCATTCATCCACCTATGCATTCATTCATTCATTTTTATGTATCCAATAATCCATCCATCCATCTATCCAATCATTTATCTAACAATTCATCCACCTATGCATTTATTCATTAATTTTTATATATCCAATAATTCATCCATCTATCCATTCAGTCTATCCAATCATTTATCTAACCATTCATCCACCTATGCATTCATTCATTCATATATATCCAATAATCCATCCATCTATCCATTCATCCATCCAATCATTTATCTAACCATTCATCTAACCATTCATCCACCTATGCATTCATTCATTCTTATATCCATTCATCCATCCATTCATCTATCCAATCATTTATCTAACCATTCATCCACTTATGCATTCATTCATATATATCCAATAATCCATCCATCTATCCATCCAATCATCCATCTATCCAATCATTTATCTAACCATTCATCCACCTATGCATTCATTTTTATATATCAAATATTCCATCCATCTATCCATCCATCTATCCAATCATTTATCTAACCATTCATCCACCTATGCATTCATTTTTATATATCAAATATTCCATCCATCTATCCATTCATCCATCCATCTATCCATTCATCCATCCATCTATCCAATCATTTATCTAACCATTCATCCACCTATGCATTCATGCATTCATTTTTATATATCCAATAATCCATCCATCTATCCATTCATCCATCCATTTATCCAATCATTTATCTAACCATTCATCTAACCATTCATCCACCTAACCATTCATCCACCTATGCATTCATGCATTCATTTTTATATATCCAATAATCCATCCATCTATCCATTCATCTATCCAATCATTCATCTAACCATTCATCCACCTATGCATTCATTTTTATATATCCAATAATCCATCCATCTATCCATCCATCTATCCAATCATTTATCTAACAATTCATCCACCTATGCATTCATTCATTCATATATATCCAATAATCCATCCATCTATCCATTCATTCATTCATCTATCCAATCATTTATCTAACCATTATTCATCCACCTATGCATTCATTCATTCATTTTTATATATCCAATAATCCATCCATCTATCCATTCATTTATTCATTCATTTAAAATTATTATTTCAGGTGGAGGCGGCCTGAAGAAATCTGGGAAGAAATAATGCAGACGTTACTTAGAATGTCATATTTAATCACACAAGAACACTTTGTTTCCATTAATCATATTTTACCCACAAGTCTACTCAAACATTCATTTTGGAATTATTGAATGTTATCTCTGTTGTGTAAACTGCTGATTTTTGTTTTAACGTAATTGTAAAGCAATTCCAGCTGGTAATTAAAGGTTATTTTTAAACAATTTCATTGTAGTTTCTCAATGTAATGTTATGCATATGTGATATGCAATGCGTTTCACATTAAGGCCCGAGCAAATGGCTTCAACATTTGTTTCAAAACCCATTTGATTTTGTTGAATGGCAATGTTGAAGCTGTTTGCCATCCCATTTTAACATTGAGACCATTTGACCCCCTACATTCAACATCGTTCAACAATCATTTTACAGCGTTCAGAATTTCATGACCTTTTCTGACAAGAGTGTTTTAACTGAAGATAAAGATTCACCCCAAATATTTACATAAACTTGAACCTGAATTTTCTTTTCATAAATCCTTAATTTTTTTTTTTACAAAAACACAAAATATAGGTTGGAGTTTTTGCAGCCGTTTAATAAACTCGCAGATCGTGTTTTTTCAAGTCTAAAACCACTTGGCTTCTCCTTGTGGTTATAAATCCTGACAAAACACTCCTGCTTGTTTATTGAACTATACATACAAAACATTTATTCAAGTTCAACACCAAGCTATGCTTATTAACTGTACAAATGATATTTATAAATATTTAAAATATAGATCCACCCATTTTTGCTCCCAATCTTTACTTGGAAACACTTGTGCAGTCCACACTAGTTTAACTGCTAGTAATGGTCCATTTTTGCTCACAAAGTTTACTTAGAAACACTGGTGCACTCCACACTAGTTTAACTGCTAGTTATGGTCCATTTGAACTCCAATTGTTTCCTTACAATCACTGACGCAGTCCACCCTAGTTAATCTGCTAGTTACATTTGAACTCCAATTGTTTCCTTACAATCACTGACACAGTCCACCCTAGTTAATCTGCTAGTTACATTTGAACTCCAATTGTTTCCTTACAATCACTGACACAGTCCATCCTAGTTAATCTGCTAGTTACATTTTAACTCCAATTGTTTCCTTACAATCACTGACGCAGTCCACCCTAGTTAATCTGCTAGTTACATAATTTTAACTCCAATTGTTTCCTTACAATCACTGACACAGTCCACCCTAGTTAATCTGCTAGTTACATTTGAACTCCAATTGTTTCCTTACAATCACTGACGCAGTCCACCCTAGTTAATCTGCTAGTCACATTTTAACTCCAATTGTTTCCTTACAATCACTGACGCAGTCCACCCTAGTTAATCTGCTAGTTACATTTTAACTCCAATTGTTTCCTTACAATCACTGACACAGTCCACCCTAGTTAATCTGCTAGTTACATTTGAACTCCAATTGTTTCCTTACAATCACTGACGCAGTCCACCCTAGTTAATCTGCTAGTTACATTTTAACTCCAATTGTTTCCTTACAATCACTGACACAGTCCACCCTAGTTAATCTACTAGTTACATTTTAACTCCAATTGTTTCCTTACAATCACTGACGCAGTCCACCCTAGTTAATCTGCTAGTTACATTTTTACTCCAATTGTTTCCTACAAACACAGACGCAGTCCACTCTAGTTTACCCTAGTTATCATAAATGTTTCTCCAATGGTTTTCTCAGAAACACAAAAGCACACCACTGTGCAATTGTCATGTGTTCAAAGAATCGGTCAATGTGCGAGGTGTCTCGACATCTAGAACTGCCAGATCACAAGTAGGAGTGACTTCACTTGTAAGAGTTCCATCATTGGAGAGTGTAACATCAGTAACATCACTTGTAAGTGTGACGTCACTAAATGCTGACAAAGTCCTATAAGAAGCCTCCGACAAAGTTCTATGGGTAGTGGGTGTGGTTGAGTCGCTAGCCTCTAGAGCAAGGTAGTCCGGAGTTGTAAGAGATGAGACAACGGTTTCAGCGATGGTGCTACTGCTTGAGGTAGTGCGAGAATCTTCATTAATTAACTTAGATAGCAGAGATTGTGATATTGTGTCCTGAAAAGAAAATGGTTGAAGTTGAGAATAGCTAATTGACCAGTAAAATTGCAGGACCTGGTCACATGACCTTGTCCATCAAAAAATATATGAGTAGCACAAATAGAATGCCAGGCTTTGAAAAATAAATGAACGAAATATATTATAATAAACCATTTTTATTTATACATGGTGGAAATTTGAAGCATAAAGCTTGTGGGGACATGTATCCTCCGTACACACCCCTTTCCAGGGGCGGATGGAGGGGGGGACTCCCTTATAAAAGGGGGCAGGTGTCCTCGTCGGAAATTCTGAAAATGACCTTTAAAAGGGACCTGTATTTGAGATGATGGGTGTGGCAGTGATGAAATTTTACCCCTAAGAGGGACCGGAGAAGGGAATAAAATAAAAATCAATCTTTGAAAAGAAGCATTGTTTTTATCTTATACCCTAAAAGGGACCACAAAACTCAGCTGGTGGGCATTCTGATTTCAAACCCTAAAAGGGACGACGAGGACCCCGCCCCTTTTATAAAGGAGTCCCCCCAATTTCTCATGAATTACTAATGAGTTTTATAATGAAGACAAAAGGGGGTTTAGCTGCATTACTTACAACTGTATCATCTTCAGATAACTTTCTCAAGTTCTCCAGTTGTTTTTCTATATCCATGATTCTTTGGTGCGTGGTTCTTGCATCTTTCTCTTCACGAAGAACTCTTTCACCAATATCTGTATGAAATGTAATAACTAAGAATTAAGTTTCATTAAAAAAACTTGATAATTCATGAGAAATTTACAAAAGAAACCATGATTAGTGTTTTAACTGAAGATAAAGATAATATTTCACCCTAATTTACACATACTTTAACTTGAATTTTCTCTAATAAACTTTAATTTTTTTACAAAAACACAAAATATAGGTTGGAGTTTTTGAAGCCGTTTAATAAACTTGCAGATCATGTTTTATCAGGTCTAGAACCACTTGGATTCACCTTGTGGTTTTAAATCCTGATAAAACACTCGTTTATGAAACTATACTTACAGTGCAACTACTTCAACCGAGGCCACTTAGTTAAATTGATCATTAACCAATCATATTTCAGCTTTTAGCTCAAGATTCTTATGAGCGTGAGAACACTATAATTTGGCTAATGCTGTTATCAGTTCTATCTCTGTCTGGTTTTACTGTTTTCTGATTGGCCAGTTTTATTCAAGTGGCCTCGGTTGAAGTAGTTGCACTGTAAAAAACTCAAGAACAATTAATTCATGAGACATTTATAAAAGAAACCATGACCCTGACGAGTGTTGTAAATCTTCTTAAAAAATTCATGAATAATTAATGAGACATTTTCAAAAGAAATCATGACCATGACGAGTGTTGTAAATCTGATACAACACTAGTGTTGTATATCCTGATTTGCATAAGTTTTAACTGGTAATTTTACGGCAAAATTTATTTTAATCCTAAAAATGTTGGTAAAATATGAAAGAGCTAACCTAGACATTTTTTAAGTAGTTTACAACATTCGCGTCCGTGTTGTATCGGCGATACAATCGCGCGCCTTCGGCTTGCGATTGTATCTGCCGATACAACACGGCCGCTCATGTTGTAAACACTACTTAAAAAATTCATGAATAATTAATGAGACATTTTCAAAAGAAATCATGACCATGACGAGTGTTGTAAATCTGATACAACACTAGTGTTGTATATCCTGATTTGCATAAGTTTTAACTGGTAATTTTACGGCAAAATCTATTTTAATCTTGAAAATTTTGGTAAAATATGAAAGAGCTAACCTAGACATTTTTTAAGTAGTTTACAACATTCGCGTCCGTGTTGTATCGGCGATACAATCGCGCGCCTTCGGCTTGCGATTGTATCTGCCGATACAACACGGCCGCTCATGTTGTAAACACTACATACAACACTAGTATTGTATATCCTGATTTGCATAAGTTTTAATTTCTCGGCGATATTTACTTAATCTTTAACACTTTAGTAAAATATGAAAGAGCTAACCAAGACATTTTTTAAGTCGTTTAAAACATCTGTGTCCGTGTTTTATCGGCTATACAAACACATGTCTTCGGCTTGTGATTGTATTTGCCGATGAAACACACAGCTGCTCATGTTGTAAACATTACTTATTAAATTATTTTAAAAATCATTGCTTCAAAGGACAGGTATTTTATATTCTATGCATTTATTTGTGTTCTTTAGTTTTGATAGCTTGTAATATATTCTTTAGAATTTGACTGCAGCCTGTGGTAATTTAAGCAATGTGTGCATTTGACAAACAATGGAAACACTTACAAATTCCACAGGCAATAGTCAAATTCTAAAGTATATATTACACGCTATCGAGGCTGAGGTTGATGGAAGAGAACTGTGAAATAGCAGGACTCAAAATAGCTGCCTGCCAATGGCCAAATGCCAGGCAAAAATTAAGATTTGGCAGGCAAAAATCATTATGAACTGCCAAATGGATAATAAAGCTGCAGTAAAAGTTTACTGGAAATCATCTTTAATGCTTCTCTATTTGGAAGTGGCAGGCCAATTTTTTTCCTATTTCAAGCCCTGAATAGTCTATTTAACTTACCAACATCATCAAGACTTTCTTGTGTGTGTTTTGAACTGATCTGTTTGAAAATAATCATGACATACAATCTAAATAGGTATTCTAACTTCATTCAAATATATAGATCATCATACTTTAAAACTAGATAAAATCAATATTAAACAAAGAAAAAATGAATAAATTGGTTAAATGCAAGAATGAACAAATGAAAATAATTTTTTGGCCAATAATAATAACTAATAATTATTAATAATAACTTTATTGGTCACAAAATTCAGAATGATTGAAACTTTTTTTGTATGGAAGTTGTGATGGCTGAAGCTGCCAATGGTCATTTACCAGCATGCTTTGTGTTGCATATTTTGATTTGATTGTTTTAAATCATTTGCAGAAATACAGAAACAAATAGACCAAAATGTTTAGAAAGTAACGATTGAGTAAGAGCGTAAATACCCACAACAAAGGTAAGCTTAAGAGATACCAAAATGTTTGAATCCATGGTCCACAAAATTCAGTCTTTCGTGTGGTGCATGCTGAAAAGTGACCGTAGGTCTTTAATGGTGATGATTTGTTGGTTATTCAAAATGCTAAAACGATTTAGTAAGAGTGTAAATACCCACACACATCGTAAGGGATATCAAAATGTTTGAATGTGTGATTTCCATAGTCCACGAAATCCCAGGGGATGTACTCGGGGGTAACATGATGGGGGGTCCAACAGAGCTTCATATTGCAACCCCCCAAAAAATACTCAAACCTGAAATTTTACACCCCAAAAAATACATGGCATGCAAATTTCGAACCCAAAATATACAAGGCTTTAAATACTTCAAAACTAATTTATTGAATTATCATATATTTCTTTACAGAACTCACCCCTTGCTGAAAAACATTTCAAACAAATAATTCTCTGATACACGGATTGAAAGAAAAATTGAACTCGGAGGTGTGGACACCCACAAAAATATGGGTTTCATTTTAAGACCTAAAAATATATGTGGCAGGTCTTTTGACCCAGAAAAATACCATGAACGAAAATTGTCAACCCCCAAAAATACGTAGACCTCCCCGTCATGTTACCCCCAAGTACATCCCCTGGGCACGAAATCCAGTATTCCATGGATGTGGTGCATGTTGGTAAGCTAATTGACCGTGGGTCTTTAATGAATGAACTTACTTGGGAGGTGGTTTTAGAAATATCAGATAACGGTGTATCTGTAAAGGACCGTGATGATAACATCTCAATCTCTCTAGGTGGTACCAATGATTCTAGCTTCCTGCAACCAATCAGAATAAAACACATTATGCTAAATTGAATTTATTATTTAATATTCAGTAACTTTATTATCACCATCATTATTACCACCACCACTAGCATCATCAATGTGATCATCATTGCTGTCATCATCACCATTAGCATCATCATCATCATCATCATCATCATCTAAGCCATTTTTTCAACACTAATATTATCATCATTGCCATCATCATCAACATAACCACCATCATCGTCATCATAATAATCATCAAATGATATAATTACCATCATTATCATTATCAACATCATCATTTTCATCATCAAATCCATCGTTATCATCATCACCATCATCATTGCCATAATAATAATCACCACCATCATCATTATAATCATCAAAGATATCACCATCATCATCACCATCGCCACCACCATCCTTATAATCACCACCATCATCATCATCACCATCATCATTACCACCACCACCATCATCATCATCACCTGTCTATATCTGCTAGTGCACGAGCTGACTCCTCATCTGGTGTAAAACCAACTCCTTGAGTAAGTCGCAGACTTCCATCGTCTTGAAAAGGATTCTGTAGAACATATTTTATACAGTTACAATAAGTAATATATACCGGTATGTTTAACATTATAGTTAACTCCAAATACTGTTTTACTGAATCAGATATCTTTTTCTTTTGTTAGCTAATTCAATTAATGTTGTTACATCAAACAGCCTACAAATCTTGAAGTTAAAAGGGGTAATTCTCTATTTTCACAATAACTATAATGCCTTTGTTTTTTTAGGCAATATTGAGGGGGTCACACTATTTTCCGAAGCTATATAGGGGGGTCACTAATTGTATGTAACTTGTAGTAATAAACTGGGCAAATATGGGGGGAGGGTTATGATACTTTTTACTAACCAGGAAGGGGGGATTGCATAATATTTGGAAAAGACAACAGGTGATTTTGCTGACCCCCCCCCCCCCTCCCCCTATACACTAATAAATGAAAGCCCTCTTATATCGTTTGAGATTTCAAATTTAAGATTTGATAAGATATCTAAGTGTACTTACGTCCATCATTTCATTGACATCAATGGATAATAGCTTTTCTAATCTTTGCTTCTCTTCTTCTGTCATGGGTATTACATTAGCAGCATCTGCAGCAAGCTAACAACAACAATAATGTCCTGTTAGTAAACACAATAAGCACTGGTAGATCCAGGAGATAGAAAGGGGGGTTCCACACATAGAAGAATGGGACAAGAGTAGCCACAGGTAGCCCAGGAGCAGAGAAAAGAGATTCTAAACAGTGTATTGTTGTTACAAAGTGGGGTTCCATGGAACCGTTGGACCTCCCCATGGTTCTAACACTGATTACACTGACAATCCAACTTGGGTTTGTAATATAACAAATTGATTTTTATGGATAAATGAATGAATGTGTGTGTAAATGTAATAAATAGAGGAAATATTATGTAAATTATATAAATGTAGTAATTAGAAGAAAACATTGTTATTTTGATAATCAGTTTTAAATAAAAATATTGATGAATAAAAGAGGAAACAAATAAATCAATAATTGAATGATGAATGAATGAATAATTGAATAGATGAATGAATAAATGAATGAATAATTGAATAGATGAATGAATAAATGAATGAATAATTGAATAGATGAATGAATAAATGAATGAATAATTGAATAGATGAATGAATAAATGAATGAATAATTGAATAGATGAATGAATAAATGAATGAATAATTGAATAGATGAATGAATAAATGAATAAATAATTGAAAAGATGAATGAATAAATGAATGAATAATTGAATAGATGAATGAATAAATGAATGATTGAATAATTGAATAGATGAATGAATAGATGAATGAATAAATGAATGAATAATTGTATATTATTAAATGAATAATTGAATAGATGAACGAATAAATGAATGAATGAGTGATTGAATGAATGAATGAATGAATGAAAGAATTAATGAATGATTAAATGAAACAATAAATGAATAAATGAATGCCAAAAGAATTAGTTTTACCTTTTTATTTCTTTCAATAAAGTCGTGTCCAGTTTCTTTACTCTTGTTTGATTTCTTGTTTGTATTAACATTCCCTTCACTCTGTGAGCTTCTTCTTCTTGATTCTTGTTTCTTCTTTTTGTTTTTCTTGCTTTTTTTCTCATTGTTTGAGGAGCATGTTGACCCCCGGGATGTTCTACCTGTTGTGAAAGAACATGGAAAGCATGAGTAAAGAAAAAAACGGATGGATGGATGGATGGATAGAAAGGAAGTAAGGAAAGAAAGAGGTAGATTACAAGTGAAGGGAATGGGATGCTGTCTATTGTGAAGGAACATGGGAAGTATGAAAACTGCATAATTTGACAAAATTTCCTCCTTGATATATTCAGACCATAATTATATTCAACAAAAGAAGAGAAGAGAAGAGGAACTGGGAAAAAAGGAAGAAAGAATAAACGTAAATGAAAAAGGAAAAAGCACTATTTGCAGTACAATCAATCCATGTAGTTCCTTCAACTACATGAAGTAAGCTGATCTCCCGGGAAGCCGATGGTGCACTCTTTTTCCCCCTCTCTCCACAAAATGCTCCATTTTATGGTTATATTTAAACCTACTGAATTCTACAACAAATGGAAAGAAATTGAAACAAGACAATGTTACTGGGGATCGAACTTGGGACCTCTTGTTCTGAAAGCAGCGCAATAAACAACTGAGCTACAATTGTAAGGAAAGAAAAGAAAGAAAGTGTATAAGAATGAAAGAAAGGATGGATGGAA
The DNA here is from genome assembly GCA_949775045.1 of Metridium senile. Taxonomy (NCBI): domain Eukaryota; kingdom Metazoa; phylum Cnidaria; class Anthozoa; order Actiniaria; family Metridiidae; genus Metridium; species Metridium senile. The sequence continues at coordinate 7,305,345 of OX459102.1, read as the reverse complement.
TGAAGGAAGATAAAGGGAAGGAAAAAATGAAAATACATAGGAATAAACAAACCTGAGGTTGACGAGGCCTGGTAAATAGGATGACTGTCTTCAGTCCCCAATGGTTGAGTGGCAAAGATTGGAGTTGATGGATCATCACGGCTTGAACCTGAATTAATAAAAATTAAAATATTATTAATCATGATAACAATCATGATGATAAAAACGATAATAAAAACTATAAAATATGACATGATGATAATTGTTACTATGCAACTCACTGTACCATAGTCACTTACAAAAACTTTTGATGAATTTTTGACATTATTTTGACATTTTTCCATCTCAATCGGACCAATCAGGTACAAGTTTATATCGAGATGCAGAGATTTTAGAAACTTTGATATCTGTAATTGGTCCAATTGAGATGAAAAAATGTCAAAATAATGTAAAAAATTCATTAAAAGTTTTTGTAAGTGACTATGGTACAGCGAGTCGCACGTAATAATTATCATGATGATACGTAATGCTGTTGATGAATTTCATGCTATCTGAATATTCTGGAGTATGGGTACAGTTTTGTAATGAGTTTCTGTTTCAATCAATATGCTGGAATTGAAAAAAGGTTGGTTTTTATATTTTTATTTACCTAAAACCTCTTCGTTTCCCAGTTCCAAGGCAAGCAAAGCAGCCCCTAAGAGGTTTTTGTTGCTGTTAGTGCCGTCGTCATCATGGACTTTCACCATCTGCTGTAGCTGCTCTTTCCACATCTTTTCTAGTAGGGTTCTTTGATTTTTGATTTCTTTTTCTTTCTGTTGATCAAAAAAGCAAAATGAATACTTCTGTATATTGAATTGTAAAAATAATTGTTTTTCTGCTTTGTTTTCCTAATATGTGCTTATTAATTACTACCTCAACGTCTGCCAAAACAAATAGCAAAAAATATTTAAGACAAAAAAAAAGTGTGATGTTAAGAGAACATGAGAGAACAGTACCTAGGAAACCACAACTTGATTGTATGATTGATTGACTGATTGAATTAGCTATTTATTGATTGGTTGATTAATTGATTGATAGATCAATAGATTGAGTGATTGCTTGAATGATTGATTAAGTGATTGATGCATTAATTGACTGCCTGACTGCTTGATTGACTCATTACACATAATTGATTGATTGATAGATCAATAGATTGACTGGTTAATTGATTAATTGATTGATTTATTAATTGATTGATCGATAGATCAATAGATTGATTGATTAATTGATTAATTGATAGATCAATAGATTGATTGATTGACTGACTAACTGATTGATTGTTTGATTAATTGATTTATTAATTGTTCAAATGATTGCTTAATTGGTTGATGTATTGTTTGTTGGTAATGGTTGGTTGGTTGATTGCTTGGTTGATTGTTTTATTGATATTTGTAGGTAATAGTTGGTTGATTGATACAGTCTATCAATGTCACTCCTATTATTTCAGTGAATACATATCACCATAACACACACAACATATTCAATACAATATTCTTGTTTACCTTCAACTTATCTGCTAATATTCTATCCAGCTTTTTGATCTTCTCCATTCCTTCTCGTATTTGTGGGTCAATGTCACTGTCTTCAAGTGCTGGAATATCATTGGTTGAGCCTGTGGCATCTGATGACCTTGATTGATATCGTTCTGTAGCTGTATATATGCATTGACAGAGATAAGTAATCATCATATTTATAGTAAGATCATGCAAAAACCTGGCAAGATCCAGGCATGACCTTATAAGATATTGGCATGTAACCCTCAATCTGCAAGAACTTGCATGAACTTTCAAGTTTCTGCCAAGATTTAATTAAGATCTTCCCAAGATCCCATCAAGGAATTTACTTGCCAAAGTTTTAGTAAGATCTTGTATGATCTTACCACATCTTAACCTAGGAGCTCCAAAAAGCTAGAACAAATTAATTTTTTTTTTTTTTTACTTTTTAATTTTTTATTGACAATTATAAAAAGAATAGCATATTTACAATTGATAATATTATACACTTGATATTATAATTACAATGATTAATTAATTACAATACAAAAATATGAAAAAAATAACTTAAAAAAAACATAATAAGGCAAAAAAAGAAAAGAGAAGAACAACAGGAAAAACAAAAACAAAAAAAAAAAAAAATTACTATAGAAACAGCTTTGCTTTTACTGGCGCAAAGCTTTGGAATTCCCTTTGGAATTGCTAAAAGAAGAACTCTCAAACAACATGTTTAAAAAGCAGATCATAACATATAAATATTGTATTGATAGCAGTAAATAAAGCTGTTGATAAAGTTGTAAATATACATTAACTTTAACCATAAAACATGATTCACTTGTATTATAAATAGACAATTTTAAGTTTAATTTTAATTTTAATGTACAGCCTCTAGGTATACCAATTTAAGTATTTGTATTTACTTATAATTTGATAGAGTTATGAAACCTCTTTGAAATATGTTTATACCTGGATTTGAGTTATTTTCCTCCATTTCAAAGGATAATTCATCAATGTCACTGCCACTGTCAACTTCATCTTCAAAGTCCTCGATGTCAACATCATTCTCAATGGCAGAGAACAGCTATAGATGAATGAATAAACAAGTTAATGAATAAATAGATGGATATATGGAATAGAAAAAGTATGTGTCTATAGTGATTAAGATTGTATTAAAAGTTCAATTTTAAAATACAATGTCGAATTACCTCATGAGGAATGCAACTTGCATCTGAAAATAATTGTCAAAAAAGGAAAATAAAGTTTCTATAAAATATGATACATGTATAAAGCACATCTCTCAACTACACAAAATGCATGATTTCTTATAGTTGCAGTTATATAATTTGGATTTCATGTGAACCTGTTGTGCTGTCCCTGGGCACAACATTCTGGCCTCACAGGTATTCACCACACTCATGAATGTAAACTGCTGTGCAGTCTGATAAGTTGAGGCACATTTTACACAATCATATAATAATAGAGGATTTGGGGCTATATAAATAAGGCTTACTATAATAAATATTATACTATTACATGTATTATCAATCAATCAATTTGAAATAATTTTATTGAGAGTTAAATATAATTATTGATTGATTGATCATCGCCACAACCATCATCATTATCATTTTCATTATACCTTCAGGTGGTAATACTTCTAATGAGCTTGAGTTGTGCAATTTCTGGAACGAATCAAGACAAATCTATTTGAAAATACTGTGTCAATCAATGCAACTGTTCATGGTTCTCGTCCACAACCTCAGCCTCTATAGTGTGTAATATATTCTTTACACCTGCCAGTAATTTAAGAAATATGTACACATTATCAAACAACTGAAACACCATAAAATTCCAAAGTCTGTAGTCAAATTCTAAAGAATATATTATTAGGATGAGGTTGTTTCAATGAGAACCATGAAAAGGTCTTTGTGTGACTATCAATTCACCATTGATTGACCAACACCAATCATTATCATACATGTTACTCACTATCTAGAATCTGATTGACTGAGAGCCTGGAGATTAGTTTCACAATCAGACAATTCCTACAGATTAGTGAAATAAAATTGGCTAGCTAATTATTTTTCGCTTATCTGTAGGTTGCCCCTGCAATGCATTATTTGGCAAAAATATCACTTGATTGTCCACTTGATTGTTTTCTTGTATAATAAAACAATTATTGAAATTTATTCAGTGTTTGTGATATCAGAATAATCAAGATCTCCGTAAGTGTAAACGGCCAGAGCTTGATTATGCTGGAAATCACAAAAACTTCATCCAATAATTGTTTTAACAAATTTTAATTGATTGGTATTGATTTATTGACTGATAACAGGCCAATATCATTTGTGACATAGAACTCTGGACATTCCTGTGATCCCTGCTTTAGAGGAGTCCATTTACCAATACTTTTTACAAAGAAAACAATACCTTAAGTTGAGACTTTCGTCCCTTTTCGCTGGCTGTACTTGAAGGCCGGCTTATCGACTCCAAGCTACAACAAATATCAAGAAATAACAAACAAAAATCATTAATTATATATATCAATAATATGACTGAAATAAAATTATGTAAACTATGGGTGACATGGGCAGTCTAGTCGTTCACGAGAGCGCTGGCCTTTCACCACTTGGGTGTCAAGTGAATAGAGTTTATTTGATGTGTTGTTCTCTATCATGCCACAAGGGTTTTTCTCCAGGCTATCTGGCTTCCCTCCTCTGCAAAATTCAACATGTGAGAAATGATGTGTTCTAATTTTTTTATGTACATGTAGGGGTAGTGAGTGTGGCGAATACTTAAACATTAGCCACTGAAAAGGGAGACTCCCCGTATTTTGACTTAAAACAATGATTTATTGATTGATTTATACAGAAAAATACAAACATATAAACATATTAAAGAGCATATTAAAGCTGCAAATAAAAAAGCTTCAAATAGCTCACTTTACATAAAGTTTGCTTTAAAGTTTGCTTTGTTAATTTATTAATTGCGTCAAAACAGCACAAGTTTATAGAATGAACAAAACATAAATACAATGACATATATTCGTAATAGTATTTAGATGTAGGTCGGTACAAAGAAATGCTAAAATAATATTTTAAATTCCATACCTTCCAGCATAAACGATCTCCATTTTCAGCTTGAGATTTAATAATCACAAGTCAAACGACAAGAACTTCCATTTCCACGAGTAAATATCGCCACAAAATCATTCTTGCTACATGTCTTAGCAAGCATAGATGAGTTATAACCGTTTTGTATTAATTTTGAGATAGAATTGTCGTTTTAAAATGGAAAAAATAACAGTTTTCTTGGATCCTGCGTACACAGCAACCGATTTCGCTTCGTTGGTGATAGTAAACAGTCAGGCGTTACTTCCAAGTTGTTGTAAGAGGAGATTGGGTCAAACCACAGGTAGCCCAAAAATTGGAAGTTATCAAACGAGAAAGTGAAGAAAAAAAAGGGAAGGATTGAAATGCCTAATTCAATAAGAAATAAACACACAAATAACTGCACTATAAACTGTATCATTTATATTCTCTATCATATAAAAAGACGTGAAATACTTCTCTTAAAAATATACAAAAACCGCGATTGAAATTTTCATGAAATTTTAAAATTTTATGGACATCTTATTTTTGAAATTATAGTTGTTATTTTTATATATTACATTTGTTCTCGATGATATTGTTGTTGCTGTGTCCCTATTAGTTTTTTATGTGTAGGGGGAGGGGGCGGGAGAGGAGGGAGAGAGGGGAGGGGGAGTATACAGAATATTTATAAGACAAGCTATAGGTATTCAGCCCTTATTGTCCAAGTGGTACTGGTGATCGGCGGAGATTTTGAAAACGACCCCTAAAAGATACGCACATATAAAAATAACTGATAAAGCCTTGTCGATTTCTACCCCAACAAAACAGAGTAAAAATGACTCTTACAGGTACGAAATCATGTTACGTAACTGACTTTTGAGCCAGAACCCTAAAAGCACCCTAAAAGGTACGCCGATCTCCCCTACTACTTGGACAAAGGGAGTACCCCTCCCGGGGTATTCAGGATGTTCTGTCATGGAAAAGTACAGGTTTTCCAGGACACTTTATAGAAATAACGGGTCCAGATCCTCCAATCACATCTCCGTATATTTTAGTCACGTGGCGATCCATTTATTTTGCGATATTGGACAGCAACCATTTGGACTGCAACATTTTAATTGTTTACTCGAGATATTTTGAAAGAATTATTTGTTCTTGATCATTTTTTACACTTACCTAATAATTGTAATTTTAGAAATATTATTTATATCATTTGTAACAATGACTGAGAATGAATAAATTGATTGATTGATTGAAACATGGATTCATCCAGTCCTCGCCTATTATGGCAGATATTTAAGTCTCGATTTCAATATAAGGCTCGACCTACGGTCTGCGGTCTCTGCCAAAATGGACCGCTCGGATGAATCCAATAAGTGTATAATATCGAATTTAAAACCAATATTAACATAAATATTGATGATAGAGCGGTTTTCGTATGAGTGGGAAACTGGCCGTAATATTTACCGCACAGTTACGGTACTGTTAGTGTAGAATTTTCGAATATTTTTATAGAACTTACGGTACGGTTACGGCTACGGTAAGGTACGGTCAGTTTCCCACTCGTACGAAAACCGCTCTATGATATTTATGTACATCCTTGTATTTACAGGGATACGAGGCGGACATAAAGACCTTTCGTTATTTACAGGGAAAGAGGGGGTGGGGGGGGGGGGGGGGGTGCATTTTGATTTTCGCTAGCTTACAAAATGTTTGTGACCCCTCGACGCCCTAATAAAGTGGTTTTTTTTTCTCTATTAGCCTCGGCCTTAATGGTGTATAAAAATTGCTGATTCACTATATTTGCACCAGTTCCCCTCCTTGTAAATGATGACTGCCCTACAAGACAACCCAGCCTCAACTATTTGACCTCTGTGCCAGTCTTGGCACAGTCCCCTCTCTCTGTGAATAATGATTGGCCCCCAAGACAATACAGCCTCAACTATTTGACTTGTGTGCCGGTTTTGGCTTTGGCTTTGGTTTTGTTTTTCGTGCAGTTACAGGAGTAAGAGATTGATAATCTGATGCCTTGGCTCGTGAGCTTTGCAACTCTTGATAAACAGCGTCATCTGACTGGACACTTAGCAGAGGCGAGTCCCCAGTATGACTTTCAACATGGTCAGCGGTATCACTCATTGTTGATGGGTTGTCGTATATTGGCTCGATCTTATGTGTGACGTCATCGTTATCATCATCATCATCATCATCATCATCATCAGACATATATCCTTCATTTTCAACTGCTTGGTCATGTGAATACTTGCTTCTCAATGCTTCTGAGTTCTCATATATGTCATTCTCGTTATCATTACCATAATCAATCGATTCCTTACTTATCATATTATTTCCATGTTCGTTTGGCGGGACGACCTCGAAAGAGAATGCTTCATCCCGCGGGTCGCTCGAAACAGTTGCGGGGCTATTGGCATAGATTGGCTCATCGCTGACGTCATTGCAACAGTTTCCTGAAGTCTGCTCGTTTGACTCGTTCAATGACGGCAGAGAGAAGTCTGGTAGAGAATTACCAGTACTAGGTCCTGAATGTGAGTTGTTGCTCGGGATGTTTTCGGCATGGCTTGGCGGTGCCTCGGCATAGCTCGGAACTGATTCGGAATTTTCCAATACGTGGTATAACCGAGTATTGTCACCGGGATTGTCATAGAAACGCTCAGCATCCGGGACACTTTCTGAGTAAAGACAGAAACGTATATACACTGATTTAGAAAAACGGTTACTATAAACATAGTTACTATTTATAATCATTATCAATAGCAGCATTATTTTTATCAATATTATCACCTTCTTAATCATCATTATTATTATCACCACCATTATCATCATCACCACCATCATCATCATCATCACCACCACCACCATCATCATCATCACCACCACCATCATCATCATCATCACCACCACCACCATCATCATCATCATCATCATCATCATCATCACTAGCCTGCGTGGCCGGCTCTTGGGGAATTGGGGACGAGGAGGGGAGGGGAGGGGGTGGAGGAGGAAGGAAAGGGAAAGGAGAGCCTGCTAGCAAACCCCACTTTTTCGTGTACCTGCGGCCGCCAGAGGCCGCACGCTCCTATTGGTCAAAATGAAGCATGACGCTGTCAATCATAGTATTTGTAATTGGACGCAATGTTACTAACTTAGTGTCTTCGCGTGCTTGTTCAACTGTTTTCAAGACTTCTTCGGAGACTTGAAAACAGACGACAAAAAAAAGCTGCTGACGATTTACTCGAAGGTAAAGATGTTTTGGCTTTGTTTCCCACTACGGTCATGGCAATGAAAGTCGTATATATTTTTATTATAAAAGTATTTCAAGCTTTTTCAAAGGTCAAAGATCAAGAAGAAAATTGAGCTGTTGTTTTGGTTGCCGCAAAAGCATTGTGAAAGATCAATGCGATAGAATGAGTTCAGATAGTTTCTAACACAACGCAAATTGCAGGGTTTGAGGCACTGTATAACATAGTTTTATTTCAAATGATAATGATTAAAATAATAAAAGATTTGATAATATGAAGTCGCTGGCTCTTGTTTACAAACTCAACGGTCGACACGTAAAAGTGACAACTTCCAGATCACTTCCTGTAAACTCTGTTGTATGCTCTGATTGGCTGAATAATTTGATGTTTTGAAGTGTCTTGAAGTAGGCGGGTACACGAAAAAGTGGGGTTTGCTAGCAGGCTCTCCTTTCCCTTTCCTTCCACCCCCCACCCCCTCCCCTTCCCTCCTCGTCCCCAATTCCCCAAGAGCCGGCCTACATCATCACCACCACCATCATCATCATCACCACCACCACCATCATCATCATCATCACCACCATCATCATCATCATCACCACCTTATAATCATCATCACCATCATCATCATCATCATCACCATCATCATTACCTGGTCTAAGGTCTGATAAAATCGTTACATTTTCATACTTGACCAGCATGTTACCACGCTGTTTTATTGGAGAACGCGGTACTTCCTTTGCGCATGCGCTCATCACTGCATTATCACCCTCGTAAGATTCGCTGGAGAACACAAGTCGAGGTGGACTGGACTTAGGCGGAGTGGAACTAGGTACTTTTCGGGAATCAGTAACTTTAATGGAGTAATCATGCCCTCGTTCGTATGCTGGATTGCTGTGACCTATAAGAACCGGAAACGGAAGTAAATTCCCGTACATAGATTTAATTGGCGGGAAACTTGCACTTCAAAGTACGTTTTTGAGAACGCATTAGCGTTATAATAAGGCCTAACACCCTGTCTAGCACCGCTGTACTATTCAACAAAAGGCGCATTTGCACAGGCTAAGCCTCGATTTGTTGTACAAATAGTCACAAATTCCAAGCCAAACACGGGAAAATATTACTTCTAAACAATTACACACAATTATAAATGAAAACACACTATCTGAATCAAGGCAATACCTTTGCAAACGCGCCTTTCTAATTTGTCAAGTAGTAAAGGGATGACAGATAACGGCGTGAAACTACAACATTTTACTTTATATACAGCTATTTCAAAAAACGTAGAATACGTTGTATACGCTGTATATATAACTTGTGTATAACGTATGTGTTTATCAAAACAGTTGTAACTTACTGGTAAGGGTGACGGATTTTGACGTCGATGACAGACGAATATTCGTCGCTGCATAAATACCGGCAGAACCCTGATCCTACAATAAAACAACTCAATGATGATATTATAATATCGATATTATTAATATTATATCAGTTAATGTTAGTGATGATAATGATGATTACATTAATCAATTATTATGAAGATTATGGTAATGCTTGTGATAAACATGAGATGATGATGATGATGATGACAATGATGGTGATGATAACGATGACAATAATGACAATAATGATTATTGTATAATCTATGGTTATGATGACGTCGAAGATGATAATGTAGATGATGATGATGAATGATGACGATAGTAATGAAGGTGATTAAAGTGTTGATACTGAATGGTGATGATGATGGTGATGATCATGATGATGATCATGATGATGTTGATGATGCTGATGATGATGATGATGATGGTGATGATGATTGTGATGATGATGATGATGATGGTGGTGATGATGGTGATGATGATGATGCTGATGATGATGGTGATGATGATGATGCTGATGATGATGGTGATGATGATGGTGATGATGGTGATGGTGATGATGATGATGATGATGATGATGATGATGATAGTGATGATGATGATGATGGTGGCGATGGTGATGATGATGATGATGGTGGCGATGATGGTGATGATGATGATAATGGTGATGATGATGATTGTGATGATGATGATGGTGATGATGATGATGGTAATGGTCGGATGATGGTGGTGATGATGGTGATGATGATGGTGATGATGATGGTGATGATGATGATGATGATGATGGTGATGATGATGGTGATGATGGTGATCATGATGATGGTGATGATGGTGATGATGGTATTGATGATGGTGATGATGATGATGATGATGATGATGATGATGATGATGATGATGATGGTGATGATGATGGTGATGATGATAGTGATGATGATGGTGATGATGATGGTGATAATATATGGTGATGATGATGATCAAGAATGATTATAAAGATAATGATGATAATGAATGATGACGATAGTGATGATAATGAATTAATGTTGGAGATAAATGATTGTGATGATGCATGATGCTCAAGAATCCACCAACAGACCAACCTGCGACGAATCATAAAGAGCTGCTGTGTATTTGCTTATATCCCTTCTGCAAGAAAACCAACAAAAATACCATATTGTAGTTTTTTGTATTGCGAATTCTATGATTTACGATTTGTGATCATTTTATGGTAATCACGGCAAGTATGTAAGTAACTTTATTTAGCCGGAGAGGATGACACAGCTTGTGCCGATGACCATGTGGTGATGATGATGATGATAGCCATAGATGAGATGATGATGGTGACAATAATTGTAAAGATAATGATGACTATGATGGTGTTGACAATGATGATGGTAGAATAAGGATAAGGAAATTTTATTTATATCCACGATAAAAAACAGTCAATTGTTACAATAATTATAAATATAAAATTAAAATTCTATTTACCAGAAACAAGATACTGATTTACATGTTTGTCGTGGAGCCTTTGGTAATAGATGATGATGATGATAATGATGTGGCAATAATGGCAATGATGATGATGATGGTGATTATAGTGATAATGATGATGACGATGGTGATAGTCATAGATGATAATGATGATGATGATGGTTGTAATAATGGCAATGATAATGATGATGATGATGGTTGTAATAATGGCAATAATAATGATGATGATGATGGTTGTAATAATGGCAATGATGATGATGATGATGGCGTTAAAAATGATGGTGAAGATAGTAATAATGATGATGATGATAGTGATGATGATGGTGATGATGGTGATGATGCTAGTGATAATAATAATGATTATGATGATAAAGAGAATGACGATAACTACAATCCATACCTCTTTAGTTTTCTACAGCAACAAACACAAATAACTATGACTATACCAACAACCATTACTCCTCCTGCCGCTGACACACCGATGATGACGTTCTTGTGAACGCGGGCGCCTTGACTTGCTTGATTGTAGTATGTTGAATTTGTTGTCAGCGACGCTTCAGTCTGATCAGAAAATAATCTTCATCATTTACCACTTACACTTTTGTCATCATCATCATCATCATCATCATCATCATCATCATTATCATCATCACCACCATCATCATCATCTTTCACTAACACTAGCATCATCATCATCATCATTAGCACCACCACAATCGCCACCACCACCATCATCAACTTCACCACCACCACCATAATCATCATCATCATCATCGTCACCACCACCACCATCTTCATCATCATCATCATCATCTTCATCACCATTATCATCCTCATTATGACTGTCCACAAGTTGCTCGGCAACTTTTAGGCAATTTTTCCGATTTCGAGCAACTTTTTCACTTTCGAGCAACTTTTGTTCTTTTTTTGATTTTTACATGAATTCAAACCAATTATCAGTTTTTTTTTTACTCCAATGGTTCAAATACAGTTTGAAAATAGGCTTTACAGTATTTGAATAAACTTTGTGAAGCAGTGGTCTTCCTGTGGTAATTTGTAAATACGAACCAGGTGGTCAGCGGATGTAAAATCAAAACAAACGTTTCTATAAAATACCAAGAAAATATTCTAGATTTATGTTAACACGTTCTATTATTAAAGCTAACGGAATTGTATGCTTTGAAATCATCAAATTGATAAGAAACGTCAAAACTTTTCGAGCAACTTTTGAGCATTTTGTCTGTAGTTGTTGTGATGTATTTAAATACTTTTTGGGTGATTTTTAGCTAGTTTTAAACCATGGGGGAGAAATTATAAATATGGCTTAAAACTAGCTAAAAATCATTCAAAAAGTAGTTAAGTACACACAACAACTACAGACAAAGTTTAGTAACATTTTATTGAAAAAAAAAAAAAATGAAAAAAAATCCACTGAATACAAGTGATTTGCTTGGGCTGCCTGTGCTTACAGTACTAGATTCTGTAACCTCAAGTTCCTCAGTAGTGGTTGCTGTGGTTTTAGGGAGGGGAGAGTAGGTAGTATTTGGACTTGTTACAGACATGGTCGAGGGCGTAATAGTCGAAAATGATTTAGGACCTGAAATTAATCAACAATCAATCCATTAAATAATCAATCAATCAATCAATCAATCAATCAATCAATCAATCAATCAGTCCGTCAGTCCTTCAGTCTATCAGTCATTATTGCAATGCAAAAGACGATGTTTGGGCAAATAATAATCAATCGGTCATGCAGTTAATCTGTCGGTCGGCCAGCCAGCCAACCAGCCAGCCAGCCAGCCATTTAGTCAATCAATTAATCAACCAATCAACCAAACGATCAATCGTTCAATCAATCAATCAATTAATCAATCAAACGATTAAGTCAGACAGACAGACAGACAGTCATCAAGTGATATACATCATGTCTAAAATATATATCTTACATTTAACTGGTTTCACGATATATTTTTCTTTGAATACAATGCACTCTTCCCACGGGGTGCGTCCAGGTTGCTGACAGTGAAAACTAAGTTTCATGATTTTGCCTTCGAAGGCTGCGTTCGCTTGTGCGTCTGTCTGAACCTGGGAAAATGAATAAATAAATAAACATAAATATAATAATAAATGAATCAATGAATTGACTAAATGAGTGAATGAATACTGAAATGAATGAATGAATGAATGTATATATCAATAAATGAATGAATTAACAAATGAATGGATGAATGTATAAATGAATAGATGAGTGAATGAACAAATGAGTGAATGAATGAATGAATGAATGTATATATCAATAAATGAATGAATTAACAAATGAATTAATGAATGAATGCCAAAATGCTCAGGAGCGTATATAACATCGCATGGAACAAAAAGATGTCAAATAGTGAACTTTATGGAAATCTGAAACATATATCAGAAGTTATTAGATGTCGAAGGCTCTCGCTAGCTGGCCACACATTTCGTGATAAATCTTCACCTGCCCACCTCACTGTGACATGGCTACCTAGACATGGAAAAGCTAATGCGGGGAGACAAGCAACCACCTTCGTGGACGTACTCCTCAGAGATACAGGGCTATTAGACACTAATGAATCCCGTGGACACTATTGTGTCTCCGACCGGAAGTAAGTAAGTAAGAATGAATGAATGTTTATATATATAAATTAATGAATTAACAAAAGAATGAATGAATGAATGAATGCATAGAAAAATGTATGGATAATTATACTATCATTATCATCATTATCGCCTGCACCACCACCATCATCATCACCACCATCAGCATTATCATCATCATCATCATCACCACCACCACCATCATCATCACCACCATCAGCATTATCATCATCATCACCACCACCACCACCACTACTCAGCATTATCATCATCACCATCACCACCACCACCACCATCATCATCACCACCATCAGCATTATCATCATCATCACCACCACCACCACCACTACTCAGCATTATCATCATCATCACCACCACCGTCATCACCATCATCATCGTCATCATCATCATCACCTCGACAACAACCACCACCATCATTTGCACCATCATCATTAATTATCATCATCATCCCCATCATTATCACCACAATCATCACCATAATCATCATCATCATCATCATCATCATCATCATCATCATCATCATCATCATCATCATCATCATCATCATCATTCAATACATACTTTTATCCAATATCTATATCTGTAAGTGGGTGTCGTTCGTTTCTGTACTATGAGTTCATATCTAGAGCTCCCTATAGAACCAGCCTTCGCCCACCTACCATCGCATGTTCGATAGTAAGTGTTTTTCTTGTACTGATAGGTACATTCAGAAGAAATAGAAAGATTCAAGTAAAGTCGGTCCTTTGTCGTAACAACGTCAAGGCGATGCGACTTGCTTTGTTGATCTTGGACAAAACAACCTGATAAAGAACAAATTGTATGCGTTAGTATGATGATGATGATGATGATGATGATGATAATGGTGATGGTGATGATATCGATGTTGATAATGAAATCGATCGATGGCGATGGTGCATGTGGTAATGAGAATGATATGATGACGATGACAGCGATCATTATGATCATGAAAAATTATGTTCGTGCATGGTGATGATTATAATATACAAATTAGGTAATACCTAATAGCGGAGCTCCAGTTTAAATTGTTCTTACAACATCAATATGTGAATGTAAATAGTTTTTGTGCATGGGCTATGCCTAATCTAAACTGTAATTATTTTAGTTATATATGTAACCGCAAAAGACAACTACAAAATCATAGATATAGGTGGAACGGACTTTTAATTTTATTTACTTTATGAGCAAATAATAATCTGCGATATATATATTTTCGATAAAAATTCAAAAATCTTATTTATCACGCATACAGCGTACTATATTTTTCAATAATTTTATGCTCAAATTATGAAAAAGGTATTTTGTGTGCATAATGAATTATTAACTAAAAAATCCAACCCAACCCATTTTTATTTTTAAAATGTGAACCTAGAAAAAAACTTCGATATCACTATAACGTTTCTAGAGAAACAAAATTAGGGGTATCCACGCGTTTTTGAAAAAGATATGAATTTTTAGATTTTACTTTTTGAGATCAAATCGTACAAAATTCGTGACAGCGTGAATTGTGTCACGCACGACACAGCGTGCATGATAAAGTCCCATAGACAAAACGCTGATAAAAATCAAGATTTTGAGCTTCAAATTGACAAAAACGTTACTTGAACAAGTACTTAATAGGATGGTAACTATGTATTTAAAGAAAAAAAAAGGGAATTCTATAACATTTCTTTATAAAAAAAAAACCTTTTCATCGAATTAAATTTACAATTAAAAAAAGTAGTCATGGCAAATCTTCAAAATTCAAACAAAACAAAAACGACCTGAAAAGGTTCTTTTGAAGTGGAATTAAAGACCTCAAGTATCAGTTCTACCAACACAGGAACGATTTGAAAAGACAAGGATGTTAAAACAAGGTATTTTATTATGAAAAATTTTGGGTAAAACATCATTTTGTTCTGTAAAAAAACTTTAACAACTTTGAAATAGAAACTATAATAAAAATGTTCGTTTAGTAAACATAAAATAGTCAATATTGCTAAATAAACAGATGTTATTCAACCAGTTTTGAATTATGTTTGTATTATAATTCATCTTTAATGTTTTCCGTTGATGAGTTTGTGAAAAGTACAATTTACACACTTGTAAACATCGTGTTATGTACGGTTTGTATCTCAAAAAGTAAATCAAATGGAGATAAACGTTTTCTTTTTTCTTTCTATAATAAATCAGAGAACAGATTCTTCCTTTTTGAAGCTTAATAATTATTTCAAGTTTTTAGGCCGTGTTTTTCACGCTCGTTATCAAACAGTTTTTTCTCAAAAAACTTGAAATAAATAATCCGTTGAACTTACTTTATCGGTGATTATTTTCCAAAGGTTTTCTTCTTCTTAATGACATCGATAATATTTTGAAGAATACATGAATATACTTGAATCAGTTTTGATGAATTAAACATGGTCAGTTAAACTGCCAAGCTTGAAAATCCATAAATAAACTATACTGAAGGAAGCATTTTGAAGATAGTTTTCATAACGAATAAAGTCGCTTCTTTTTCAATTCTTTTACGTTGCTGTAGTCTTTATTCTTCTACGAAGTTTTATCTACAGACAAGTGTTCTTGGCCTTTCAATCTTTTCCTTTTCTTGAGATAAATTTCTTCATTTTTGTCTCCTTCAAGTTTATTTTCTTCCTTGGTAGTCTTTATTCTTCAAAGAAGTTTTATCTACAGACACGTTTTCTTGGCCTTTCAGTTGTACTGTTCAATTTCTTCATTTTTGTATCCGGCCCTAGTTTATTTTCTTCTTCGGCCAAAACTATCTTAATTTGATTCTTCGATGTTCATATTTCTCAGTTGATATTTTAAGTATTGTATTTTGTTGTTGTTTGTTTGACTTTTTTGTCGATAAAAGAACAACCTGCTTTCGATTCGGGCTCTGCTATTCGGCGCGCACGCGCATCACTAATGATGATGTTAATGATGGGAATAGTATCTAATGCAATACCACGCGCACTCAATCAACTAATTAGCCTGAGTCTAGGTTTAACTTTTCTATCTATGGGTCTCGTTGTGTCGAGATTACACATGACGTAATGCCACAACGCCTGCAACGCAGGTTACATATAGATATTTACGCCATATAATAGGGATTATTATTTTAATTCTTATTACTCTACCCGATTCCTGTTCCAGCTCCGTCTTCCCAAAGCACCGCCACGATCCTCCCAGAAACCCAAACGTTTCGTTGTTATCCGTACACATACATGCATTACAAGTGTTTAGACCAGCATAGTAGTCATGACAACGTGGACTACTTCCGTTGCACACTGACTCTGACGTCATAAACACGTCATTTGCGTTGCCTTGGTAACCGGATCGGTAGATTTCAAAGCATTGGGTTGTGAGAGGTGGTAAAATGAGCAAAAAGAGGAACAAATTAATTGAAGTTTGTCTTCTCGTGCTGGTTATTGCCATGGTAATTGTTGTATAATGTAGCTTTATTGTTCGTCCGCCTGTAGAAGGAACAAGAGAAATGTAAGCAAGGTACGGAGATGTGATATCCGGCGAATGAGTGCCAGTATAGCCCAACAGCATTGGGTGAAAAACGGGTGAAAAACGCACTGCGCACGCTCGGAATTTAGGCGGGAAATTCGTAGACGCGTCGTGTTTACAATAAAACCATTGGAGATTTACCGGCGTTTGGTAAATCTTTAAGGTTAAGGCTGTTCGTGGAAAGTTAGTGCTTATTTTTGCCTAACACATTACATTAGTTGTTTTCTTTACCTGGTCAAATAATAGAAGAGAAATTCGCATAATATATAACATGAAACCATTCGTAAAATCTTCAGCTAGTCTTTTGTTTGCCTACGCATTCGCCGTGCGTTTTTCACCCCTGTCCATTGGATTAGATTCGCGCTTCGTAGCCTGAACGCGATTCCTAGCCTGGTAGCTGAGATTACGTTGTACGTGTCTTTCTTACACATAGTCTAACAAGGCCTCTCTTCAACTAGGAGTATAAATAGTTACCGGCCGGGGTTAACTTGACTTTTAACTTATAAAATCAAGCGACTTTTTCAGCTTATAAATAACTAAAAACCACACATACATTGATATGTTGATATCAAAACGATTTGTGCCGTAGTTTACCTTTTTTAAATACCCCCTCCCCCTATCAATGCATGCATAGTTTTTAGTTATTTATTAGGTGAAAAGTTGCTTATCAATTGATTTATTATAAGCTGGAAAAGTTGCTTGATTTTATAAGTTAAAAGTCAAGAGCCTAGGATGCCTGTAGTTCTACCACTATAAGGTATAGAAGCTCTGTAAGAGAAACCTTTTTATTATATAACATATAGTGGTATACCGAGTGATATCAACTAGATAAAAAGCCTATCCAAGTCATGAAGATATTATTGATATCGCACATGTGTAATATATCACTCTCAACCAATGAACTTTCAAAATTTTTTTTTTTCTTCAATCTGTTATATAATAAACAGAACATTACATGTGCGCTTGGAGATATGAATTTTATCTTCTCGTGTTGAAAAGATATCCTACTCATTCGCTGCGCTCACTCGTGGGATATCTTATCAACACTCGAAGATAAAATTCATGTCTCCGCGCGCCCATGTAATATCCTCTATGTTTGCCACCGACGACAGTCGACAAACAAAATTAAATGGATGAACGAATAAAGGAATGAATAAATAAAGAAATGAATGAATAAATGGATGAATGTATGGATAGATAAATCAGCAAATGAATAGATGAATGAATGAAAGAATAAATGAATGGATGGATAAATGAACAAATTTATAAATGAATGAATGAATGAATGAATGAAAGAATTAATGAATAAAAGAATAAATGAATGAATGAAAGAAAGAATTATAAATTAATGAAAGAATTAATGAATGAATGAAAGAATGAATGAATAAATGGATGAATAGATGGATAAATGAATGAATGGATGAATAAATAAATGAATGGATGGATAAATGAATGAATGGATGAATAAATAAATGAATAAATGAATGAATAATAGATGGAGGGAGGGAGGGAGGGAGGGAGGGAGGGAGGGACAAAAAAACAAGATGGTTCGATGTATAATTAATTGGATAAATGATGATTAAATAAATGGAGGAAAGAAAAGTGAAAAAATACCTTAACAGATAAAATCAAACACAGGAAAGGAGTTAAGTTTCCGATCAAAATTCCTCGTTAACCTTCAATACGATTATCACGATAAACATTATGGCCCGGGGGGGGTACTCCCTTTGTCCAAGTGGTAGGGGTGATCGGCGGAGATTTTGAAAATGACCCCTAAAAGGTACGCTCAGATACAAATAAAGCAGAGTAAAAACGACCCTTAGAACTGATTTTTGAGCCAAATCTCTAAATGGAGCCTAAAAGGTACGCACTGGAAAGATTTTAACCCTAAAAGGTACGCCGATCACCCCTACCACTTGGATAAAGGGAGAACCCCCCCCCGGGCATTATGGTCTGGTTTATAAAACTCATTAAAAGTAAATTATTAAACAACGTAATTTGTGATTGTATAAAACGCATTGCAAAACCCAAAATTATTTACTCAAAAGCCACCATTATTATAGAAACATCAAATTTTCCTAGCATATTAAACGGTGATATAAGTGAAAACATTTTTTATATCAATTATGAGATATTTCTTTCTTAAAACAATATTGTTGAATCGCATTGCAAAACCCAAAATTATTTACTCAAAAGCCACCATTATTATAGAAACATAAAATTTTCCTAGCATATGAAATATAATTGTAAACACATTTTTTGTATATCAATTCTGAGATATTAGTTTCTTAAAACAATATTGTTGAATCGTTGAAAGATTATTTCTTTGTTGCTCAATAAATTCAACTTCAATGAATAGGTATGAAAACACAACATCCATGAAATAAAACATAATTTCTATATAGGTGTAATAGTTCCAATTTGGTGACTAATTTTAGCCACTATCAAAGACAGGTAAAGTTGCAATAAGCAATAATATAAATTAAAGGTATTGTTTCACTTTGTAGTTGATGTTTCTAGTTGAGTGATGCTGACTAAATAGTCACTAAATAGAAACTATTAGTTAGTAACTATTTTGATTTTAAGGATTTTTCGAGGGTGATTAAAATGTTTGAGCTTGAAATTAAAGTGTGAAATTGCTTTCCAAAAGACTTGTATTTGGGTTAAAGGTCCCTGATGTACGATCAACAATTACACTGAATGGTATGCGAAACCTCGCATCACATATAATCACCTAAAACTTCAAATTTTCTTAAGAATCCAATGTATAGTTTTAGGAATAAAACTTTCTTTCTCACCTTTAGCTGGTAAGCCTTGTTTGTTGTTTGGAGAGTATTTTGCGGCAATAGCAGAGAATAAGATGTGTTTTGTCATGTGCGAAAGAATCATATTACAAGTTGTGACAGAGATGTGAGGTCACATCCGTTTTGCAGCCATGCCCTCCCCCTCGGGATTCTGCATAGACTGACCGAAATCATCGAAATAACGGGTTCAAAATGCACCAAGAATAATGAATTATTGCAATTGAAATCCAAGGAATAATAAATTAAGAACTGAACATAGAGAAAAAAGGAAAGAAATATAGAAGAGGTGGAAAAACAAAATTATGTATTTTCAATTTTTTTCAAGTTACAAACAAACAAGCAAACGAGTAAACGAAAAAAAAAAAACACGAAAAAAACCTAACAAGCAAACAGAAAAACAAACAAACAAACAAATAAAAACGAGCAAACAAACAACAAAAACGGGCAAACAAACCAAGAACAACGAACAAACAAACGAGTAAACAAACAAAGAACAACAAACAAACAACCAAACGAACAAACAAACCACAACGACCAAACAAACAAACAAACTGGCAAACGGGTAAACAAACAAACAACAACGAACAAACAAGCAAACGAACAAACAAGCAAAACGAACGGCAAACAAGAAAAAGAACAAACAAACAAAAGAACAAGCATTAAACCACAACGAACAACCAAACGAACAAACAAACAAACAACAACGAACAAAGAACAAACAAACAACCAAACGAACCACAACGAAAAAACAAACCACAAAGAACAAACAAACAAACAAAGAACCAAACGAACCACAACGAAAAAACAAACCACAAAGAACAAACAAACAACCAAACAACCAAACGAACAAACAATCCACAACGAACAAACAAACAAATAAAGGAGCAAAACGAACAAACAAACAAGCAAATAAACACGCAAAAGAATGATAAAGACAAAAAAGTAAATAAATGATATAATACAGAAAAAAAATCAACCAGATAAACAGTTCAGTTTCACCAGATTTATCTTATATCTTGTTGCTTATAATTACAAAGTCTTAAGTAATTTTTTTCATTTATTAATATACATATTTCATAAAACTGTTTTAGTGCTTGTGAAAATCTAAGTTTCACTTTACCACCATAATCACCAAATTTCTTCAAAGAAATATATATTTCGACTATTTAAAATGTCAAATGTCTTGTGGCTCGTTTAATATCCACCGATAATTCACCGAGCCTAAGGAGAAAAATTTGCTTTAAATAAATAAAAAGGTAGGTAATATAATGAAAGTTGTAACACCGTAAAAAATAGAAATAGAAACTAGTGAGTAAACTAGTATAGGCTGCGTCGGTGTTTGATATAAACGATAGGTAATAGAATGAAAGTTGTAACATTGTAAAAAATATTGACTTAACTTTACTGACGTTTCAAGCTTTAGCCCTTTATTAGATAATAATTTTACTCGGACAAAGGACTAAAGCTCGAAACGTCAGTAAAGTTAAGTCAACATTTTTTACGGCGTTACATATTTCATTATATTACCTATCGTTTATATCAAACACCGACGCCGCCTATACTAGTTTACTCACTAGTTTCTATTTCTATTTTTTTTACGGTGTTACAAATTTCATTCTATTACCTATCGTTTATATCAAACACCGACGCCGCCTATACTAGTTTACTCGCTAGTTTCTATTTCTATTTTTTTTACGGTGTTACAAATTTCATTCTATTACCTATCGTTTATATCAAACACCGACGCAGCCTATACTAGTTTACTCGCTACTGAGTTTCCATTTAAATAAAAAGGTGATTATTTCGAAAATTAAAAATAACCAGCCAATTTCAAAGAAATGCTATTTACTTCGAATTTCTAAAAGAGCGCGAAACGCTGTAGGTGATTATCGAAAAATAGTGCGAACTTCTCTGACCAATCAGCGCGCACGATTTTCTATAATAACCTCCGTGTTTATATTAGTATTTTTTCAACGTTTGTACGGGCGAAGGAAAGTCGATAGAATCGTGAATATATAACAAGACATATGGCATTTGAAATAGTGAAAATCAGGTCCTTCTCCGAGTAATGGGAACCTTTTATTGTATTTTCTTTTGAAAAACTCATGAATAATTAATGAGACATTTACAAAAAGAAACCATGACGCGTGTTGTAAATCTTCATACAACACTAGTGTTGTATATCCTAAGTTTTAACTTGTAATTTCTCGGCGAGATTTACTTTAATCTTGAACATTTTGGTAAAATATGAAAAAACTAACCTAGACGTTTTTTAAGTCGTTTCGGCTTGTGATTGTATCTGCCGATACAACACGGCCGCTCATGTTGTAAACATTTAAACTTACAAGTTGTTTCTATTGAATTACGTAGACTGTGCCCGTTACAGGGAGAAGGACCTTGAAAATGTATGTTTATCTGGACACCATTAATGAATGTGGCTTTATCTAATACATCTGAACAATAATAACCAAATAGAACGGCGAGCCATCTAATCTCTATCCTGCTTGACAGAAATTTATGTATTTTTCCTTCGCTAAAGAAGGAAAATAAATCTCTGCATGTAGCTGGTCAAGTTCGTCCAGAGTTTTGGGCGGATAAATTAACTTCAAACCGGTTTTAAACCTGTTATAACCCGTTTAGATGTATGCCCATAATATCTCAACAATAACCTCCATGTTCTTGACAAGAAAATGATTATAAACACCTTGATTATTCGTGTTTAGATGTATGCCCATAATATCTCAACAATAACCTCCATGTTCTTGACAAGAACAATGATTGCAAGCACCTCGATTATTCGTGTTTAGATGTATATCTCAACAACGTCCATGTTCTTCACAAAAACAATGATTTTAAACATCTCGATTATTCGTGTTTAGATGTATGTCGTATAGAAATCCAGAATATAACATTTTCATTTTACTAACTAAACTATACATGTTGTTTTGAAATAATAATTGTCTTATATGCGCGACCTAGAATATACCAGTTTCAAGTTCTTCATTGCGCAGCTTTAGCCTCGATAGCATGTGATATATTCTTTTGTATGTAGTACAGCTAAAGGTCCGGGAAAACGGCTTCAACATTTGCTACAACAACCGTTCGATTTTGTTGAATAGCAATATTTTTAAATATTATAATATTATTATATTACTAAAAACGCTTTTAAACTCTTTCAACATTGTTGAAAAGTGTTGAATCGATGTTGAAAGAGTTTAAAAGCGTTTAAACATTGCCATTCAACAAAATCGAACGGATGTTCAAGCAAATGTTGAAACATCCATTCAACATTTCTTTTGTTCTATGAATGTTGAATCGGAGTTGAAGTCGTTTGCCCTGCTCCGTTCAACATTGTTGACTACACTCATGCGCATTTAGTTGTCTTTCAAACACGTTTCAACAATGTTGAAAGGGGTTGGCAAAAGGTTTCCATATTACCATTCAACAAAATCGAACAGATGTTGAAGCAGATGTTGCAGCCGTTTGCCCACCTACGTTCAACATGCAAACATCAACAAACTAAAGAAATGCCACATGTTTTATCTCCACGTTTTGACTAATTTACCTAGAATCCAGGCTAAGATTGCATAATGAAAAACTCGTAACTGGTGTATTATTAACACATCCCTACTCGCTATGACTTGCTCCCCCCTGGTTCAGGGGAATTTTCCTTCACATTCTTCTTAAGACTTTCAAGGTATTCTTTCTGAGATTCAGCTAAAACAGCAGCAAGTATTTGCTCTTCGTCCCAATTATTCATTGCTGTGGATGGAAGAGTATGATAAAGAATGAGAATAGGATGAGAAATGGGAATGACAAATGGTGCCTTATGATGCAGATGATTATATTTATAATGATGATTATGATTAACATCAACAAGTTGCAGCTAAAACAGCAGCAAGTATTTGCTCCTCATCCCAATTATTCATTGCTGTGGATGGAAGTGAATGACGAAGAATTTGAATAGGATGGGAAATGGGAAATGGGAATGACAAATGGTGCCTTATGATGAAGATGATTATAATGATGATTATGATTAACAAGTTGCAACTGGCAACAATTGATATAAGCTTCTACTGTTCAGGGTTTTCTTGTCACGCACAATGCATTTTGGGGTGGTCGATCGATAAAGTGAGCACCAAAACATGTCAAGCTGCCAAAGCCATAGCCCATGTTGCATTCGGAATTTTCTTCGTAAAGTTGACGGACTTAACGAAGACAATTCCAAATGCAACGCAGGCTAGCAAAGCCAGTGTAATTGTATGGAAATTCATGAAGTCTTTGAAGCGTTTTTCGCGATCTTCACGCTTTCTTTTTCAATTCTAATGTAACATAACTTGAACATTAGTCCTCAAAGAACATAATTTATAGTTAAGCAACTGTTATGGACTTTTGTGGTGATACTAACTCACAAACAAAAGTTGACATACCGTAACTATTTTGAGTTGAGTAACTAGCTGCTTCCTGACATGTCGGCGAAGGTGGATTAGATATCGCTGTAGAACAACCAGGCCGAGGCTCTGATATGCTCGATTTGGTAATGGTGCTACTAGTTGCCGTGGAGGTCTGGGTGTAAGGCTTACAATCTGTTAAGCTTGGCCCAAGAAAACATGCTTCATGTCGGGGGGAGGTTGGAGAAGAGCTGGGTGAATGACGGGGGGATTTACTGGGGGGTGCACTGTCGCTATCACGTTGCCACTCCCGGTAGTGTGGGGAGTTTGGTCGTTTGGATTCTGTACAAGTAGAGGTAGCACTGCTGCTTGATGGACTTGACTGAGTCTGGGAACATTAAAAACCCATGGTCATATATATACACAGGCATGCTTTGAGTTGTTAGTCGGGCTAGAGGGCCCGACTCTATGTATGTATCTATATATCTATCTGTCATGTCGCGTATAGTCCCCCATGATGCTTTGGGAACGAACACAGGAAGCCCAAAGTAGAATTGTTTAGCCTCCTGTGTTGATTTATGACTAGCCCGACTTCACGCTCCTAGAGCGTCTAGTTTATTTTAATTTGAGTATTGTAATTCATTCGCAGTCAGGCGTATTACAAGAAAACAAATACAACAACACTCTATAGGATTTAATAAGATTGCAAATACCCACTCACATCGTAAAATATATAGCTAAAATATACGACCATGGTCACTTACTGGCATGCTTTGGGTTATTTTGAGTGTTGTTATTTATTCGCAGTCAGCCGTATTACGAGAAAACAAATAAAACAAAACACTAAACATTTTAGTAAGCGCGTAGATACTCACTCACTTTTTTTAAAAGATATCAAAATTTCTGATTGGACAATTTTCATGGTTGATGAAATTAGTCATTTGCGTAATGCATGCTGGTAATAATACGTCTCAATCTTCTAGCTGGACGCAGTGCGCCCTACTAATCGGGTAGACTCACTCACACTCACTATCTCTGATGATGATTGATTCTAAATGAATATGAATAGCGTAATATGATGATAATGTAATTTACCGTTGGTCTTGCACCCCTGGCTCGTCGTTCACTGTCTTGCAGATAATTTAGATATGATTCTCTAGCGACGGCTTCCTCCATGGCCTCGTTAGTTGCCTCCCAGTCAGTTGCTCGTAACTTGTCCTCTAGCATTTGCTGAAAGAACATATCAAACTATTACAGCGCTTTTCATAATCATTATGTGGCCATGGGAGTTCAAATAGCAATGTAAAAAGGTGTGTTTCATAGCAGCCAATCAAAATATCAAAGTCAAAAATGTATATTTAAAAAAAAATGTATATTTTAATGTATAAACATCAATACAGTGGAACCCCGTTAATCCGGCCACAGAAGGGACAGCCCAAAGTGGCCGTATTAACGGGGTGGCCGTATTAAGCGTATAAATTTTATAGAAAATGTATGGGCATGTATTTTGTCGGGACCTAAAAAACTGGCCGCAATAATGGTGTGGCCGTATTAAGCGGGTGGCCGTAAGGCAGGGTTCCAACAGACGTGTAATATACACCTACTTGCAATAAGGTTGTCATCAAAAATAGAACATTTGTCATAAAGAAACTAGAACATTTGTGATTTAGTGTGAAAGGAATTAATTAAAAGACAAAAGAGAGAGTTCAGCTTGGGCGATCTTCTTTTGTCTTTTAATTAATTCCTTTCGCACTAAATTACAAATGTTCTATTTTCTTTGTGACAAATGTTCTATTTTGTATGACAACCTTACTGCAAGTAGGTATATATGTAATATATTGATATGACCATCAAGGGACTCACACATGAATTACCAGTACATTTAATATTTACAATACACAACTCTGCTCAAATAGTGATTTTTTGTGGAGGGAGGAAAACCAGATAACCCGGAGAAAACCCTTGTGGCATGAGAGAGAACAACACATCAAAAAAACTTAAACTATTTTACAACCATCACTCCCCGTCGGGGCTCTTCCGTGAGGCTCACTCACACTCACTACCAGTACATTCAATATTTACAACACACAACTCTACTCAAATGTTGATTTTGGTGGAGGGAGGAAAACCGGATAACCAGGAGAAAACCCTTGTGCCATGAGAGAGAACAACACATCAAACAAACTCTATTCAATTGTTGCCCAAGTTGGGAATCAAACCCAGGTCATAGTGATGAAAGGCCAGCATTAAACAACCAAGCGTGTGGACTGCAAATACATGTACGGCTCTGCTTCTGCTATTGATAAAGATTTTCTATAATTTGGTATGTATATATTAATGATAATCACATGACATCTTTCAGGTATCATTTGCAGCTACTCGGGCCACAAATATACACTCCAAAAGGTCATGTTATTTTTCCCATTAACATCAATATAATAGCTCTATTGTACCTGTTCTAAATGCCAGTCTTCTGACTGCGTCATAGCGTCATTAACTAATACATTCTGCAAGTGAAACAAATGTAGTTGATGAGAAAATGAAGTATACTAAATGGACAAAAAGACAAAGTGATGGATGAATGAGCGAATGGATAGATGAATGGATGGATAGAAGAATGGATGGATAGAAGAATGAATAGATGGATAGAAGAATGGATGGATGGATGAATGGATGTATAAGGGATCTAAATACAATTTTGAAGAATGATTTCTGGTAAATTTTAACTGCAATTTCATTATCCATTTGGCAGTTTTAATTATTTTTGGCCCTAATTTCTGTGCTGCCATTAGATCATATACATATGTATTTTGCGTATTATAAGTATTTATATAGAAAATAGCACATGGTTTTGAGGAGCTATGGAATTTATCTTCGATTGAACACTTTATTCTGTTTATTACATAAACACACATTCTTTTATGCCAAAAACACATGTAAAGTTATCATATTTTTACATGTGTTCAAATACAATATTTCTCAGAGCCAGAAATCCCTGTAAACCACTGTTATTTATATAATAAAATTATTAATAATTTCAGGGTCTGTGGACAAATGAATAGAATCAAAACCAAAAATTGTTTTTATATGTTTAAAAAAATATAATGGATTCCGAAAGATTTGTTATAAAGCAAAATACTCTCAAATTATATTATTAATACTGTAACATGTAGTTTTTCAGTATATTTTTCTTTATTTTCTTTTCATATATTTATCTCTCGTTTTACTGTCTTTTCTCAATTGTTTTATGTCAATACACAGGAAAAATATGTTAATTCCCAATTTGTAAAAATAGTGGGTGTTTTCAGGGATTTTCATGTGTATTCATTGGGAAAGTGGTACCAAACCCGTTCATGAGACAAAAAAATCCCATTTATTTCCCAAGAAAATCACAATAATTTCATATTGGGAATTTAATAATTTTCCTGTGATATTTGCACTTTTGTATTAATTTTGTACTTTTTCCTTACAGTGCGACTACTGAGACCAGGGCCACCCAGACAAATATCAAAATATATATATTTTTTAGATCAAACAAAAAATTGTAGAGAGTTCTCACAGGCTAAGATGTTTCTTATTCAATCTTGATCTATTCCGTTCACATATAATGAAAATTATTAGCATTTTAAGCAAAAAAAATCAAACATATGTAGAGATTCTATTGTTCATATTCTCGATCGTGATTGGATAATTATGTTTTGGTGGCCCCGGTTTCTGTAGTCACACTGTAAAAACTCCATAAATATTGTAAATCAGAACTGTGTGATCTCCCACGATGAGGACAGCTCTTGGAGAAAACACAGAGTAAAATATAGGTTTAAATAAAAAAAAATGCATAGATGAATTTATCAAATCTAAAATAGTTTCAAGTGGTATGTCCTCTTATTTACCACGGTTGTCGTCATCGAATGGTCTTAATTGTTGTGGATCCACGAGACGAAGGCAAGTAGATCCACAATAATTTAGACGATGAGATTGGGCCAACCTTGGTAAATGAGAGGACATACCACAAGAAACTATCATGTTTTTGTACCTACCCATGGTTTGTATCCTGACAGACCAAGACCTACACCTACTGACGGCTTGTTGGGGTTGATAACAGAGTTATAATGAACATTACCATGGTAACTTAATCTGATAGGCTCATTATCAGTCTTGTAGGTACTATGGAATATATTTATGGGATCTGAAAACACAATGGAGATTATGAGGTTATATAGTCATCATAGTCTGATCATAACCACAATCATCATTATCATCTTTATCACAAATATATCATCATCACAATATCATCATCATCATCATTATCAACACCATTATTACCATCATTATCATTGTCATCATCATCCTTACCACCATCAATATTTTTATCATCACCATCACCACCATCATTATGATCATTATCAATACCATCATCAGAATCATCATCATCATCACAACCACCACCAACAGCATCATCATCACCACCAACATCACTGCCACCATCATCATCATACTCACCAATAGTATATTGATACACTTCTACAGTGCGGTTATACATCTCACTGAGAGCTTGCATTTCAACATGGTTACCATGGCAATGGTTGTCACGTTTCCTTCGTATATAACCGTAAAAGTCTTCAGTAACATACTGAGAGTAATAGTCCATGTTCTTTAGCTGAAAAAGAGCAACTTTTATTATAATTATATATTGTATTAACTATCTAGAATCTGATTGGCTAAAAGCATGCACATTATTTTCACAATCAGATTGTAACCTATAGATACTTGGCTAGCCAATTATTTTTTGATAACCTGTAGGTTAATGCGCCTGTAATGCATTATTGCCAAAACATCAATTTATTGTCAACTTTTGGTCAGTTTTCTTGATACACTATAACATACCATAGGTAATAAAATGAAATTTGTAACACAGTAAAAAATAGAAATAGAAACTAGTGAGTAAACTAGTATAGGCTGTGTTGGTGTTTGATGTAAAGGATAGGTTAGGGACTGGTCATAAAGTATAGGGGGGGGGGGGGGGGGGGCGGAAAAAATGGTGAGGTGGGCCATAATTTTTGAGCATGAAAAAGGGGGTGGGCCATGAAAAATTAAGCAATACACTGGGGGCTTTTGGGGGTAACTGCAGTGCATTGTATAGGGGTGGGCTCTGTGTGACTATGCATAGACTAAAGGGTGGGCCAATAAAAGTCATTCCTTGGGAATTCTGAATTTTCCGGCCGACCCCCCCCCCCCCCTCCATACTTTATGACCAATCCCTTAATAGAATGAAATTTGTCACACTGTAAAAAATGTTAACATTTTTAACTTTTCTAGTAAAGTTAAGTTAACATGTTTTACAGTGTTACAAATTTCATTCTATTACCTATCGTTTATATCAAACACTGGCGCAGCCTATACTAGTTAACTCACTAGTTTCTATTTCTATTTTTACGGTGTTACACGTTTCATTCTATTAACCTATCATTTATATCAAACACTGGCGCAGCCTATACTAGTTTACTCACTAGTTTCTATTTCTATTTTTTAGGGTGTTACAAATTTCATTCTATTAACCTATCGTTTATATCAAACACAGACACAGTCTATACTAGTTTACTCGCTAGTTTCTATTTCTATTTTTTACGGTGTTACAAATTTCATTCTATTACCTATCGTTTATCTCAAACACAGACACAGCCTATACTAGTTTACTCGCTAGTATCTATTTCTATTTTTTACGGTGTTACAAATTTCATTCTATTAACCTATTGTTTATATCAAACACAGACACAGCCTATACTAGTTTACTCACTAGTTTCTATTTCTATTTTTTACCGTGTTACAAATTTCATTCTATTACCTATCGTTTATATCAAACACCAATGCAGCCTATACTAGTTTACTCACTAGTTTCTATTTCTATTTTCTACGGTGTAACAAAAGTCATTCTATTACCTATCGTTTATATCAAACACGGATGCAGCCTATACTAGTTTACTCGCTAGTTCCCATCTATAGCATACCATGTAATCCATGCAGTGTTTCCTAACAACATCATGCATTCCTTGGTCACCATAAACTTGATCAGCTGAAAAATACCAAACATTGAGTCAACACTTCATTGCAGGATGAAAGACTTAAGGCCTAGGCAAACGGTTTCAACATTTGCTTCAACATCCCTTCGATTTTGTTGAATGGCAGTGTCTTAAACGCTTTTAAACTCTTTCAACATCAATTCAACACATTTCAACAATGTTGAAAGAGTTTAAAGCGTTTAAACACTGCTATTCAACAAAATCGAAAGGATGTTGAAGCAAATGTTGAAACTGTTTGAATAGACTAATATCAAACTACAATCATGTGCAAAATACCTTGGTAATTTATCTGGTTTTAACATGAAAAATATTTCAACATCATTTTTCCACTTCCCCCTCTCCCCCGTTTCAATGTTGAATTGTGCGAGTGTGAAACGGTTGTCATTTGAAAGACCAATCAACATTGCTTAGGGGGAAGGGGGTTTGCAAATCAAATTGATAGATTTTGTATATTTTTTGAAACGGAAACGAAAACGCTCATAATTTTGCACATGATTGTAGCTATTATAGAAGACTTTCATAAATGGCCGCCACTAATTATCATAATATATATAAAATTG
Source organism: Metridium senile (assembly GCA_949775045.1). NCBI lineage: Eukaryota > Metazoa > Cnidaria > Anthozoa > Actiniaria > Metridiidae > Metridium > Metridium senile. The sequence goes on along the minus strand of OX459102.1, from coordinate 7,274,633 downwards.
GTGTTTTAAGAAAAAGAAAGCTATCATATGATAGGCATTCACCATAACAGTAACTTGTGAAAGTTTGAGAAAAAACAATTAAATTTGCAAGAAGCTATAAGAATTTAAAAGGCACATTTGCACAGAAATAGCCTTAATATAATTGAGAGTAAATTCAAATGTATTTCTACTGTCAATTTATGGAGATTTGACATCAAAACAAAATTTTTGTCAAATAGTACATGGGTGCTTGATAACATAAAACTGGAGTAGTGCTTCTTAATCGCCAAACAAAATGTAGTCCAAAAACAGCAAAAAAAGTTGCTTTTCGAACAACAACATTAATTAACATAGTCTCTCCAAATGACTTTATATTTCTTTCCAAATGAATACAGCATGACATCATTTATTTGGTTATGCATATTACTGGTGCGTACAAGCTGAAGCCAAGGTCAAAATTTTTCCTGGAATTTTTGGAATCTGGGAATATTATCAGAAGATTTTTGGACCGAGTTGTTTTTAGATTCTCATTATTTTTAAGGTTTTTTTTCAACTTCTTGCATGTAAATAATTATGTGACGTGAAGTATCTGTCTATTTGTTATTACATTTTTAAATCTATATTTTTTCTAAAAAATTTCCAACCACAACGGCCATGTTTACTCTGATTTATTTATGAAGTTTAGCTCACAATGCTCAAATTAGATTACACTTGGCTGAAAATGTATGTTTTGAGAAAGTTTAGCTGGGAATCTGTGTAAAGTCATTATCCAATGAAAAGGACAATTATACACAATCATAACAAATACATATCACATGAAACCAATGTTAATCAAATGAAACATCCACAATATGGTAAAAAGCTTAGAAAAATATTGGCTGATATAATTTGTTATAAGTTAAATATGAATAAAATTTGAATTTCTGATGGGGAAAAACTTCAGTAAAACATGGTGAAATTTAATGGTATAGAGCTAAGATAGGGAAGAAACAATCTAAAGAAAATTATAAAAGAGTATCTATGTAATAGAAATTATAGTTATTTATAGAATAAAAGTTTTTTTTCTGAATTGGATAAATGTCTTTCAGAAAGCTTTAAACAAAGATAAAGAATAGTCCATAAATTTGACTTTATTATTATGTAAACTTTGTTTGAATGGAACGTGAATTTGTTGCAAAAAGAAGTTGTTCGTTTTAAAGTATTAGCTTATTTGGGAAGGAGAATTAACAATGCGATAAATATTCGGGTTAAATTGTCTTAGTATCTGAAATGTGTGAAATGTTTCAAAGCTTTGCCAACAATAACGCATGCAAACCTACCTACAGCCCTGAATAGACAAGCTCCGTCTTCGGCCATTCTTTTGATAATAAACCCTTTCTTTTCCTTCAAAGCCTGCTCGAACTGTCTCTCCCTCTTTAAACCACAAAGAGATAGAACAGAATTATATATTAGGCTTTTCGTATTAACGAGAAAAATTCGTGTTACGAACATTAATACCTCTTCAGTCGTGACTTCCAGGTTTTGCCCTTCGTGTTCATCTGAGCTATTGTACCCCGTTTCTTCGTTGTGTCTTTCGTGATATTTATGTCGGTGTGGGGAGCCTCTATGTCTTCTCTTTGTACTACAAGAAGGATCTCCAGGTTTAGAGTCAAAATTTTCATTCGTATATTCGTCTGAAGCCCTTGTGAGATTGGTCCTCTCTGGGGGCGAGGGCCGACTCTGTAGGCCCCTTATTCTCCCTCTGTTGTCGTTGTTAGAATTATTATCAGGTTTCTTACTCTCATTATGCTTCTTCTTTGGTAAGATAGTCATTTCTAGTTAAAAATTAGTGAAAAAAGAGCAAAAAATGTCGCTTTTTTGAACAACAACATCAACACATCTTGTCTCTCCAAATGACTTGCTATAATAGCGTGACGTCATTTATTTGGTTATGCGCATTACGTGTGCGCACAAGCCGAAACCAGGGTCAGAATCTTCGTGAAACTTTCGGGATATTGTCGGAAGATTTTCGGGACATTGATTTAATTGTATTTATTTGCACATTTTCACTTATTTTCAAGCTTTTTTTAACTTCTCACATGTGGATATATCTTATTATTTAAATGGATGTGAAGTATTTGTTATTTCATTAAAACAAACATTTTTTTTTCGATCCTGTTTTAATTTTTATTTTTACACATAATACACAATTTCAATTTATTTTTTATGAAATACCACAGGGACCCCTAATCAATCAATAATTATAAATAAAATAGACGAAAAACGCGCGCGCATGCAATTGTTCTTCGCTTGGGCTTCCTGTATCGACTACTGCTCGTGATATCTGGTGGGCTTCCTGTGGCCGCCGTTGCTTGGTGACGAATGGCTGACGAATGGCAAAATTCAAAAACTTTTCTCGCGTAGCTTTTCTCCGCAAATCTCTCTAGTTTTTAGTAATATGTGACATATATATTATCACAAGGGGTGGACAAGTTACCAAGCAACGGCTGCAACAGGAAGCCCAACAGATATAACGAGCAGTAGCCGACACAGGAAGCCCAAGCGATGAACAATTGCATGCGCGCGCGTTTTTCATCTATTTTACCCATAATTTTTGATTGATTAGGGGTCCCTGTGGAAATACCTTTAATTTTAACTTTACAGTACCCAAAAGTCAAACTTGGCCTCCCCTCCCTAACTTGAAACACAATCTTTTGTACCATGTAAACGAGGCTGTTGATAATTTATTCTAAGCGCCATATTTGAAGTATATCAAAAGCAAATAGAACTCAGTGAATTATTTATTTTCATGTTTTTCTCATTAACGATAGTCTTGGTCGCTTGATCGCAGTAACCAAGATGGCCCGTAACGGCCTTTCGACAACACAAATCCCAGCTCAAGCGGATGAGAGTATCATGACGACTTTAAGAGTTGTTATGGATGCCCCTAAGAAATGTTTCCACCCCATCCCCCTATCATTTTTTTTTTGTTGCCGGACGTGTTTATAACCTCCACCCCCCCCCCCCTCCCCCCTCATCCAAAAATAGTTCTAACCTAACCTTATAATTTGTTTTATTGAGTTACCGAACCTATAGAAGAGGAAAACAAAACCATAACCCCCCCCCCCCCCTCCCACCCAAAAAAAAGTTCTAACCCACACCCTATATATAATTTGTTTGTACGTGCTATTATATTGTTACCGAACCTAGAACCCTAGTATTATGAAAATATTTGATATTATCACTGTGTTTTGGGGTAAACTGAAAGGCTAAGCTACTTTCTTCTCTAATAGACTATTGTATTACCAGGGGCGGATTTAGGGGTGGGCCGAAGGGGCCGCGGCCCCCCCTTTTGTTGAATAAAAAAAATAATTTTAAATTTTTTTTTTAATGTAAAAAAGATCCTTCTTAAGATCACTCAAAATGCTGGAAATCGCATCTTTGACGGTCTTAATTTCAAAATGTTCTGGGGGGCCATGCCCCCAGACCCCCCTAAATACTCCCGCCTTCGGCGGTCGATGGGACACTGAACCATTTTAATTGGCCGGCCCCCCCTTTCTCAATATCCTGGATCCGCCCCTGATTACTAAATATTTTTGACAATGACGATCGACTTATTTTATTGTCTTTAAAATACTGTTGTCTTGAAAACACTACATTTCACAAAATATAAAATCAGTTATTTTCCATAATAACTACAATAAGTTATCATTGAATTAAAGCTTGTTTCACGGATAACATGCACCAATTAGCAAATCGATATATGGCGATAAATACATAACACATGCATACATGTGAAAACTCCATTGTCATCCAACGTGAAAACGAGAATAGACAGTCAACAAGAATATTAGGTCGCAATATTTCGATTCAATCGATGCCGTATTTTGAGTTCTCTCCTTGTTAGACCAGTTCAGCAAATATAAAACAAATACGGCTCCATATTTTATGAGTTCTCTTCTGGCTATCCTAGTTATAAAGTAAAATTACATGATTGTTGTTGTTGGGAGGGAGGGGGGGGGAGGGGTTGGGGGGACTGAGCCACCCGTGGAAAGTACCAAACTTTATGTGCATTAGATACTCTGAAACACTTGTAAATTTTTCCTTCATTAAAAGATTCATAACTGCATGTAATTGCAGATGGGGATGGGATGTTTTATCGTGATTGATTCCTTTTTTTTTTACACAAACTGAGTTTGATCCTTGATCCCACAAAAAAATGTTCTAATCCCTAAATTGGGAAATGGGTGGGGTTTTGAACAAAATTCCTTAAAAATACAAGGTGGGGAAGCAGTTGTCAATCAAGTCACAAAATATCCCCACCTATTTACTGCAACACCACAAATTTACAATAAATTAAACTTTTTAAATGATCAAATTCCCGACCCAGTGGCACATGTTTGCTATCAAATCCCCACCCCTTTCCCGATTATAAAAAAATATCAACTTACCTCGTTGAATCCCAAACATTCCATGATATTTCGCGCCAAAAGTCGATCTTAAAATGGCCGCTCAGTGCTATTTATTGTCTTATAGACTGTGGATCATTCGTATAGCCTGGTTCACACTAGCGACATAAGCCTGGTTCACACTAGTGACATAAGCCTGGTTCACACTAGTGACATAAGCCTGGTTCACACTAGCGGCATAAGCCTGGTTCATGCTAGTGACATAAGCCTGGTTCACACTAGTGACATAAGCCTGGTTCACACTAGTGACATAAGCCTGGTTCACACTAGTGACATAAGCCTGGTTCACACTAGTGACATAAGCCTGGTTCACACTAGTGACATAAGCCTGGTTCACACTAGTGACATAAGCCTGGTTCACACTAGTGACATAAGCCTGGTTCACACTAGTGACATAAGCCTGGTTCACACTAGTGACATAAGCCTGGTTCACACTAGTGACATAAGCCTGGTTCACACCAGCGACAAAAGCATAATAATAAGCAACATACGCAGACTCGGTTAAGCCACACTAGGTTGTCTTTTCTCAAACCTGGTCGAGAAATGATTCATTGAGTCTGCGTATGTTGCTTATGCTTATGTCTCTAGTGTGAACCAGGCTATAAGCACAAGCATAAGCAACATACCCAGACTGAGTTGGGCTTTGCTCATTTATAGCTGCACTTGTCTTTTCACATGCACAGCTATTCGAGAAATGCTTCATTAAGGTATTTCCCAGTAGTTTTCTATTGACCACACTTCCCATTTTCATTTAGCGAGATGATCAACATTCCCTGGTCTGATCAATAAAGATTTTGCACCAGATACAAAGCATAGATGGAAATTTTGATTTATGTCAATTTCAATTCAATTGGTGTAGCTAAGGCAACATAAAACAAAGATGGCGGAAATAAGTTTTTCTAAAATATCTCGCATTTTCGATGACCTTCAGAAAAATGACTATATAGGTGATAAACGTCACATTCATGCACTGTTAATCAGACATTATGCTTTTTATCAGGTGCAAAATACATCTTCATCAGATCAGGGAAAGTTGATCAATTCGCTAAATGAAAATTGGGAGTGTGGTCATTAAAACAAAACTACTGGGAAACACCTTGCGTATGTTGCTTATGTTTATGTCGCTAGTGTGAACCAGGCTTATTAATTCTATCAATCATATTCAAGAAACGGAAAATGACGAAGAAAATGCATTGTTTTTTTTTTCAGTTCTTTTAGACACTTTTTTCAGCGGTTCATTTCAATAGTTTTTTGGGATATAACATATATAGAGTAGAGGCTTTTATCATGGAGAAAGACTTTGTGTTCCTTTTACAATAATTTTATTGATTACACGTTACAAAGCAAAATAAAAACTACAATTGAATATTAAATATAATCAATAAATGCATATGCCTAATACAGGGATTGTGGAGCAAGGGAAGGATAATCTCCGTTTTCTTCTTCATACAGAACTCAACTCATAGACGAAATAAGTTGTCGTTCTCGTAAAAAGTCTCCGCCTCCTGTAATATTGACAGCTTACGTCAGTTTTTGGAGATATAACATATAGAAAGACTTTGTGTTCCTTTTACAAGAATTTTATTGATTACACTGTGTTACAAAAGAAAACTAAAACTGCATTTGGATGTTAAAGATAATCAATGAATGCATATGCCTAATACAGGAATTCCTTTTTTCTTCATAATAGCCGTTTTCATATCGAGCAAGGGACTGGAACCAAGTTTCTCAAAATTAATTTAATTCAAAAATAAACACTTTCACACGAAAGAACAAATAAAAAATATTAAGAATTAAGTTTGAACAGGTTTGTGCAAATTGTAACGAAATAATGGTATTTTAATTTTTTTCGAAAATACAAAGAATGTATGGTTTGGAAGGACGTTTTGGAAAACACCATACATTTCTGTGTAATTTTGGTAGAGTTTGGATGCTCATAAGTTTTTTCTATTTAGCCAAACGTTCTGAAACTTGGTCAATAAGCTTATATTTGGTTACTCTGGAACCATAATTAAATTAGTTTTGCACACTCATACCCAGTTCCTTGCTCGATATGGAAAAGGCCAATATTGACAGCTTACGTTTGTCTATTAAAGATTTAAATCAATGCATCTAACTATTTAGCATGATATGATATACCCTACAAATTATCCTCTAATCACATCTCCGTATTTTAGTCACGTGGCGATCCATTTATTTTGCGATATTGGACAGCAACCTTTTGGACTGCAACATTTTGATTGTTTTCTCGAGATATTTTGAAAGAATTATTTGTTCGGTATATAATAAAACATGGATTAATCCTCGCCCATTATGGCAGATATTTTAAGTCTCGAATTCAATACTTATATATATAATTTTTTTGTATTTTATCCCGAATGAATATAAGTTCCAACACCAAGTAAATAAGTAGATATCGTTGAGTAAATATTGAACGAATAAAACTAGCGTAAAAATGATATAATGAAGAAACATTTTTTGAACTTCCTACCATAATCGTTGAGTAAATATTGAACGAATAAAACTACCGTAAAATTGATATAATGAAGAAAAAATTGTTGAACTACCTACCCTACACCTAAACTACTCAAGTTATTAAAATAGCATCTTCTAGAAATTCTTAATGTTGAGGAATATATCCTGAAAATAAGACATTAGAGCCGTTCTAGAAGATTTACAATTTGATTAAATATTGCTAATTATGAGTAAATATAGAATGTTCAATGTTTGTTTGTTTGTTTGTTGGCAACTGCCAAAGTTCATAATCCATTCCGGTCTGTGTCTTTTATCTTGACCCATTTTGTTTCCATATGATGTATATAGTAGTAGAGTCTTTGTGTTGTTCGTTGTTGTCTGTGGCGTTATCCGTAGAAGTTCAGCAATCTGGGCAGCTGTCTGTGAGTGATAAGGTTTCTTTTTCTTGGACGTGTGGGGCGAGAGGATAAGGAGACTTATCGTAGTGGACTAATTGTAGATTTTGCTGTAGTTGACGATGTTGGTAGCAGCATAGACCGATGAAGATAATTGTGTTTGTATAGAGTGAAGTGTATTTGTAGAGTCTTGAGCGTATATCCTTGGTTCTGGCCGTTTTCAGTATAGAGCAAACGTTCATGTCCGTACTCATTTTCATATTCGTAGGCTGTGGTCGTTGGGGCCGGGTGTGGTCGTTGATGTAGAATGTATCTCTGAGTGAAATCTCTTACATTTGACTATATTAAAGATAATCAATAATCTAACTAATATTATCTAATCATAGCTTACTTTTGACTATTGAAGATAATCAATGAATCTAACTAATATTATCTAATCATAGCTTACATTTGACTATTGAAGATAATCAATGAATCTAACTAATATTATCTTATCATATCTTACATTAGACTATTAAAGATAATCAATGAATCTAACTAATATTATCTAATCATAGCTTACATTTGAGTATTAAAGATAATCAATGAATCTAACTAATATTATCTAATCATAGCTTACATTTGAGCATTAAAGATAATCAATGAATCTAACTAATATTATCTAATCATAGCTTACATTTGACTATTAAAGATAATCAGTGAATCTAAGTAATATTATCTAATCATAGCTTACATTTGACTATTAAAGATAATCAATGAATCTAAGTAATATTATCTAATCATATCTTACATTTGACTATTAAAGATAATCAATAAATCTAACTAATATTATCTAATCATAGTTTACATTTGACTATTAAAGATAATCAATGAATCTAAGTAATATTATCTAATCATAGCTTACATTTGACTATTAAAGATAATCAATAAATCTAACTAATATTATCTAATCATATCTTACATTTGACTATTAAAGATTATCAATGAATCTAAGTAATATTACCTAATCATAGCTTACATTTGACTATTAAAGATAATCAATGAATCTAAGTAATATTATCTAATCATATCTTACATTTGACTATTAAAGATAATCAATAAATCTAACTAATATTATCTAATCATAGTTTACATTTGACTATTAAAGATAATCAATGAATCTAAGTAATATTATCTAATCATAGCTTACATTTGACTATTAAAGATAATCAATAAATCTAACTAATATTATCTAATCATATCTTACATTTGACTATTAAAGATTATCAATGAATCTAAGTAATATTACCTAATCATAGCTTACATTTGACTATTAAAGATAATCAATCAATCTAACTAACATTTTCTTATATCGCAGTCAGTTGTGAATCTAGAATGTCCTTCTAGTTTAGACTAGATTGTTCCATATGTACAGATCTTTTAATTTCTGTCCAAAAGTGTCCCATATAACTGAAGAACATACTGAAGATACCGCTTTCATCATGTAATGTTTAGCCATACAAAACGTATTCACTACACAGTTCAGTTATATCTTTTACTATGGTCATGGCAACGTCTGTGTCTAAGTGAAATTACCAAAGATAACCATATCGCCAGGTACATAGGCTTTCTTCATGTCAATAAAGTTATTAGCCGGGAATAGCAAATTCTTAAGTGCAAAGAGAGAGACCGATGGAAATGGGTGATTAAAACTTTCCCCCAACTTGTCAGGGAGAGTCTTATTTAAGGTTTCCATGAAGCTCTTTTGCAGCTCTCGGTCGTTACAATGGCACGGTGCCGCTGGTGCCTCGAGGTTTCCGTCTAAGGTAACGGTGGACGTGGTTGCCACACCTTGAACTGATTGGTTTTGTCCTGAACCGGAAATGTTTAATGGAAGGTTTGCATTTATCTTTAAGTTGACTCCTACAGAGTAAGTTTTGCTGTCCCAGCTCATTGACGACCAAGGCGGATCAGGAGAAAACAGCGACTCGATCCTATATCTTGAACCAACTTGAAAGTTATAACTTTTATCTTTGACATCATACAGCATCTGCATTTTCCAATCTGAAGTTTCGTCGCCAGGTTGATATACCATGCTTGTAAGATCTACAGTTACTTTATTGTCTTCGACTTTGACATAATGCTCTTTGCAAAGAGTTTCTATACTCTGTGGAGGAGTATAACTTGAAGTCGACGTACAGGTTTCTGGATAATCAGCTGATATGGAACCCGCGGTTGCTTTAGAAGACCAGGGCTTGTCTTTGCTGTGGTTATCTGTCGGCTCAATGGATTCTAACTTGAGACCAATTCCACCATCTCCAAGAGATGCAGGAAGCACACTTGTAAAGAATAGCTTTGAGTTGATGATCAAGCTGCTCTCGTACTCATTTGGAATGGGATCTACCAAAGTAAGTGATGTGGCCTTGAACATCTCTCCAGTAGTAGCAATGAACAGTTGTAAAAGAGAACCTTTATTGTTGCTTTCGTGAATATAGAACTTGAAGTGTGTTGGTGTCAGGGATTTGAGTACTGATGTTTCTTTAAAATCAAGAGTACCAAAACTATACACTTCGTAACCATCCTTTAGCTTTGAAAAATAGTCATCTAAAGCTAATCGAACTTCAGCATCCAAATGAGAGGCTTCGAAGTTAAGAATCTTGAATGAACCTTTACCATTGAGCTTGGCAGCAACATTGTGTTGGTTGGCGACTGAACCAGGCATGACAGCTAAAGGGACATCGCCCTGAACAGACGCTTTATCTTCCTTCGTAACTGAGATATCTGATTCCAAGTGAGGTGTTGTGTCACCTTTGAAAGTGACCCATTTTTTGTAGTGACCTTCTTTGATAGGCAAATAGATTTCAGCAGTCTCTGAGTTGTTTAGCAGAAATTGGATTCTAGGAGCATCGAAGGAGAAGTGAAATTTCACTGTATAACAATTCCCCATGGAATTCTTATATTTGTATTCATAATCTCCTGTTTTCCTCATGAACTTAGGGTTTCCACGTCGGTCTTCGTATTGCTTTTCCAGTTGATTATTAACTTGCTTGGCTGTCATGGAGAACACAACGTCCCATCCGCCACAAACAGACTTTCCGGACATCGATTTGAGAACATCTTTATAATTATCAGCATCGGAAGGTGGTGGAGCGTTCAGCAAAGAATATTTCACTGGGGAAATACTCTTTTCTTTTAACTGAGCATAGATATGAAAGATAAGACGGACGGTCACACCACGTGGGTTATTATCAAACTCTATGTCTGCATTGCTTTGAGTTTTAGGCAAACAGACCTGCCATTTGCTGAAGGGAGTGATGTCTGAAATTTTACCACTAAAAGGATCCTGATCAGTTGTTGCTAAATACGCTTCAGCATTTTCTACAACGTCTGGCACACCAGAGAACTCATGTCTACTAGAGCTGACTTTGTGGAGTCCAGTGAAGATGCGGGATGTTGTTTGGAATTCTAAGATTTCCCCATCAAAGCCGCGGTCATAGAATGGATTCCCATCAAATACAAGCTCTGTGTAGTACTTGCCACTTTTAGTAGACTCAATGCCACCAATCTCCACCTGCACATTCTTCACACGCACATAGTTGTACGAGGCAAACTCGCGCTTGTTTACTGATATGTCAAATGTATAACGCTGATCATTACTGATTTGTTCTGGTTTAACGCCATGAATCTCGTATATGATTGGGTCATTCTGTTCTCTAGGTTGAGGCTGAGCTGTCAGACCATTGTTGATACTTCGTGACTGATTTAGAATGGCGAGCTGTAGGTTTAGCATGGTAAAGGACCCAACTGGAGTAGGCGGCCGAAGATACTCGTACTGTAAAGCTCTGTCCTGTATGACTACAGTGGAAGCCAGTATCATCAGCATTTGGCGTTGAAAGAAAACAAGCTGACCGGATAGCCCAATTAAGTCAATGCTAGAGACTTGTAATTTATCTGGTTGAGCACTAAGGTTAACTTTTAGATCATCCAATCGTTTCTTTTGGTCCTCATGAAGTGTCATTTGCTGATTCGCAGCCGACAAATCTGCAGCAATTTTCTGGACAGTACTCTGGCATTGAAGTAGTGCTTTTCCACGGAGAACAAGAATTGCAAAAGCGGTAGAAAGAGAGGTTTTTGCAGAAAGTTGTGGTCCGGTAGAAAGAGTTGAATCAAAATTTAACTTCATTGTATCCCATTCAAGTAGAGATGGGATTTCAACTCCGCTTGGACCTATGTCCTTTAAGGCTGAAACAACTTGTTGTGGATTTGAAGGAAGTGCCTTGAATGATCTATAAGCCTTTATGACAGCATCAAACACTTTGACTGCCTTTTGTACTTTTTGAACCATTTTACCAAGGGAAGCGAGTGCTGATATTGTTGACGATGGTGTTACAAATGCAAAACCAAGAGAAAAGATGTTGGAAGCGATGTCAATAGCAGCTTTCAATGTCTCTTTCTCTTGCCAGTCAGCAACAGCATCTTGGTATTTGGTAATGGCATCATTTACAGCGGTTTTCTGTTCATTCAAGCTGGTCTTTAGTTTATCTAACTGCTTGCTGGCCAAATCCAATTGTTTTTCCTTGTCCTTGACAACACTTGAAAACATATCTTGCATGCTTTGTTGATAACTTGCTTGTGTTCCAATGTAGTGTTGAAGAAGCTTCCCTGAGTTGATGATATTTTCATTAAGAGATTTCTCCCGGTCGATCTGACGCTCCTCGGCCTTTCTTTCCCTAATCTGTTTCTGGAAGACTGCCAGTCTGTCAGAAACCGTGTCAATAACTTTTTGGACATTGCTTACTACATCTTTGTAAGACTCATACCGTAAGTATGGTACAGGTATCCCATTTCCTTTTTTATTGGATGCCACAGTTGCTAGGTACAATGCTCTTGCCTGCAAGGCAGATAACTTGTGATCTTCTTTCGAACCATGACTTCCAGCTACTCGAGCAAGCCACAACAAGAACCGTTTCGTCAGCTCAAGACTTTTAACCTGGTCAGCATTAGTGTTTGCGAGGAGAAAATTGAGCCTAGCTTCGGCTGCAACCAGTGCAAACTGCATATCAGTGAGTCGGGCAGTGAGGACGTCCTTTGAGGGAGAATCTCTAACATCACGAACTACATCAACGGTTCCTTTACTTTCTTCAAAGATAAGTCCATCCATAATCACACAAATTTTACTACCATCAGAATTTGTGATTCTTAGACCACCATAAAACTCACCACAAAAGAGACGGTCCTTGATTTGGTTAAAAGCTGAATCTGTTAAGCGAAGAGTAGGAGGTATGGGCCCTAAACTACCACTAGAGATGACATGTCCAATAAGGCTAACAATGGACGAACCTGGAACATCCATAGCTGTCTTGTTGTTTGACTTAGGAGCTGGTATCTGCAGAGTAAATTGTGTGCAATATATATAGTTATAAAAAGCTTCTGAAGAAAAGGCACTTTTAAAAACCATAAAACTTTAGGTTCTTACTTTTACTTCAGTCATAGGTTATGGGTTTTTTTTCTCATTTGCCATTACATTACGGAGTACCGGAACAAAAAAAGTTAATAAATGACGTCTGCTTATTTGTGAACTAATGGTACTCCGACGAAGGACTAACGTCCAAAACGTCAGTTCAATTTATCTTTAACCATCATTATTTATGTATTACACACAGACGCTTTTTTTCTCAACATCGATACAGATGTGTTGTTATTCATTTATATCAAAACACTAACCTGAATTCCACTTGAAAACACACTAAACGCCTTTACTAGTTTCGGGAACTGAAGTAAAATCGTACTCAGGTCTATCTTCTCCTGCCAGATGTTGACGGTAGGTGTAGCAAGGGTGGATAGAAGACCATCGCCATCAATTGGGTCTGAGTCCTTGTACACCAGATTGAGATCATAAGGGCAGTTGTTGTTGAAATAAGGTGCCACACCAGAACCATTGGATTATTTAGTGTACATGGCAGCCTTGAAGACTTTGCGCCATATTAGCATTCGGTAGTACTCGGCAAATTTTTCAAGAGAGGCTAGCTCTATTGATGTTACAGTGATTTGTTTAAAGACGGCATTAATATCCACAGAATCGCTGCGGTAATATGGAGCGAAGATGCTGTCAGTATTAGCATGTCTTTCAAACCACTTTTTAGCCTTGAGAGATTTTTCCATTTCAGGGTCTCCACTAACAATACAAATCTTCCCAATAGCTGAAGTGTATCCATATCGATGATCTTCCGTTAGAGGGACAGTGAAAACGGAAAATGATGGGGATTTGTGACCGCTCAGTTGATCAGCGTGTTCCCGATAATAGTGAACGATGTAGTTAAAGTCTTTTGCTGCATAAGCAAAAACCTGGAAGATCGAGTCACCTGCGTCAATGCTGGAAACAAAGTGTGAGCCATACGTTTTGTAGAAACTCAGATAGCCATTGGCTCCATCCTTGCTCACATCGGTAGATGTCTTCTCCAACTTCTCCAAAGACTTCAGGGCAGCAAGAGCATCTGGTGTTACAGTGTTGTCAGGATCGGGATGACCAAAAATGCCTCTCTCGTAGCAAGGATGAATTGATGTGCCGATTTTGCGTGTAAGGCGAACAAGGGCAAAGGACTGATCATCCTTTGAAAGATCGATCCCAAGTTTACTTGACAGGTCTTCTAGTGCTTTCTGACGAGCGGAGTTGGTCAATCCAACAAGTATTAGACCTCCTGATGGCCAGATAGCTGAAGCATTGCCTTCATTTGGTCTCAGTTTCACTTGAAATACAGCACTTAGAAGATCTTGAACATTTTCATGAAGAGTAATTGTAGGGAAGGACCATGGTTCATCATACTCATTACTTTTGACTGTAACTGGTTTCTCATAAAGGGCTGGCTTGTCGGATAGAGTAAAGGGTACAGAGAATATGTCTGCTTTGTAACCAATCAGAAGGTTGGCTGACTGACCGAGCTTTACCTGAGAACCCAAATTCATGGCTACTGCATGTCTTCTGGAATTAAAATATTTCAAATGTATGTATTAGTATGGGGCCGGTCACTAATTACAGGGGGTCTGGTGCAAATGAGAAGAAAAAATATAAATGTACACGTAATAATAGAAATAAAATAACCAAAATACACCCATACACAGTCTTATTCTCTGTTAAATAAGCTTTAAATTGATATATACTTTGTCTATTAATATTATTGTAAAATGACGCGCTATTAAAACACATTTTTAACTGAGAGCATGTGAGAGCACTCCGCGATATCGAAGGTGAACGGTATCCTTAACTGAGACATTGTTTCAATTCGTTCCAAGATTCGCGAACTAAATCACAAATTATTGATCAATTGTCAGTAACTCTAAAGCTAAGAAATTAGTTTCTTTAGACTAACATCCGAAACGGCAATTAACCAGTATATTACTCATCTTTATATACGCTATACTTGGATTGAGCCATCAAAGTGCATGATCACGAGCTCTAGTGAGCCCTACACTTGCCGACAATTTTCTCTAACCTTTCTTGTGAATTGATAAGGCTGAACAAGTGCACAGGTCATATTCTTGCTAAAACGAGTATAATTCCCGTACTACAACAACGAAGTCCGAATTCAATGGTGGGGAAGTAGGGTGCGTTTATACAACACCTTACGATACATGCAAAGGTTTTCTTTGTGGTGAAAGTCGTCTATTATTCGTTTATCGATAACCCTACAAATTACTCGATTTATTAACAATTTCCTATGTATGGAAATTAGGCTATTACTAGCTATTCAGTATTTTAGCTCAAATCAACAGTTATGAGGTATACGATCATTCACAACTTATCATAAAGGTTATAACGTAGAATTAATATTTCTTACAACTGACAGTATTGGTGGACGTACAATGACGTATTTTGTTATGGTTGCGTGGCTTTACCAACCAACCATTATAAGAACAAAGAAAAATAAGAAATCTATTGTGAAATTGATTGGCAATTTAGACCCCGTCTACACGGATCCGGATACTTTTGAAACCGCATACTTTTTTATGCGAATCGGCCTATCGTCCACACGAATCCAGTGAATCCGGTCACCGAAACCGCATACTTTTACTTGAATCCTCCGGATACGCGGATTCGTGTGGACGCAAATATTTCTATGCGGTTTCAGCCGGATCGGATTCGTGTAGACGAGGCCTTAGCATTACAATACTAACACTTGTAAACACTACGCTCACCTATTTCTTATGTTAACGATCCCGGCTTATTTTCTTGACAACCAGAAATAGTTTCATTGCGTACCTTTCTATTTTACGAAAAACAAATTGGGGGTCACCGTCGTTGTTTTCGAGCAAAATGGCCTCAAAGTCTGCATTTTCGGCATTTTTCGCAAGCTGCGTGATGGAATTTCTTGGTGGCAAAAACAAGAAAGAAAATTAGTAAAAAGTGCCAATCATAATAAAAGAAGGCCATAAAATGTTTTTGAAACTCATAATATTTGGAAATATAGCGATTTGTTGACACAAAACGAGAAAATAATTACCTTTTTTGGAGAAAAAGACCGTACGTCTCGAACAAAATGGCCGCTTTTTGTCGTTTTTGAGGGCTTAAAAAAACAGAAAAAGCCGATTTTCTGTGGATTAAAAAATGTCATTCTTTTCAAAAACTAAACGAAGACTTATTTTTAGTAGTAACTTCGATTTATAAAATAAAAAATTGGGATCACCGTTCGTTTTTGTGGCTACTGCATTCTGGGAATGCGTAGCCACTATGTCGTAGTGTAATGTAAACTAGGTATAAACTCCATGTAGGGAAAATTTTATTACATATATCATTATGTATGTTTAGTATACATATATGGTATGGTGTACATGAAGTTTATACCCGTAACTATACCACAGGAAGCCCACTTCGCACCGGGTAGTGGTACGTTGATCTTGTAATCGTTTCCAGCGTCTTTTAAAATGGCGTTTTGTGCAGTCGTTTCGGCGAACATTGAGAGAGCTTACAGCTCAATACCGTTAGCTAGTTCGAAGAAATTAGCATGGATTAATTGCTGAACAACCCCTGTCATGGCTCTGCGAAGTAATTTTCTAATCGCAATTGTTTTTCGTGGAAAAAAAAAGCGTCTGAAGTGGCCGGTAATTGAAGTGCTGGTTCGAATTGGATTGATTGCTGAACAACCCCTTCATGGCTCTGCGAAGTAATTTTCTCATCGCAATTCTTTTTCATGGAAACAAAAGCGTCTGAAGTGGCCGGTATTTGAAGTGATTTTGGTCTTGTCATTTATGATTTATGAAAGTAAGTTATGAAAAACTCGTGACAAACATAAAAAAATACACGAAAATACGACTATGTTAGAAATGGAAGTTTTCCTAGTAAGATTATTACTTTAAAAAAATATTGTATTCAAAAACCTCAAAAAGCTTGGGCTACCTGTGATTCAATATGCAAACAATTCATTGAGTTTCGATTTCTATTCAGTCAGTAGCCACATGCGCTCATTGAGCGTCTATTTTGAGTTATTGTGCTCCAAACATCAAAAATCGAACCTCGTTCCCAGGGCCTTTTTCCGTGAGGAGAAAAGACCCTGGCATCGGCTGGTCGAATTGAATATTGATTGTGATTGGCTAAGTGAATACTTAATGTTTGTAATAAAGTATATATATTCTGAAAGCCGAAAGAACAAAGATTTCGATATTGAAATCGAATTTGTAAAAAAACAATTATTTTGAAGTTATTATGATTTTCCCGCGATGCGACTCGATGAAAGCAAAGAGTTAACTGCCCCGCAGTTTCTACATCCTTGGTAACCCAGGGATATTCTTCTGTCGCTCGTTTCTCGCTTCCACAACATATACCCCTGGGAACGTAGTCTGTTGGAGCTTGTTCCGAAAGTCAAAATTCAGCTCTTTCCTGATTGGTCGACCTTATTAGGTCGACCAATATGGCTCATTTTTTTATGTAACGCTTGTTTTTTTTTAAATTAATTTTCAAACTTAAAGGTGCTAAATTTGTAGGGATTCTTATAGTTTATCGATCATGAAATAGGATCAAAACAATAAATCACAAAACAGAAACACATTTTTGGAGTTCAATATTATGGCTACCAGTTTAACTAGTTTGTTTGCCGATTGGTTAAAAAGAACTTTATTGCGTTACAAAACTAGTACAAAACCTAATTAAGTGAGATACTCTTCAAATATTTCTTTCGCGACTTTTTTTGATCTTTTTGTATTTTCCGAGTCGTTATCTTCCAATAATTTACATATTTCCTGTTCGCTCGACGTCCCAAACCGACCAGCCATCTTTGTGAAAATTTGCCACGAGCGGTCTTTGTTTTTGGCGCCTTTTGTCAACAATGCATTGCGGGCGCAACCTACAGATTAGTGAATAGGTTATTGGCTAGCCAATAACCTATTCGATAGAGTGCAAATAATATACCCGTGAAATAGTTAGCTAGCTAACTAATGACTAACTAGACGCTCTACGGAGCGTGCACTCGTGCCCTGGATGCAAGGTGATGATGAGCTTGGGACAGCTGGAACTAGTTTACAGATTTGAATGGCAGAAATGCATTTAAGACAGTTATCACTGAACGCACAATGTGTGTACGTTATGAAGTTGCTGATCAAGTTAAAATATAAATATGAAACTATTTCTACTGGAGTACTTGGATTCTTAGCTGCATAAGGGATGAATACTATTTCATTTGGAAGGGATCGAGACCTGAGCTACACTTCCCAGTATGATTTTACTGTCACTTGCAACCTTATTTTTTACCTTTTCGAGTTCCATATTTGAATACATCTCCCGTTTTATTGTTAGTTTGCATCTTTTGTTTGTTTAATTTATATTTCGTTAGAGTATTGTGTCTTTCCTTATCACTGGACATTTGAGAACTGGAAAGAGAATAAAATACATATTTTGCATCACATTGGGAGATTTGTTCTTTTATGTCACAAAATGTTTTGATAAGACAGTTGTCATCAGTAATGTTGTAGGTTGTCTTATTTTGTTGAATAATATAGTTTATAGAATAACCAGAGAAACAAAGCATGAAACCGGTTGTTTTGATATTAATATTTTCTATAATGCACTTCTTGAGGAATGTTTTACTTGAAGAACACTTCATGTTCAGTAACTAATGTGCATTCTAGGTCAATAATGGTATCATATATCTTTAAAACAATTGTGATTCACTGGCATCATTTTGTACAAAACCATTACAAATATTATACAGCTTAGCATGCTCAGTAATGGAATCTAATGTTACATAATTCCAATATCCACAGGATTTTATAACACAGAAACATATAGTGTATGCTGCAATTGATAAGAAAATATGTTTTACTCTCAGCAATATAATTCATGTGAGAGTTTATGTTATCACTGCAAGCATCAGATTCATTTATAAATGTTAAAGAATTAATTATCCAAAAAGTTGAAACATAATGTACTTCATCCACATGACCAATATTTATTGTAGTATAATTAATTCCTGTATATAGAGGACTAATCAAATTAAATGGTGCAAAGCCCACATTTGATCACCTGAACCACGAACATCTAACAATTGTAAAACCTCATTCAGCTAATCAAAACTGCTATAATACCACAGGGGGAATTGTTGGAACAGTTTGCACAATATTATCTAGAGTTAGAGGGCAAGGATTTGATTGAATGTGAAATAAGTAATTTTCCTCTAGAAAAACAATAGCTCTCATTTTGAGTACAACATTTTATTGAAAGTCGCGCGGTGTTGAAGAGGGAGGTATTTTGACAAGGTATGAAACTCGGTCACGTGACAAATTTAGTTTCGCGCGTAGTAAATCAGCCATGGGAAAATTTTTTAATTTTTCTTCGAATATATAAACTTTACGTTGATCTTCAACTACGGTAAAAGTATGATCACCTCCGAAATCAGCAAATGGGTTCAAATAATTAAAAAAAAAGGCAGCATGGAGTCGAGGTTCTTTCCCAGTTGCTAGGGCAGAGTTTTCGGTAAACAGTCGGATTTTACAATCGTGGAGGAATCGTGAAAATATCGATCGAGCCGCGGTGTTGTGAAATACCACATTCACCGAAAAAGTTGGCGATTACTTTCTTGCATTTAGCTTATGGATTGTTAAAATGACTTTAAATTGAAAACTAGAATACAAGAGAATGTATTTTATTGTGGAAATCATGGGCTGGCGAAGGGAGAGTCGAAAAGATCGTGATTTGCACTACATTCGCTGCTAGCTACAATGAATTTAGCTTAACACTCAAAACACCTGATTCAAGTGGGCACTTGTACATGCTTTTGAAGTCACCGATGCTCTTCACTATTACGAAAACCTGGAGAAAGTTTTTCTAGTAGTTCTGGTGTGTGCAGGTAATGATTGGAGTTGAAGTTTTTATGTCAAAACGACTGATATTGTCTTGTACAAACCAACTAACAGCCGAGCTAAACAGTGAATTTGTGATGGCCGCTTTGCGAAGTTTTCCACGCTTGAAAAAAGCTCAACTTTATTTTGTGAACACTTACTTAGTTATAGCGGTTCCAACACTAAGAATAGAAAATATGTTTTGAAAGTGTGAAGCGTTTACAATGTATTTTATAAGCTATATATTGCCGAAAAACTTTAGCTAAAACACAACATTTACGGATTCTATAAATACGTAGGTACGACAAAAACAATCGAAGAAAGTAGTATCTTGATACAACCTAAGGTCTGAAATTTGATGGCGTGGATGGATAGATAAATTGCTTGCAAAAAGCCACAGGAATCCCATCCGCGCGCATTCAAACAAATACACCACAGGAACCCCAACCGCGCGCTCAATGATCCTAACAAAAGATATTTATTAAAATATGGCGCTCGGCGCGCGGTTAAAAATAACTTTATTGTCATTACAAAAAAATCCTCAGATAGAATAGTTGGGCTGCCTGTGTGTTGACATGGAACATTTAGTTTGCAATCTCATCTTGCACAACTATGTTCAAGAACCGAATTACTGAGATATCAAATGTTGACCGTCTACTAGTGCGCTGTAGTTAATTATTTCAATCGAACAAACTCCGGATGGAAAAATATCACACGTCAAAGTCTGACAAAAGTGGATAAAAGGACCAGAACTTCGAACTTTCGAATACAAGTTTGGGCGCTAATTTAATCTATTAGGTAAACATAACAGTATAAGTCATTACCAACACGATACTGTTTGTATTTAATCATATTGGGAGATATTAGACGCCCTCGATCGTCAATAAAACTGCCTTGGTTACCTCGAGTGCGTGCGTAATCCTTAGAATTCATCTTAGAATTTTTATAGGAGTTTCTACAAAAATAGCTCAGTTTTGCAAAAAGTAAACATGGAAATGTCAATTTCTTTAAACGTTTCTTTGGGGCACGATGTTTAAGATATAAAAATTCTATGATGAATTGCGAGAAGTTCGCACTCAATATTGCTGATATTGACATCAACACGCCGGTTTGCTTGACGATCTAAGGCGTCTAATATCTCCTAATATAATGCAATGCACAAAGTAGCGTGTTGGTTATAACTTCTACGAAAAGTTTTGACCTGCACATTGGTTTATCGTCCAACATGCTACTTGAAAGTACGCAGTTCTGGTCTTTCTTTTCACTTTGGTCGGACTTTGACGTGTGATATTTTGCAATCCGGAGTTTGTTCGATTGAAATAATTAACTACAGCGCACTAGTAGACAGTCAACATTTTATGCCTCAGTAATTCGGTTCTTGAACATACTATCAAAACAGGTAGAGCTTCAATTGGACCGCTGAAATTTCGAGCCCGCGGGAGCAAATGTTTGATCACGTGACGGGTTTAAAGTTATCACGTGAGCAGTCAGCAAACACGCGGTTACGTACACGATGTAGTGATGGCGTTTAGTACGAAAGGACGCTATTATGAAAAAGGAAAACCAGTTAACAATGAAATTAGAGGGCAAATAATTGATTATATTCTAGAGAATGGTGGTAATCGTATTTCAGGTCACTTTCCAGGTGAATGGAAACAATTGGGGCAAAAGTTTGCCATGGAAGGTTCAACTGTCAAGAGGATTTGGGAGAAGTTTGTCTCGACGGGTTCCGCTAGCCCTAAACCCAAAGTGTCAGGAAATCCACCGAAGCTTAAAAGAGGAGAACTACAGCTTATAGAAACAATCAAAACTTTCAAGCCATCCATGTCAAGTAAAAATATTCAGAACGAACTTTTGCAGCATGGAAACTTGCCAACCGGAATTTCAAAGACTGCTGTGAATTACGCGACAAGAAATTTTTATCCCAAGGAAAGTGGAGCTGGAAGCGGATGACCAGAAATGTTACGAATAAATTCACGCCAGCAAATATAAACTATTGTCAAGACTATTTAAATTATATGTGCCAAGTGGACCCCCATAAATTGAAGTTTTTTGATGAAAGCGGTGTATCGCTGTATGATACGAACAAACGCTACGGACATTCACTGGTTAACTCTACTTGCATTGAGGTTGGACGGCACATGCAATCTCCCAACATTACTCTTAATCTACTCGCTGGTTTAGATGGTTTATTGTACGCTAACACTCTTCAAGGAGCTTCAGACACATTTGAATTCCTAAATTTCTTCCATGAGGCGGCTCAAGCTGTACAACCGAACGGGAACCCAGCTTTAATGGCAGGAGACATTGTTGTTCTAGATAATTGCGCAACGCATCATAACCGAGGAGGATTTATATTGGGACAATACCTTGACATGATGGGAGTTGACGTAGTTTACTTGCCAACGTACTCTCCTGAACTGAATCCAGTAGAAGAAGTATTTCAGGTGTTAAACGTACTCTTAAAGAGAGAAGAAATGTCACCTTTGGTGAATACGAGCTTGGACGCTGCAATCTATCGGGCGCTGGACGAAATAACACCTCACCACATGCAAGTTTTTTATAGAGACACTGGATACATATTTATATAATGATTGCCAGATATATTTGTTTAACAAAATTGTACAACTATACATATAAGATTTACAATGAAGGTTGATTATCAGTTACACTTTACGAAGACAACAGTTTATGTATTTGTGTTGATCGGTGCAAGTACATCATCATATTTATCGTCAAACAAAACAAGAAATAGCAAATATTAGGCAGAAATTTACTGGAATAAGATAAGTAATAACAATATAGATGGAGGCATTGTTTTTTGAAAGAAATGTTTTATTTTTGACAGATAAACAGCTAATACTTATTGTGAGCAGGTTTGACCTTTACTTAACACTAATCCTGACAGCACAACTTACAATAAAAGTGAACAAATAATTTCTTGGTTGCTTTATTACTCGGGATTCCACAGGAATCCCGAGTTTAAAATTCGGCATTATTTTTATTATTTTTATTATTTTTCTCCGTCATCGCCAAAAAGACGCGCACGCGCAGTATCGTCCAAGTTCTGATTACTTCAATTTCGGCAGCCATTTTGTTTCTAACTTTGACAGTACAGTGTTTTAGTAATCAATGTCTTTAAATACACTCAAATCGCTTGCAAATCCACACACCATTCGCGGTATAGCCACACTAAAAGATGTCAAGCGTTTTCGGAAAGGAGATTTAGAGAGACGCCGTGAATCTATCGTCAAACTGACTATGAAAATGCCTATCGTGGAACTTAAACTATGTATTCAAAAGCGAATTATAATCAAACTTATACAAACTCTAAAACAACAAAGCTCAACTACAGAATGTGAACAAAGGTCTACCGAAGAAAAAACGAGGATTGCAAGCGGCATTTTAAGCGAAGAAGATTCAAGACTAGCGACTTGTGTTTACAGTCAACCAGACTCAAAGTAAGGCCGCCTAGCTTCTCAAAAATGATGACTTCTTTCATATAATAATGCTAAGTACCTTGCTTCTTTTATTATTTTTAATTCAAGGAAGTATTTTCTGTTTTTCCTATTTGATATTAGTCTTTATTAGGGTACAAAACAGTCAAGTTCTTCGACTGCTACACTCAAACTATTGTCATTTCATCGTTCAGTGATTGTGATATATTGGGCGTTACTAAACAACGAAACACCGGAACGAAACACCGAAACACCGAAACGAAACAACGAAACACCGAAACAACACAATAATATATAGTTTTTACCGAAATCTAAGCTTTGAATAATATCCAAATGAGTTCGGATCCAATCGATAAAATTAAAAGCCGCTTAATTGCCGGATTAAACCACGCGACTTCCTTTGAATTAAATCCTTGACACTTTCCTTCATTAACTAACACGGTGTATGAAGTAAAGAGAGAACTACTTTGACTACTTTAAATCCGGATATGAAAGTAATCTTACCAGAAAGAAAATGTTTTGCCAACTGAAACTTCTGGATTCGGTAGCCATTTTGGCACAGGAAGCCCAGTTTCGATGTACAATGACACAGGGATCCCATACATGTCATCTGTTAATATCTTAATTATAAACGCGTTGAAGTGCATTTTATGATGCGATCCGTGTGGAAATAAAAAGCTATCGCTTGAACATTTCAGCGTAACTAGTTTTATGAAGTTGCACGTGCGTCGTTATCAGATTGACGCCAAACGTCAAATTGGATTTTAAGCTTTGTTTTGAAAACGTCAAATGAACGTAAAAATCCTTCCACAGGAATAATGATGTGTTCATGCACGAGAAAATGATCTTATTTATATGCAAACGCAAAAGAACGGAGAGTAAATACAAAAAAAAACAGTGACCACGTGATTAATTTTGACGTTTGGCGTTCGCCGTAAACGCGAATCTTAATTTCTCTCTAATCTGATAACGACGCACGTGCAACTTCATAAAACTAGTTACGCTGAAATGTTCAAGCGATAGCTTTTTATTTCCACACGGATCGCATCATAAAATGCACTTCAACGCGTTTATAATTAAGATATTAACAGATGACATGTATGGGATCCCTGTGTCATTGTACATCAAAACTGGGCTTCCTGTGCCAAAATGGCTACCGAATCCAGAAGTTTCAGTTGGCGAAACATTTTCTTTCTGGTAAGATTACTTTCATATCCGGATTTAAAGTAGTCAAAGTAGTTCTCTCTTTACTTCATACACCGTGTTAGTTAATGAAGGAAAGTGTCAAGGATTTAATTCAAAGGAAGTCGCGTGGTTTAATCCGGCAATTAAGCGGCTTTTAATTTTATCGATTGGATCCGAACTCATTTGGATATTATTCAAAGCTTAGATTTCGGTAAAAACTATATATTATTGTGTTGTTTCGGTGTTTCGTTGTTTCGTTTCGGTGTTTCGGTGTTTCGGTGTTTCGTTCCGGTGTTTCGTTGTTTAGTAACGCCCTGATATATTAGATAAAACTAGTTGTCTGACTGTACAGGTATGAATGTATATAATGATGCAGAAGTAACAATAAAGATTACAAATAATACAAGATCTCGTTATACAAGACTTGTTTATTATAATTATAGACATTTTCGCTCTCATCATAGTTGTGAGACAAGTACAAAATGTAGAATATCAACACGATTAATACAGGCGTTTAGTCTTTATTAGGGTACAAAAAATAGAGATTACTTCATGGTTAGTGAGGCGTACGATTTTTATTCACGAGTTGTGAAGAATTTCAAACGAACGAGCGAGGCTCTGCGAGCGAGTGAGTTTGTAATTCTACACAACGAGTGAATAAAATCGTACAAGCGAACTAACCATGATGTAATTTTTTTATTTTATAAGTACTGAGATTTATTTTCAACATTAATGACAACATGCATCAAATATACCATGAAATGAGTTCTATGGTTAAACGATTCAATGATTAAAAAAATTCAATATTTTCTTTCAAAATTTTAAACAACGAAAAGTAGCAACAAAATCATGAAAAATACCGTTATAAAAGGCAAATTTACTTATCTTCAATGCTTTTTTTAAAAAAAGCATTATTAAATGGTTAAATAGTCTTGCATTGACAACGCTTCGGCAGTAGCTGAGCGAGATTCCTCTAGTGTGAACTTTGCCGACTGATTCACTATATTTATAGTTTTTTCTTTTCCTTTTTTCTTTAGCTCTTTCTGTTTGGAAAGAAGGACTTGTCTTTTCAAATAGGAGGTCCTTCAAGTCACTTGTTTTCTTCATATGTCGCTCAAAACCAAATAATTAACTTCAGAGCGAGAATAGTCTTAGCTTTCCCGTCTTTGAAAGTAATAAATAAACTGTGTTGAGCTAGAAATTTGTCAACTTTTCTTGCTTCTTTCTTGAATTCCAAGACGTTTTTCTATAGCAACATCACATTGGATATATGTTTTCGAAATAGCTTTGTTTTCTTGTGTTAAAATAACATTTTCAGTCGAATCGCTGTCAACAAACATTCCCAACATTTTGACCAAAGGCGGTTGAAAGTTTTCGCGCCAGTGAGGTAGATTCCCGCACAAAACCTTTTCACTAGTGAAAAAAATCGTTCGTCCAATCAGATGCCGCGAACGATAGTGAAATTTCATCGTTCGCATCGCTGATTGGCTGTGACTTAAAACCGAACGATTTTTACATCACTAGAATTTTATACATAAATCTCAGTACTTATGAAATAAAGTCAAGTTCTTCAACCGCTACACTCAAACTATTGTCATTTCATCGTTCAGTGATTGTGATATATTACTAGTTGTTCGACTGTACAGGTATGAATGTATATAATGATGCAGAAGTCCCAATAAAGATTACAAATAATACCAGATCTCGTTATCCAAGGTTTGTTGACATTTTCGCTGTCATTATAGTTGTGAGACAAGTACAAAATGTAGAATATCAACACGATTAATAAAGGCGTTTAAACACCAAAAGTAGGAAGCTTAGACGGTTTGTATATCATAGAATACGCTCAAATATACCAAGGTCTTCTGAGTTACATAATTATATTAACTGTGCAAAGGTCAAAATCGAGCATTATTCTTCAAAGTTCAAGGGGATTGGGACACAAGCATTTATTTCTCAAAAAAGGTTCAAATGTAAATCCAGTCGGTATATATCGTCCCTTTCTTGTAATAGACCGATGTCTCTCTATAAGACTCAGTCACATGTAATGAATTACTGTAAGTGTAAACTATATTATGATGTAGAGAAGAATACTGGTCCTAAAAACACACTATATGTTGATCCAAGCAAGACAATAACAGCACCATATAGCAAAGGTAATGCTTTTACCTTTAAAATTACAACAATGTGCTGCAATGAGTTTATGTTCTTTAATTTATAATAACAAAAATGAAATTAATTCATCAAATGAGCTTGTAATGATCATGAATGTTGAGGATCAGTTCTGATTGTCACAATCGGCATGACAGTCATTTCTCATGAAATCAGAACTACCCACAAGTTTAAATGTGTTTAATACTGATTATGAACTTCAATTTAGTGACAGTTTTACAGGTAATCTACAAAAAGAAACTGCAAATTATTCATATCAGATATAGGTAGATAAACAAATTTCTGATGAAAGTGCGCGTTCACGCAGGCGTCTATTTTCATGAATTGTACTTATAATTAAACGCGTAGCTAGAGCATCAAAGAGAATCCCGAGTTCACGCAGTTATGCGTCTAGTTTTATTTATTGCATAAACTCAACGTTCTCACAGCTTAGTGGATATAGCTTTTTTGAGAGCTAGTTCGTGCTGAAATTACTATTGTGAACTCGAAATATGATTCTGAAGTGTGAATTTGTGCAAGCGCTCGTACGCGGGAACACAGTAAGATTGGCGACTTTCTCAGCAAACTAGGGTATAAATGTAAATGATTGACTAGCTGTTTGCTTTCCTCTCGTTTGATAACAATGTACCCCGTTTTATTTATTTTTCTTTTATTATCGTAAACTTAACAGTTACTCTGAAATATAAAATACACATCTCTGTCAAAAAATCTCAGTCAGGTATCTAGCAGCAGAGTTGTTTTTATTGCCTCTTGAAACATTTATAGTTTGATGTTAATACAGATAAAAACTTCCATGAATGAAAGGATTACTGTAAACAGTAAAGCCTGAGTGAGTGTACTACTTTTCTATTACTGAACCAAAGCTAGATCTTAGGATTGTGTTTTACGAGTCAAAGAAAACCGCTCTAAAACGCCTGCGTGTGAGAGAGAACTGATAACATGCAAACACAACCGGTCAAGTAACAAATATAAATTTGAAAATACATGCCAAAGTTTGTATTAGTTGATAACGGAAAACTGTAATCAGTCCTCAGATAGTTTCTCCATAAATTCGACTGCACTTGCAAGGGTATCCAAGTTCATCGAGCTACCAGTAACATCGCATCCTGTAGCTGTTTCAATTGCTGCACTGCATTCCGCCTTTTCGTCTTTCACTCTTCTTTCAAATCCCTCCAAATCGAAGTCACTTGGAAGAGTTTTTAAACTTTCTTGGATAGCGAACGCAATCTGAAAATCTTCTGGCTTTGATACAGGATTTTGGAAGGCGGTGGAAGTGGGGGTAGAAGGTATGTATTTTTTTCTCAAGGGAGATTTTACAGGCGACGTGTCAAAATGATCGTCGCTGTCACATTCTTCTCGGCTTCGGCTGTTTTGCGGCTTGGGCCAGGTTATTCCATTAGATTCCCAGAGGCTTTTGTAGGGTTTATGCACAGTTGTTTTACCTGTAGCCATGGGAGTGACAAGTGGCACAGACTGGAGTATTTCTCTCGCTTCTTCAGGTGACGGTATCTTTCCTCTGAAGTGCTTTTCTAGAATCTTTGAATCGGCATTTATTTGCCGCCAGTCTTCGATCCTTACTCCGTTCGTTGTCATTCTTGTATACTTATCTGGATTGCTCGCAATTAAGACGTCTTTCACCTTGTTAGGATATCGGGAAGCTACATTAATCGCAGATGTTTCCTTGATATTCAACTGTTCCTCCATTTTTATCAACTTTCTTCGCTCCTCATTCAGATCTTTTGCGTAAGATTTAAGATGTGCTTTTTCCTCTGAATGTTTCTCAATGTTTTTGCAAAAGATCGCAGACGTACAGGCTACAGGATATGGGCAATTTAGTCTGTTATGTCCCTCCCGCAAGTGGCATTTACTGCAGCAAGGTGTTTGAGGTGAAGTTGAGGTTGAAGAAGCCGTTCGTTGAGACTTAAAATCTTCAATAATCATGTTTAACTTTTGCACTTTCGCCGCTTGAGCTTGTAATTCATTTCTTTGGGAACTAAGGTATGAATCCAATGGACTGAAATTTAATTGCTTTCTGCTCTGTGCTTTGTGCTGAACGCGGACATTCTCAACTGGAGTTTTTGGACATTTTGTACTTTTTTGGCGCGCGAGTCTTGTATCTTTTTTCGGTGCAGCTACTGGCGAATCGCTCTCTTTTACCTTGATGTTTATTCTGCAATATTCTTGATCTATAGTAGCCTTGGCAGATTGTAGCATCTCCATAAAAGACTTATGGTCGTCTCTCAAAATACAATAATCCCCCTCGTCATCGAGATATTCTATAACCAACCTTTCCGGGATGCGCGACTGCAGTTTATCGATCTTGGATGTAATAATTCGAACTAAGCTTGTTCTGCTGTCAAGTTTGCTTCGTGGAACAAATAACTTCTCCACTCTCGTACTTCCCGCACTATGCATGTAATGTACTTTTAGCTGAATGTTATTCATGACGAAGTAACAAAGTAAACTATAAACATAACAACCAACACAGAATACAGCGCGGGAAGCTACCCTCGTGTAGGTCACGTGATAACTTTTAACCCGTCACGTGATCAAAAATTTGCTCCCGCGGGCTCGGAATTTCAACGGTCCAATTGAAGCTCTACCTGTTTTGATAGTAATTGTGAAAGATGAGATTGCAAACCAAATGTTCCATGTCAGCATAAAATTCTTTCATTCGACGTGAAAAGGAATTTTAGCATCAAAACAAACGCATGCGCAGACAAAATCTCTACATGCTCGACGGAGCTGCATTTTAAGACTCGTGCCGGCCATAGGCCTGGGCACGAGTAATTATGTCCTAAGTTGTGCCTAAATTTGATTAGTTGAGAAATAAGCGAGCCGTGACGGGTCTTGCATTGCACGTGCAAACATGTGTGATTAGTCAAATGATCACCGCTACTATACGCTGCGGTTTTGTGCTGTGTTTTTAGACTCTTTTTTAGCTTCCTTAGATGTGTGTTGTGTCTTGGTTTTTCGACCATAGAAGAATATAGTGGTAGCAAACGATTTTAATTGTGTCTTTTACCGTTATTGTAGTTCGTTTTGAGTAGGACTAGAAAAAGCCCGTGTTCATTTTATGGTTCACTGAATTCTTGTCATTGCTCACTAAATGTCTAATTAAGCACTAATTAAGGCCTCGTCTACACGAATCCAATCCGGCTGAAACCGCATAGAAATATTTGCATCCACACGAATCCGCGTATCCGGAGGATTGAGTCCTCATTCAAGTAAAAGTATGCGGTTTCGGTGACCGGATTCACTGGATTCGTGTGGACGATAGGCCGATTCGCATCAAAACGTATGCGGTTTCAAAAGTATCCGGATCCGTGTAGACGGGGTCTAAGTGCTATTTGTTCCTATCTATTTCACGGTTATATTATTTGCACTCTAATCTGTAGTTAGCTTGATTTCTAAAATAAAATGTATACTATCGACCAATCAGAGCAAAGATTGTAAGTACAATGTATTATAAGTAGAATAGTCGGTCTTTTATCAAAACTAAGACATTTCTTGCCTAAGAGCACAATACTAACGATGTTTAAATCCCTTTTACAGCCACTTTTGCTATATCATGGAATAAGCGTATGGGACCAAGCCAATAAACATCGAAAAACTACCGAACTAGTATTTCCGGATATGGACGAACTGGCCGCGAGGATGTAAACAATGACGTAATCTATAGCAACGGATACTGCACATGCGTAAATGCTAAGACTTTAAGCAATGAGGTGGAACGCACATCAAATTTAGCCGTATGTTCAAAATAAATATTTAAGAAATGAAATACGTCTTCTGTGTTTTCACGCGCTAATGAAAACCGAGATGCGTTTGGGAGAATTCGAGAGCAGATCAGTCCAAACACGAGACGAAGTCGAGTGTTTGGACCTGCTCGAGAATTCTCCCAAACGTATCGAGGTTTTCATAAGCCAGTGAAAAAACAGAAGACGTGTTTCATTTCTTTTATAAAATAACAATCGCGCGAAAAGACGAAAAAAATGTCCTTTTATTCGTTTGACGATGTCATTTCTCCCTACGTTGCTTTTTCTCGAAACTGACCAATAAGCGCGCGCGAAAGATCAAAACAACGGATAAACTGACCGTTGAATGAGCGCGCGCGCTAGAAAATGGCGTGAGTGTGTTTCATGCTCTCATGAAACACGGTTGTTTGACCAATCAACGCGCGCGTACTATCCCAATTATTTTATAATTAAGAAATGAAATACGTCTTCTGTGTTTTCACGCGCTAATGAAAACCGAGATTCGTTTAGGAGAATTCGAGAGCAGATCAGTCCAAACACGAGACGAAGTCGAGTGTTTGGACCTGCTCGAGAATTCTCCCAAACGTATCGAGGTTTTCATAAGCAAGTGAAAAAACAGAAGACGTGTTTCATTTCTTTTATAAAATAACAATCGCGCGAAAAGACGAAAAAGATGCCCTTTTATTCGTTTGACGATGTCATTTCTTCCTACGTTGCTTTTTCTCGAAACTGACCAATAAGCGCGCCCGAAAGATCAAAACAACGAAAAAACTGACCGTTGAATGAACGCGCGCGCTTTAAAATGGCGTTGGTGTGTTTCATGCTCTCATGAAACACGGTTGTTTGACCAATCAATGCGCGCGTACTATCCAAATTATTTTATAAATATTAATGAAAGCTATGCGCTGCCGGCTAAAATATAATTTTTTTCTACTAATAGTGAAAAGGCAGAAGGTTTTTACTATAAGTAAAATATTATAGTACTCAGTATAAGTTTATACGGATGAGTTGAATCAGTATAAGTTTATACGGATGAGTTGAATACATAGAAATGAAGGGGAGTGTACATTTGTGTGTAACCCGTCACATTTATTAGCTGACGGTTATTGCAATATTGTACCTACTTAGCGGTCTTTTACCAAAAAATGCGATTAATATTCAGTATATAAGGCACATAACTATACGTTTGTGGAGGTAAACCAGTAAAGGAGAGTCTTACAGATTTGTTTTTGATGATTGTATTTCCCACGACTATGTGTAACCATTTAACGTTAATTTCTGATATCAGTAAAATTTTGTTGAAAATAATGTGTTAAAACTTCTTTATCAGTTGTCAAATTTCGATGGAACATGAACTTTACTTTATCTTTGACAACAAGTGCAAATTTGATGCTGATCGACCTTGATGATCGGGAACAGTGTAAAATTTAAATTTTTGTTTACAGATTCTACACGTCAAATAATGATTTCAATTTTTGTCAACATTTCGTATTCCGTGTATTTAGTTACAAAGCCTTGATTTCTATAATACTCCAGGATGTATTTGTCGTTTACTTGTTTGACATATTTCTACCATAAAAGTTAGGCTAGCTCTTAACGTAATTGTATAATTATAAAAGAAACTTTGTTGAGTTATTTTCGACAAGCGAATACTCATTGGCGTATGTTATAGCTTGGTGCAGAAAAGTATTTTTGTTATTACAGAGAGATCATGCGATATGTTAATTTGCGAATTATTTCATATGTATTTCATGTTTAAAATGGATTTCGCATCAATATCTATCATTTTATTACAAAAAAGTATACATTTCAAATTGTCGGGAAAATCGTTCTTGTGACGCTATTGCATGGGTATCACTTCATTGCTTCCAGTCTAAAGTAACACGAGAACCGGGGTCAAATTGTTGTTATCAAATATTGAGAAATATTGAGATTATATTTAAAGAAAAAGGAACATCTGATGCTAAAAAATCGATCGTGTTTAATTCAGGGATACAAATTATCAAAAAATCCGTTGTGTTTAAAGAAGCCGTCTCAACCACGATGCATTGCGCGTTGAGTCGGCCATTTTTGTTGCCATCGAAAATACCCTGTCTATGACATTGTTTGAAAACCATTTGAATATTGAACATCCTGACATTTACAATCAAAAATTCAACTCAATGTTGTTCCTTATTTATTATTTATTCGTTTTCTGGAGTTATTTTTCATATTATGTGGTTTTAAGATGTATATATTTCAAGTTTCAGTATTCGAGCGACTGCAATGTTTCTAAGTGTCTTCTTTTGTGAGAATCCCTTCTGGAAATAGTATCTGAGTAATTCATCGCTGCCGCGGGAATGGTTTTTCCCAGGATGTTTTGTCCACAGCTAGGACAAAACGCAAATAAAAGTTGTATTAATACACCACAGCTGTAACAAAACATGCTAGCTTGCGAAGACAAAATATGGCTTCCCTCAAACGAAACCAGGCCTCTATTAGTGCAGAGTCGGTCCCAGTTTCCGGTAAAACTTTTGTGCATTGAGAAAATATCTTCGTGTACTGTGAGTCTTAACTTTTGTGCATTTTGAAAATACATTGTACTGTGAGTCATAACTATTTTGTATTGAGAAAATACATTCGTGTATTGTGAGTCTTAAGTTTTGTGTATTTAGAAAATACATTCGTGTACTCCGAGTAACTTTTGTGTATTGAGAAAATATAGTCGTGTACTGTGAGTAACTTTTGTGTATTGAGAAAATATAGTCGTGTACTGTGAGTAACTTTTGTGTATTGAGAAAATATAGTCGTGTACTGTGAGTAACTTTTGTGTATTGAGAAAATATATTCGTGCACTGTGCATGAGTAACCTTTGTGTATTGAGAAATATGTTTATGCGTTTAAAAATATATTTCATTTAAAATATATACTGATATTTGTGCACTTAAGAAGTATCATTTTATTCATTTATAACATACTTTTGCCCAAAAATATATATTCAAGCATTGCGTATATGGGCCACCGTATCTTTTAGATAAAACGCAACGGTGGCGAAAGCTCCCTTTGCAGGTCTTTGCAAGCAAGTAAACAATAATAGAGGCGCGCAAAGCATCGTGGTTGAGACGGCTCCTTTAAGGAGGCTCGGGTCAGTAATTTTCGCGCTCACCCAGCGACGTTTGAAAGGCCGTAGTTCCCGCGTAAGAGAGTATTTTGACAAGATTTTTTAACACTTGTCTACATATAGAATAAAGTTTTCAAAAAAGGTAATTTTTAATAAAATCGATAATATTTTAGCCGACAAATGATAACGCCGCCTAATTTCTATGTAGCCTATTTTGGGAAAAAATCGACCTAAACTTTTAAAACCACATAGCCTACTTTAAAGCTGTTACCTAGGTCAACAATTTGGCAAAGTTTTTAAAAAATTCATCACCGATTTTGAATAAAAACGGGACAATTTTTTTCCTAGCAAAAATTCATTGTTTTATAATATTTACCGATAACAACGGACTTTGAAGAGATAAATTAAAATCCTTCCAGCCAGGTATTAACAGGACATTTTTCTACATTATCTGTGAATTTCAACAAATTTAGTCCAAGGGATGTTTTCTGGGAAAGGATACAAGTCGCAAAAGTTTGTCAGTGTTCGTGCAAAACTTCTAATTTTTACTGCTGAGCACGCTAACGAAAAAATCTGAGATAGATTTCTTTTATTTTTTAGCTATCAAAAGTTCACCATATTTTTAAGTGCGCCTAGCTCCAAATTTTATAGCGATTGAAATATTTTGAGGCGGTCAAATAAAATCCTGAACGTGGGTATATTTGCCTTCGTTTTGCAGCGGCTGGTTTGTTTTTATTTCACCTTCTTCGAGTTATACATATTTGCATGCTTTTTTACGAAACGCACGCTGACTAACCAAGCGTGAAAATTTAAATCACTTATATAATCACTGGCCCTAAATTCAATATTTCAAAGTTATTAAAATTTCAAAGGTATTAAAACTTCAATTGAGTAAACTTACCACAGAACCTTTTTTCTCTCTTCTACGTTTCATTCTTTTTTTTATTTTCTTTGTTAGCCAAACAAATATCTGCCCTTCGTTTGCGTGATTTGCTATTATTGACCATTTTCGGCTTGTTTTTTTATTACACAGGGACCATATCAAGCGAAGATTTATACACGTGCAAACATTAGTGAGCATAAACAGTAGTAATATTCTAACTTTCCTTATAAAAAAAGTTTTGCGAGTTGTGATTTAAATTTTCACGCTTGGTTAGTCAGCGTGCGTTTCGTAAAAAAACATGCAATATGTATAACTCGAAGAAGTTGAAATAAAAACAAACCAGCCGCTGCGTTCAGAATTTTATTTGACCGCCTCAAAATATTTCAATCGCTATAAAATTTAGAGGCGCACTTGAAAATTTGGTGATTTTTTGATAGCTAAAATCTATCTCAGATTTTTTCGTTAGCGTGCTCAGCAGTAAAAATTAGAAGTTTTGCACGAACACTGACAAACTTTTGCCGACTTGTATCCTTTTCCAAAAAACATCCCTTGGACTAAATTTGTTGAAATTAACAGACAATGTAGAAAAATGTCCTGTTAATACCTGGCTGGAAAGATTTTGATTTATCTCTTCAAAGTCCGTTGTTATCGGTAAATATTATAAAACAATGAATGTTTGCTAGGAAAAAAAATTGTCCCGTTTTTATTCAAAATCGGTGAGATGAATTTGTTTAAAACTTTACCAGATGGTTGACCTAGATAACAGCTTTAAAGTAGGCTATGTGGTTTTAAAAGTTTAGGTCGATTTTTTCCCAAAATAGGCTACATAGAAATTAGGCGGCGTTATCATTTGTGGGCTAAAATATTATCGATTTTATTAAAAATAACTTTTTAAAAAACTTTATTCTATATGTAGACAAGTGTTAAAAAATCTTGTCAAAATACTCTCTTACGCGGGAACTACGGCCTTTCAAACGTCGCTGGGTGAACGCGAAAATTACTGACTCGAGCCTCCTTAATTAATTATTAAGCTGTTATTTTCAAAAGGAAATTTGACTAGAATGTATCGCGTTTCTTACAGTATTAACATGAGACATCGTCAGTTAGGAATCAGTTATCATTCAAGTCTCTCGTATTTCAACAAAATGACTTCCTTGAATACGTTTTTGAGCTGTATTTTCTACAGGAATTCCTTAAAAATATTGATAAATATTATTAAATTGCAAGTTTTTTTTGGTGCGAATTAACAGTCCAAATTAAGGCCTTAATAAATCGCTCATTCGACAGAAGCGAGCCCTAATAATAGTCTTTCGCCAGTAAAAACTACAAAGAGTGCTATTCCTTTATTTATCGAGACTAGTACCCTTCCTGTAACATTGTTATACATTGATTCTTTGGCACAACTGATGTATGATGTAACTAAAACTATGCTGCTCCGAAAAACTTGAATACATTTTTTATTAGTACCAAAGAGATTCATGAAACTAGGTCCCCTAACAAAAATGATCTTTATAAAAGATTCTCCAAATTGAAAATTCAGAAGGAGTCTTTCTCTCGAGTGGGTGTAAGCCAGTTTCGGTAGTTTGGCAAAAAGGAAGGAAGTTTGGCAATTTTTATTTGATTATCTAAGAATAAATGGCTACTATGTTGAGATCACAAAACTATTTGACAAATAGTGTGTTAATAGTATTAATATTAATACTAAAATCAGTTTGCTCTACTTCACCTCATATTTTCTGAAGATATTTATCAATTAACTTTTAAAATGTACATCATTTCTATATATCCTTATAAAATTTTCAAATGTTTCAGATAAACTGTCAATGTAAAATATTGTAAACTACAAATCAAACATCTAACCTGCCTCGACTAGCAATTCAGCATCACAATACCAACACTTGTACACACTACGCTCACCTATTTCTTACGTTCACGATCCCGGCTTATTTTCTTGAAAACCAGAAAAAGTTGCACTGCGTACCTTTCATTTTACGCCCTCCTTGAGTTGTTTTCAGAAGTCTGCTGTCATCCTTGTAGTCCCAAGGAAATACTTTACTAGACTGAGCAACAGCGCTACAAAACTCCAATAAGTATGTTTGGATTCAACATGGGCGTTGCCGCGTCACTAAATATCGATGTTGATTGGATGACACCCTGTGCATGTATTCTATTCATCTGAATGGCTGACTGAATGTCACTGAGTGGCACTGCCGGTTTGACCACTGACCTGACTGATCGCATGATTGCTAGTCATATGTTTACCAATCTCAGTTCAGATAATTAGATTTTTTACTATGGAAATTCAGTAGTTAGTTTTAAAATTCGATGGTTACTACATTTATATTATGTTAACCGATTTTTGAGACAAATAAATAATTGATATACTTTCTATGCACCGTTGTTTCTACTTACAATTGTCATTCCATTTGTTATAATAATTAACAAAGTCTAGAAACATCTAGTAAATAGATATGCAGGGGGCGGTTCTGACAGCGGCCATATTCGAAGACAAAACAGTGGGGTTTTTTTCTTGGCTAATAAATAAAAATTTTGTATTCTTTTGTAAAAATGTCATTATTCATTCCTAATAATAGATGGCTGCTGTGAGAGCCCTAGACTCTTTTGTGTGTGATTGGGTGCACATTCCACTCTGACTCGATCCATAGTAAACGAAGTGATACATCTGTCTGCAGTGTCGTTATAATTAGACAAGTTAAACGCGTCCGTCGTCTCATTCTAATCACTGTAGAGTTTCCACTACCTTATCCAAGTTGTTTTTTTTCTCTCCAATTTTCTTTCCCTGTCTTGCGAATGGATTAAGCTGAACATTCACAACAAGTGTGCGGGTCATATTCTTGCTAAAATGAGTACATTTCCCGTACTACAACATCGAAGTCTGAATTCATTGGTGGGGAAGTCGGGTGCCTTTATACAAATGTATACAAAAAAATAGTAACACAATAACCAAAATACACGCACAACACATACACAGTCTTATTCTCTGTTATATAAGCTTGAAATTGATATATACTTTGTCTATTATTATTGTAAAATGACGCCATAAACGCATTTTTAACTGAGAGCATGTGAGAGCACTCCGCGAAGGTGGACGCTATCCTTAAATAGTAATTGTCCGAATGTTTTAATTTTTTTCGTTCCAAGATTCTCGAACTAAATCACAAACTAGACGCAGAACTGCGTGAACTCGGGCTTCTCTGAAAGCTTCAAAGTATAGCTTCAAAGAGACGCTGAAGTCTCTGATAAACTTTAGATTGCAAAGTCATTGTTAAAAGTCCCAAGACTTGTTTATTGTCAGTATTCCTTTGCTGTTTTTTTTCTTTGATAGTTTTAATGTTTTGTAGTTGTGATTGTGTCTCTGATTTTCCATCCTTCTTTTTAGTTGATTTATGTCAACATTGTCAAATGAGCACGAGGAAAACTGTATTTTGTAGTGATCTGAGAACTGATATTTGTTTTGAATACTTCTAATAGCATGAATAAGATTAGCTGTATTGCTTATATTTTTAATATATTCAACTGGATCAGCAATTTTACTTTCAATATAAACTATGAGAGAGTATACAAACTTTGATATTTTTGTTGGTTTAAAAATACAACCAAATATAACAATAACTGGGAAAATGCATTACAAAGCCAGTGCAGTCTATATTGTTTATGATAATATTTTCAAGAATCAATGCATTTTGAGATAACAGTATTCCCTCAAAACTATGACTTGAAAGCTGTAAAGTTACTTCAGCACCACAAATATCAATTGCCTTTGGTAAGTTGTCTGTTAAATACTTCTTGAAAGACAGATTATTACTTAACTTTTTGGTGTTTTCCACTATAAAAGTGATTGTGTTTGCATTCCAATAACTACATATGATGTTAATGTTGAGTAGCAAAGAGCATATACAGCTACAGCATAACTTAAATTTCACTTTGTGCTTTCACATGTATTGTTTTCATCAATTGTGTTATCTTGTACTTCATTAATTTGTACTCCTTTCAACTCAAAGACATGATTGTTATGTATGTTCTGAAAATAATATACTAAGTTGTTCAGTGATAATACTTCAAGAAGCACACATGCACCTTGGGGATAACGATTCTATATCATTTATATTCAAAGAAAAACTTACACTTTCGACGTAGAAACATTCTTCGAGTTCATATTTGATAAAGAATTCGCGAAAAAAAGGCGTTCCCATCTCCAAATCTCAGTTTCAGGTTTAATTATTAAAACACAAATTTTTCCGTAAACTTCTCTCAAAATCCCAAAATGCATTGCGCCTGATTTATAATTTTTATCTCGCCTGTATATACCTAGATCACGCTATCGAATATTGAGTGCGATTTTTATCCTATATCATACATATTAACATATCTAACTTTCGCGATAACATATCTTTAGTACTATAATTGTACAGAAAAGCTCCGATTTGATTGCTTTACTAGACAGAATGAAGTTCAGCGAAGTTGAAATAGCCAAGCTGCTTCAATATAATAACTCTGTTGGGTCGCGAGCTTTACAAAAAATTCACTATAAAAAGTCGCTTCAAATTCGACACACACACATCCCCCAAAAAAAAATTTCTTTGAAAAAAGTGAAGGGTACCTAGAATATCTATTATATTGCTTTATACCAAGTAATAAAAGTTTTTTTCTCCGAAAAAAATGCGGAAAACACGTGCGTGAATTGATGGATGCACACACGCTGTGGGAACTCATGAATATGAAAATTTGAAATAGTTAGATCAAACACATAGTTTGAAATCACCGCTGGATTGACTCGTAGTTTCAAAAATATTCCATAGGAAAAAGATGTTAGTGAAATAGTTTAAAATTTAGAAAGTGTGAATGTGTTTAGAGAATATCGCAGAATATCGAGTACAAGTTCAGTACAATTTTATACAATGCGAATTTTTTAAAATTTGCATAAAGCCGACTTGATTTCGAAAAAATTCAAATCGACTCGTTATATTTGCTGTGAAGACGAAGTTCAGATGAAGAAATAAAGTGTTTAGAGTTAAATTTTTGTGTTTTAAAAAAGGCGAATTCACGAAACTATTTCAGCTATGAGGAGTTAAGCGACGTTTCAGATCGGCGGCTCTGAAACTGACTCCAAAACTTGGCATTGAAATCGAATATTCGTTTATAATTAAAAACATAGTTATAGACACAGAATATGACAACAAACATGACATTATTTAGTTGTGATTTTCAACTTACTTGCTTCAGTTCACAGACTTTTCGCTGCAAGATATTTGGAAGAAGTTGTCTCAAGTGATAAGATTTCACTGTTGTACCCAATCCTCTATACTCACCTCGACTGGAATCAACACCAAGGGACCGGGTACTAGCGCTTAAAATCATCGCAAAAATGACTGAAAAATGGTCGACAACTTTATTAAATTGAAAAATATATATTCATAACTGATATTTCAATCCTCAGACAATTAGTATATATTATTTCCATTAGTTTTGAGTATATTATACTAGTATGTTGCATTAAATTAAGTGGCACTGCTTGCTGACCAGGAGTAGCGCTGGCTCTATTGTCACAACCATTTTGGTTCTTCTCGTAAATTTGGTACACAATTTCGATTTTGCCGAACACTTAGAATTCAAAGAACATTCCAAATCTCTCCACAAAAGCAACTTTCAGTAATAAGCTACATTTAGGTAAGATATTTTGCTCAATTTATAAAAAAATGAGGTTGTAATCTTGTTAAACATTTTGCATTAACTCATATTAACAAACTTAGTAAAGCTTAAATTATAGCTTTCCATGCCGTTTTGCACAAATATGCTAGTGACATAAAGGCAACGTAAGCTTTAATATCAATGTCTTTCAAAAGTGCAAATTACATCCATACATAACATCAAATTGCTTCTGTTAATTAAGGGGTGGACCATTAGATATTTGAGGGGCAGGAGGCGAAGGGTAAGGTCAAGGTGAAGTTAAGGGTAAAAGTATTGGGTATGCTCGTTGTATCTCGTAGGGGTAAAAATCAGCAGTTTTGTATCTTTTAAGGAATGAGAATTGGAATTTTATACATATTTCGGTATCTTAATTTTACAGTCTCGAAAATAATCCTTTTTGCATTATTTCTTTGAATATCTTCCAGGGGTGTGTTTGAAAATTCACGACAAGCATACATGATACTTTTAACCCAGAGTCTTGGTCGAGCATTATCACTGACCATTTGGTATTTAATTGCGAGGTAGGTGGGGCTGGTTTAAATCCCCCCTAAATATTGAACAATGTCTCAATGCTGAAAAAATATTGTGCAACATCAAATACGGCAAATACCAAGCAAGCTCATAAAAATATATCGTGTAACATTCGATGACAGAAAAAGTATTGTATGAACAGAGTACATACAATTGTTTCCTTCACAGTTCCCTGCGCCATCTTGAAAGGTAGAAGGGCCCTTGCATTGAAGTGAGTTAAATGTGGAGCTTGCAATGATAGAAACATGTGAATTTTGTCCAGCAAGGTGTTAAAAGGTCTCTATCATTGCAAGCTCAACATTCGTCTCACTTTAATGCAAATGGCTGCCTTTTAAGATGGCGCAAGGAACCGTGAAGGGGACTATTGACCCACCCCCAATCAAATATCAAAATAGTCTGCCTTGAGACAAGAAATACCTGAAATCCCTATAACTGTCTTGTGCGTCTCAAGACATGAAAACCACTCAAATCAGTTTATATTTGTAAAAAAATGCTAGATATTAATAGTGTAGAACAATACTAGAAATCATAATTGTTTAATCACATTAGCTGAAAATTCATGTTTAACAAACTTTTACAGGTGAAAATGGTAAATTATATCTTTTCTTATAAATGTAGATGTGTTTTGGGGGACGGACTAGTTTTTTGTTAAACTGAATCAAAATATGGTGACCAACTTGAATAACTATTGTTCTGGAAAAGAGTGCAAAATTAATAGTAGATGTGTGAAAATTTAGTACTAAATAGTACAATTTTTGCTAAATCTATTGTTTTCTATTGTCCAATTTAGCACTTTTTGTACTATTTAGTAATCGTATTTCACAGATAGAGTACAAACAATTATATCCATGAAATACAAATACTAAATCTAGCACTATATACAATAGAAAACAATAGAATTAGCAAGTATTGTACTATTGTTCTACACAGCTTGCTGACCTCTCAAATACTGAATCAGATATTGCTCTCTCCAGAAACAAGTGGGGGGGTTGGATCTAGTTCGACGCATAGACACTGGGTAGCTTGACATTACTACTTTGTGTTGGCGGACACAATTGTCATTCAAATAATATCTATATTACCTTTCATAACACCTTTATGATAATATATTTCAATAACCATTATGTGACTGCCTACATGAAGTAGTTACCCCTTTACCCAAACAAGCTCACCAGTCTCTGTGCGTACAACTTGACCCACAGGTTTCTGGAGAGGGGAATTGTGGCCAGTGTAATGATATCTTTGTTCTGGGCTGACTAACCTCTGAATTACTGAATCCAATATCGTGACTAGTTTTAATATTATTATTAATAATTGATTCTGAAAATAATCGATTTTTTTTTTCAACCTTTTTGTTTGGTATTTATTTTCCAAAAAAAGAAACATTTACTGCTGGCAAATTATGACAAAACCAACAAAACAATTTTGAATATAATAGTCATTGGAATGGCTGTTATTGTAGTTATATGCAAGCTATTGTTATTGGCAGTGAGTTGTGACTTCAATCCATTCTTTGAAAACATTATTGATCATATAACTAAAATAACAGAACAATTCAGTCATTTAAATTAGTCACCACATTTTCATCCATGGATATATTGTTTGCACTCTATATTTGTGAAACATTAGTACATACTAAATATCATAGATATTATGATTTACAATATTTGATTCAGTATTTTAGAGGTCAGTCTGTAAAGAACAATCATTATTCAAATTGGTCACAATATTTAGATTCAGTGTACATGTAGGGAAGTTACTCTTGGATTCTACCTTTGGATTCTATTTGACTTTGTCAGCTTGTTTCTTCATATCTTCGTACATTATATCAGAGAAATCAACAGCTTGGATGAAAATGGTCACTCCTTCAAATTTCTTAATAAGATAGTCTTTTGTTGCAGCAAAGAGCATCTTCTTCCTGATGGAGGCGGTATCTGGACACCTACAATTAAATCAAAGCAATGATTTATTATGTAAATTCATACAGTTGCAGTCAACAGTGATTTCTTAGCCTTGA
Organism: Metridium senile; assembly: GCA_949775045.1. Lineage (NCBI taxonomy): Eukaryota > Metazoa > Cnidaria > Anthozoa > Actiniaria > Metridiidae > Metridium > Metridium senile. Next base: position 7,232,220 of record OX459102.1, on the reverse strand, counting down.
TAGCATGTGATATATTCTTTTGTATCTATTACAGCCTGTGGTAAGGCAAGTTCTTCATTGCACAGCCTAAGCCTTGATAGCATGTGATATATTCTTTTGCATCAAGTACAGCCTGTGGTAAGGCAAGTTTTTCATTGCACAGCCTAAGCTTCGATAGCATGTGATATATTCTTTTGCATCAAGTACAGCCTGTGGTAAGGCAAGTTCTTCATTGCACAGCCTAAGCCTTGATAGCATGTGATATATTCTTTTGTATTTAGTACAGCCTGTGGTATATATAAGGCAAGTTCTTCATTGCACAGCCTAAGCTTCGATAGCATGTGATATATTCTTTTGTATTTAGTACAGCCTGTGGTAAGGCAAGTTCTTCATTGCACAGCCTAAGCTTCGATAGCATGTGATATATTCTTTTGTATTTAGTACAGCCTGTGGTATATATAAGGCAAGTTCTTCATTGCACAGCCTAAGCTTCGATAGCATGTGATATATTCTTTTGTATTTAGTACAGCCTGTGGTAAGGCAAGTTCTTTATTGCACAGCCTAAGCTTCGATAGCATGTGATATATTCTTTTGTATTTAGAACAGCCTGTGGTAAGGCAAGTTCTTTATTGCACAGCCTAAGCCTTGATAGCATGTGATATATATTTATTAATATAGACATTAATAACCTGCAAGCAATGCACAAATTTAAAATACTCAAAAGTAGTCACTGCTGATGTCCCTAAAGAAATTGCAAAGTGCATTAGGCAGCTTAAGGCTATATTTCTTAGCTCAACATACCATGAGATGAAGGACAGTTTTTCAACGCGTCCCATGTCTCCATTGAAGATGATATCGTAGAGAATGTAGCGTGGAGTTGGACCTGAAGGGGCTTCTGAATCTTTCTTGAGGAAGTCTATCAGTCGTTGGAACATTTCAGCATCTTTTTCAGGTTCTCTTGAGAAGTCTTCTGTTTCTTGCATGAAGTTCTCCTCAAGAATGACTTTAGTTTGTTCTAAGAAAAATAATTGAAAATTAACTCTACATCCCGCATGCTCTATTCCACCAGACTCAAAACTCTTAATCTACTAATGTTAGAACATAGACGTGAGATCAACCACTTGATATTGTTTTATTAGATTGGAACTGAAATCATCAGAGTAAACTTTTCCAACCTGCTAATTCTGACGACGTCAAGGTACTCTGTACGGAACTTTAGACCTTTTTTTGCATCATAAGCAAAACTACTATCGTATATCATACTTTCCTAGAACTATAGTGTTGTGGAACGGCCTCTCCACAAACTTTAGGAACGTTAATAATCTATCAGCGTTCAGGAATCTACTCCAAATTTTCAACTCAACTAAATCAACATCGTATCGGCCACCATAGATTTAAATTATTTTTCTGTTATATTAATTTTTTCAATATTTGTTAACTTTGTTTATTTTATGTTTTACTTTTTTATGGGTTTAAATTGTCAATTGGGATTTTCGTCCTGTAATTTTCACCTGTTCATTCAAATATTATTATGTATTGACACATATTCTGTGAAACTAAACTAAACACCAGTAGTCATAGACATTAACTTCTATTTCTTAAATAGCACTTTACCTTTGTTTATTATAAAAGAAGCAACTTTTCTTTTCAGATTCTTATCATCTTTCTTTGTCGACTTCATTTTCTTGAAAATTTCCGTGCACTCTTCATCAACTTTAATACCGGACATAGCCATGACTACAAACAAAACAATGATTCATTAGTTTGATATATTGTACTTCTTGTCCGGCAGTTGACTAATATGGCAATAGATATAACAACAGTGTAAATGGAAAAATTGCTGAATTCTTTTGATTTCTGTAAAAAAAAATTAACCAACAGACACAGAGTATTTAGGATTTCTTGTTCAATGTGAACTGTTGAAATTAGTTTAAGTGCCACTCTTATAGCTACTTCAAATAAATAATTGCTCAATAAATTGATGGCACTCATCACAAAGTACTTTTAAGACAAGCTTTTTGAAATCCTTTGTTTTTTTAGATTCTAGACTAAAAGATTAAAATGAATTAATAGAATCATAAATAAAATACATGCCAGACAACAGAGTTATTTGACTCTATTACAAACTACAGTCTGGTCCTGTCAAGAAGACACTTCGCATTATTGGTTTCACTTGGCATTACTATATGTTTCACTTCGCATTATTGGTTTCAAAATACATTTTGACAAGTAGGCAAAGAACTAGTATGCGCAGTTACCAAGCCCCATACATTCTTTGCAAATGTATATCGAGTGACAGTGAAGCTGTGTAGAAAAAATATCAGTTCTTGCTTTTTGACTTTATTGTGGGCAAAAAAACTCTTTATCATACAAGGTAAGGGCACGTTTTATAGTGTGACTACTGAAACCGGGACCACCCAAACAAATTCCAAAATAAATAGTTTTTGAGATCAAACAAAATAATTGTAGTGAGTTCTCAAAGGCTAAGTTGTTTCTTATTCAATTGTTGATCTATTCCTTTCACATATAATGGAAATTATTAGCATTTAAGGCAAGAACTAGACGCATAACTGCGTGAACTCGGGCTTATCTGAAAGCTTCAAAGTATAGCTTCAAAGAGACGCTGAAGTCTCTCATAAACTTTAGATTGCCAAGTCATCGTTACATGAGCATGAGGAAAACTGTATTTTGTAGTGATCTGAGAACTGTGATTTCTTTTGAATACCGTACTTCTAATAGAATCAATAAGATTAGCTGTATTGCTTGTATATTTTTAATATATTCAACTGGATCAGACATTTGATTTTCATTATAAACTATGAGAGAGTATACAAACTTTGATATTTTTGTTGGTTTAAAAATACAACCAAATATAACAATAACTAGAAAAATGCATTACAAAGCCAGTGCAGTCTATATTGTTTATGATATTTTCAAGAATCAATGCATTTTGAGATAACAGTATTCCCTCAAAATTATGATTTGAAAGCTGTAAAGTTACTTCAGCACCACAAATATCAATTGTCTTTGGTAAGTTGTCTGTTAAATACTTCTTGAAAGACAGATTATTACTTAACTTTTTGGTGTTTTCCACTATAAAAGTGATTGTGTTTGCATTCCAATAACTACATATGATGTTAATGTTGAGTAGCAAAGAGCATATACAGCTACAGCATAACTTAAATTTAACTTTGTGCTTTCACATGTATTGTTTTCATCAATTGTGTTATCTTGTACTTCATTAATTTGTACTCCTTTCAACTCAAAGACATGATTGTTATGTATGTTCTGAAAATAATAAACCAAGTTGTTCAGTGATAATACTTCAAGAAGCACACATGCACCTTGGGGATGACTTCTACCATTCAAAGCCCGCATTACAATGACAGTATATAGCAACTGTAATACCATAGTTAACATTAACTATGGTAATACACCCGATTGTTAATACAAAATTGGTGTAGTTTTCAGACATCAGTGATTCAATAAAGCCTCTTTGTAAAGAAGTACAGTATTAATACCTTCTATTTGGGTCTCTTGATGTAAATTACCTGTGTTATGTAGCTGTCACTGTAATGAAGCTCATAGTCAGTCTCAAACACATTTAACATAGGTGGTAATTCTGTCTGCATTAAAAAAGACTGCCTGACTAACTGAGATAAACTTGAATACAACTGATTTCCAATGTTCATAATGTTAATGAGATCTCCAGAAGAGTGGATTCCTTGTTTGTTATTCCAAATCAAAGAGCACAAACTCATTGGAACACATTGATGTCCTGAATTTTCTCTAAATACCAACTTATTACCTTGGCTATATGGTGCTATTATTGTTATGTTTGGGTCAATGTACATTGGATTAGACCCAGGATTCTTTTCTATATCTGTACTTAGTTTATAATCGAAATAATTAGAAATATGGTTTTGGCCATTACAAGAAAACAACGATAAATATCGATTAGCTCTTAATTTTAGCTTAATTATCCGTCGATAGAGCCTGCTAGTGAGAGCAGATAACAACTTTCTTCTATATTCGGTGATTTTATTAAAGCTTGGTAAATTACATTAGTTTTTAGTAATACATTTTCTAAGCTTAAAAATATGACAATATAGCTTGGATGACTTCGGTATATTGTGATGCATACGTTTGTAGACATACTGTTTCAACATCCTATTCCGATTCTTCAGACGTTTCAGAGTTCGTAGTGAGGTATTCTTCTAGGTTCGCGATCACGGATACAACGATCTTTTCGTGTATTTAAGTATCTCCGGGAGTATCTAGAAGATAGGCGAAGCTGTGAAAGATTCTCGCTAGAATGTTCACTAGTTTTGATCTCGATAATTGAATGTTCACTCGTAAATAGCTGATTTGATAAGTTTAAAGCAACTGAAGAATGATTCACGATAGAATTTTCACTCGTAAAGGTTCTCTCGTAATTTTCACTCGTAATATGATTCACAATAGAATTTTCACTCGTAAAGGTTCTCTCGTAATATTCACTCGTAATATTTCGCTCGTAAAGTAATCTCTCTAGAAGTTTCGGGAACGTATCGTCCCCAAAAGAAAGCTCATCTTCGAATATAACCATGAGGTTTTGAATTACATGTGCGCATGCTCACACAGGTAGCCCAAAAAACATTTTCCTAAGCATGCGCAATGCGTGCCTATTTCGATTTTCTGCAGAACGAAGAAAAAAAAACTACGACTAACAGTGCCTAATTTATTCCTCGGGCGTTTCTTTGAAAGCCCGAGTAATTATTCAATTATCAGTAACTCTAAAGCTAAGAAATTAGTTTCTTTAGACTAACATCCGAAACGTCAGTTAACCAGTATATCATTCATCTTTATATACGCTATACTTGGAGTGAGCCAGCAAAGTGATCACGAGCTATAATGAGCCCTACACTTAATTGCCGACAATTTTCTCTCCCTTACTTGTGAATGGATTAGGCTGAACATTCACAACAAGTGCGCGGGTCATATTCTTGCTAAAACGAGTATACTTCCCGTACTACAACATCGAAGTCTGACTAATTCATTGGTGGGGAAGTCGGGTGCCTTTATACAACACCTTACGATACATGCAAAGGTTTTCTTTGTGGTGAAAGTCGTCTATTATTCGTTTATCGATTACCCTACTCATTACATTATAGAAATTAGGCTATTACTAGTTTTTCAATGTTTTACCTCGAATCAACAGTTATGAGATATACGATGATTCACAACTAATCATAAAAGTTATTAACGTAGATTTAATATTTCTTACAACTGACCTCCTCCCCACGGTATAGATGGGTTATGGTTTTGCCAACCAGCCATTGTTATAAAAACAAAGAAAGTTAAGAAATGTATTGTGAAAATGGTTGGCAATTTAGCATCGCAATATCAACACTTGTAAACACTACGGTCACCTATTTCTTATGTTAACGAACCTGGATTATTTTCTTGACAACCAGAAATAATTTCACTGCGTACCTTTCTATTTTACGACCTTCTTGAGTTGTTTCAGAAGTCTGCTGTCATCCTTGTGGTCCCAAGGACATACTTTACAAGACTGAGCAACAGCTTTACCAAACTTCAATAGGTTTGTTTGGATTCAACATGGGCGTTACCGCGTCACTAAATATCGATGTTGATTGGATGACACCCTGTGCATGTATCTCAATCATCTGATTGGTTGACTGAATGTCACTGAGTGGCACTTCAGGCTTGACCATCTGACCATGCCTTTTACAAATCTCAGCTCAGATAAATATATTTTTTTTACCATTGAAATTCGATAGTTTGTTTTAAAATTCGATGGTCCCTACATATATTTTATGTTAACCAAATTTTATTAACTATTTTAAAAATCTTTTGAGACAAATAAACAATTGATATACTTGATTGATTGTTATGATAATTAACAAAGTCTAGAAACATTTAGTTAATAGATATGGGGCGGTTCTGACAGCGGCCATATTCAAAGACAAAACAGTGCTTTTTTTTCTTGGCTACTAAATAACATCTTAGTATTCTTTTGTAAAAGTCTTTCATTGTTCATGCCTAATAAGAACCCTAGACTCTTCTGTCTGTGATTGGCTGCACATTCCATTCTGACTCGATCGATAGCAAAGTGTAAACAACAAATAGGTATCTGATGGGTATTGCCTGCTACTCTCGACAAAAGTATAATAAACCAACGATATTTTTGTCTGAACATCAATGCATAACTATCGCAAACTACGAAAAATGGCAGCATAGATATCCTAGTCAGTAAGTGTAATGAGGTAGTAACGAAGCGATACATCTGTCTGCAGTGTCGTTAATTAGACAAGTTAAACGCGTCCGTCGTCTCATTCCAATCACTGTAGAGTTTCCACTACCTTATCCAAGTTGTTTTTTTCTCTCCGATTTTCTTTCCCTGTCTTGTGAATGGATAAAGCTGAACATTCACAACAAGTGTGCGGGTCATATTCTTGCTAAAATGAGAACATTTCCCGTACTACAACATTGAAGTCTGAATTCATTGGTGGGGAAGTCGGGTGCCTTTATACAAATGTATACAAAAAATAGTAACACAATAACCAAAATACACCCACAACACATACACAGTCTTATTCTCTGTTATATAAGCTTGAAATTGATATATACTTTGTCTATTATTATTGTAAAATGACGCCATAAACGCATTTTTAACTGAGAGCATGTGAGAGCACTCCGCGAAGGTGGACGCTATCCTTAAATAGTAATTGTCCGAATGTTTTAATTGTTTCAATTCGTTCCAAGATTCGCGAACTAAATCACAAATTATTCAATTATCAGTAACTCTAAAGCTAAGAAATAAGTTTCTTTAGACTAACATCAGAAACGTCAGTTAACCAGTATATCACTCATCTTTATATACGCTATACTTGGAGTGAGCCAGCAAAGTGATCACGAGCTAAATTGAGCCCTACACTTAATTGCCGACAATTTTCTCTCCCTTACTTGTGAATGGATTAGGCTGAACATTCACAACAAGTGCGCGGGTCATATTCTTGCTAAAACGAGTATACTTCCCGTACTACAACATCGAAGTCTGATTCATTGGTGGGGAAGTCGGTTGCCTTTATACAACACCTTACGATACATGCAAAGGTTTTCTTTGTGGTGAAAGTCGTCTATTATTCGTTTATCGATTACCCTACTCATTACTCATTACATTATAGAAATTAGGCTATTACTAGTTTTTCAATGTTTTACCTCGAATCAACAGTTATGAGATATACGATGATTCACAACTAATCATAAAAGTTATTAACGTAGATTTAATATTTCTTACAACTGACCTCCTCCCCGCGGTATAGATGGGTTATGGTTTTGCCAACCAGCCATTGTTATAAAAACAAAGAAAGTTAAGAAATGTATTGTGAAAATGGTTGGCAATTTAGCATCGCAATATCAACACTTGTAAACACTACGGTCACCTATTTCTTATGTTAACGAATCTGGATTATTTTCTTGACAACCAGAAATAATTTCACTGCGTACCTTTCTATTTTACGACCTTCTTGAGTTGTTTTTAGAAGTCTGCTGTCATCCTTGTAGTTCCAAGGACATACTTTACAAGACTGAGCAACAGCGATACAAAACTACAATATTAAAGTATGTTTGGATTCAACATGGGCGTTGCCGCGTCACTAAATATCGATGTTGATTGGATGACACCCTGTGCATGTATTCCAACCATCTGATTGGCTGACTGCATGTCACTGAGTGGCACTGCCGGTTTGACCACTGACCTGACTGATCGCATGATTGCTAGTCATATGTTTACAAATCTCAGTTCAGATAATTAGATTTTTTACCATTGCGGAAATTCGGTAGTTAGTTTTAAAATTCGATAGTCACTACATTTATATTATGTTAACCGAATTTGATTAACTGTTTTTTGAGACAAATAAATAATTGATATACTTTCTATGCACCGTTGCTTCCACTTACAATTGTCATTCTATTTGTTATAATAATTAACAAAGCCTAGAAACATTTAGTAAATAGATATGGGGCGGTTCTGACAGCGGCCATATTCAAAGACAAAACAGTGGGGGGTTTTTTCTTGGCTAATAAATAAAAATTTAGTATTCTTTTGTAAAAATGTCATTATTCATTCCTAATAATAGATGGCTACTGTGAGAGCCCTAGACTCTTTTGTGTGTGATTGGGTGCACATTCCACTCTGACTCGATCCATAGTAAAGTGTTAACAACAAATAGGTATCTGATGGGTAGTGTGTCTACTACTCTTGACAAAAGTATAATAAACCAAGGACATTTGTATCTAAACATCAATGTATAACTATCGCAAACTACGAAAAATGGCAGCATAGATATCCTAGTCAGTAACTATAATGAGGGAGTAACGAAGCGATACATCTGCCTGCAGTGTCGTTAATTAGACAAGTTAAACGCGTCCGTCGTCTCATTCTAATCCGGTCGAGAGTTTCCACTTCCTTATCCAAGTTGTTTTTTTTCTCTCCAATTTTCTTTCCCTGTCTTGTGAATGGATTAAGCTGAACATTCACAACAAGTGTGCGGGTCATATTCTTGCTAAAATGAGTACATTTCCCGTACTACAACATTGAAGTCTGAATTCATTGGTGGGGAAGTCGGGTGCCTTTATACAAATGTATACAAAAAAATAGTAACACAATAACCAAAATACACCCACAACACATACACAGTCTTATTCTCTGTTATATAAGCTTGAAATTGATATATACTTTGTCTATTATTATTGTAAAATGACGCCATAAACGCATTTTTAACTGAGAGCATGTGAGAGCACTCCGCGAAGGTGGACGCTATCCTTAAATAGTAATTGTCCGAATGTTTTAATTGTTTCAATTCGTTCCAAGATTCGCGAACTAAATCACAAATTATTCAATTATCAGTAACTCTAAAGCTAAGAAATAAGTTTCTTTAGACTAACATCAGAAACGTCAGTTAACCAGTATATCACTCATCTTTATATACGCTATACTTGGAGTGAGCCAGCAAAGTGATCACGAGCTAAATTGAGCCCTACACTTAATTGCCGACGATTTTCTCTCCTTACTTGTGAATGGATTAGGCTGAACATTCACAACAAGTGCGCGGGTCATATTCTTGCTAAAACGAGTATACTTCCCGTACTACAACATCGAAGTCTGATTCATTGGTGGGGAAGTCGGTTGCCTTTATACAACACCTTACGATACATGCAAAGGTTTTCTTTGTGGTGAAAGTCGTCTATTATTCGTTTATCGATTACCCTACTCATTACTCATTACATTATAGAAATTAGGCTATTACTAGTTTTTCAATGTTTTACCTCGAATCAACAGTTATGAGATATACGATGATTCACAACTAATCATAAAAGTTATTAACGTAGATTTAATATTTCTTACAACTGACCTCCTCCCCGCGGTATAGATGGGTTATGGTTTTGCCAACCAGCCATTGTTATAAAAACAAAGAAAGTTAAGAAATGTATTGTGAAAATGGTTGGCAATTTAGCATCGCAATATCAACACTTGTAAACACTACGCTCACCTATTTCTTATGTTAACGAATCTGGATTATTTTCTTGACAACCAGAAATAATTTCACTGCGTACCTTTCTATTTTACGACCTTCTTGAGTTGTTTTTAGAAGTCTGCTGTCATCCTTGTAGTTCCAAGGACATACTTTACAAGACTGAGCAACAGCGATACAAAACTACAATATTAAAGTATGTTTGGATTCAACATGGGCGTTGCCGCGTCACTAAATATCGATGTTGATTGGATGACACCCTGTGCATGTATTCCAACCATCTGATTGGCTGACTGCATGTCACTGAGTGGCACTGCCGGTTTGACCACTGACCTGACTGATCGCATGATTGCTAGTCATATGTTTACAAATCTCAGTTCAGATAATTAGATTTTTTACCATTGCGGAAATTCGGTAGTTAGTTTTAAAATTCGATAGTCACTACATTTATATTATGTTAACCGAATTTGATTAACTGTTTTTTGAGACAAATAAATAATTGATATACTTTCTATGCACCGTTGCTTCCACTTACAATTGTCATTCTATTTGTTATAATAATTAACAAAGCCTAGAAACATTTAGTAAATAGATATGGGGCGGTTCTGACAGCGGCCATATTCAAAGACAAAACAGTGGGGGTTTTTTTCTTGGCTAATAAATAAAAATTTAGTATTCTTTTGTAAAAATGTCATTATTCATTCCTAATAATAGATGGCTACTGTGAGAGCCCTAGACTCTTTTGTGTGTGATTGGGTGCACATTCCACTCTGACTCGATCCATAGTAAAGTGTTAACAACAAATAGGTATCTGATGGGTAGTGTGTCTACTACTCTTGACAAAAGTATAATAAACCAAGGACATTTGTATCTAAACATCAATGTATAACTATCGCAAACTACGAAAAATGGCAGCATAGATATCCTAGTCAGTAACTATAATGAGGGAGTAACGAAGCGATACATCTGCCTGCAGTGTCGTTAATTAGACAAGTTAAACGCGTCCGTCGTCTCATTCTAATCCGGTCGAGAGTTTCCACTTCCTTATCCAAGTTGTTTTTTTTCTCTCCAATTTTCTTTCCCTGTCTTGTGAATGGATTAAGCTGAACATTCACAACAAGTGTGCGGGTCATATTCTTGCTAAAATGAGTACATTTCCCGTACTACAACATTGAAGTCTGAATTCATTGGTGGGGAAGTCGGGTGCCTTTATACAAATGTATACAAAAAAATAGTAACACAATAACCAAAATACACCCACAACACATACACAGTCTTATTCTCTGTTATATAAGCTTGAAATTGATATATACTTTGTCTATTATTATTGTAAAATGACGCCATAAACGCATTTTTAACTGAGAGCATGTGAGAGCACTCCGCGAAGGTGGACGCTATCCTTAAATAGTAATTGTCCGAATGTTTTAATTGTTTCAATTCGTTCCAAGATTCGCGAACTAAATCACAAATTATTCAATTATCAGTAACTCTAAAGCTAAGAAATAAGTTTCTTTAGACTAACATCAGAAACGTCAGTTAACCAGTATATCACTCATCTTTATATACGCTATACTTGGAGTGAGCCAGCAAAGTGATCACGAGCTAAATTGAGCCCTACACTTAATTGCCGACAATTTTCTCTCCCTTACTTGTGAATGGATAAGGCTGAACATTCACAACAAGTGCGCGGGTCATATTCTTGCTAAAACGAGTATACTTCCCGTACTACAACATCGAAGTCTGATTCATTGGTGGGGAAGTCGGTTGCCTTTATACAACACCTTACGATACATGCAAAGGTTTTCTTTGTGGTGAAAGTCGTCTATTATTCGTTTATCGATTACCCTACTCATTACTCATTACATTATAGAAATTAGGCTATTACTAGTTTTTCAATGTTTTACCTCGAATCAACAGTTATGAGATATACGATGATTCACAACTAATCATAAAAGTTATTAACGTAGATTTAATATTTCTTACAACTGACCTCCTCCCCGCGGTATAGATGGGTTATGGTTTTGCCAACCAGCCATTGTTATAAAAACAAAGAAAGTTAAGAAATGTATTGTGAAAATGGTTGGCAATTTAGCATCGCAATATCAACACTTGTAAACACTACGCTCACCTATTTCTTATGTTAACGAATCTGGATTATTTTCTTGACAACCAGAAATAATTTCACTGCGTACCTTTCTATTTTACGACCTTCTTGAGTTGTTTTTAGAAGTCTGCTGTCATCCTTGTAGTTCCAAGGACATACTTTACAAGACTGAGCAACAGCGATACAAAACTACAATATTAAAGTATGTTTGGATTCAACATGGGCGTTGCCGCGTCACTAAATATCGATGTTGATTGGATGACACCCTGTGCATGTATTCCAACCATCTGATTGGCTGACTGCATGTCACTGAGTGGCACTGCCGGTTTGACCACTGACCTGACTGATCGCATGATTGCTAGTCATATGTTTACAAATCTCAGTTCAGATAATTAGATTTTTTACCATTGCGGAAATTCGGTAGTTAGTTTTAAAATTCGATAGTCACTACATTTATATTATGTTAACCGAATTTGATTAACTGTTTTTTGAGACAAATAAATAATTGATATACTTTCTATGCACCGTTGCTTCCACTTACAATTGTCATTCTATTTGTTATAATAATTAACAAAGCCTAGAAACATTTAGTAAATAGATATGGGGCGGTTCTGACAGCGGCCATATTCAAAGACAAAACAGTGGGGGTTTTTTTCTTGGCTAATAAATAAAAATTTAGTATTCTTTTGTAAAAATGTCATTATTCATTCCTAATAATAGATGGCTACTGTGAGAGCCCTAGACTCTTTTGTGTGTGATTGGGTGCACATTCCACTCTGACTCGATCCATAGTAAAGTGTTAACAACAAATAGGTATCTGATGGGTAGTGTGTCTACTACTCTTGACAAAAGTATAATAAACCAAGGACATTTGTATCTAAACATCAATGTATAACTATCGCAAACTACGAAAAATGGCAGCATAGATATCCTAGTCAGTAACTATAATGAGGGAGTAACGAAGCGATACATCTGCCTGCAGTGTCGTTAATTAGACAAGTTAAACGCGTCCGTCGTCTCATTCTAATCCGGCTGTAGAGTTTCCACTTCCTTATCCAAGTTGTTTTTTTTCTCTCCAATTTTCTTTCCCTGTCTTGTGAATGGATTAAGCTGAACATTCACAACAAGTGTGCGGGTCATATTCTTGCTAAAATGAGTACATTTCCCGTACTACAACATTGAAGTCTGAATTCATTGGTGGGGAAGTCGGGTGCCTTTATACAAATGTATACAAAAAATAGTAACACAATAACCAAAATACACCCACAACACATACACAGTCTTATTCTCTGTTATATAAGCTTGAAATTGATATATACTTTGTCTATTATTATTGTAAAATGACGCCATAAACGCATTTTTAACTGAGAGCATGTGAGAGCACTCCGCGAAGGTGGACGCTATCCTTAAATAGTAATTGTCCGAATGTTTTAATTGTTTCAATTCGTTCCAAGATTCGCGAACTAAATCACAAATTATTCAATTATCAGTAACTCTAAAGCTAAGAAATAAGTTTCTTTAGACTAACATCAGAAACGTCAGTTAACCAGTATATCACTCATCTTTATATACGCTATACTTGGAGTGAGCCAGCAAAGTGATCACGAGCTAAATTGAGCCCTACACTTAATTGCCGACAATTTTCTCTCCCTTACTTGTGAATGGATAAGGCTGAACATTCACAACAAGTGCGCGGGTCATATTCTTGCTAAAACGAGTATACTTCCCGTACTACAACATCGAAGTCTGATTCATTGGTGGGGAAGTCGGTTGCCTTTATACAACACCTTACGATACATGCAAAGGTTTTCTTTGTGGTGAAAGTCGTCTATTATTCGTTTATCGATTACCCTACTCATTACTCATTACATTATAGAAATTAGGCTATTACTAGTTTTTCAATGTTTTACCTCGAATCAACAGTTATGAGATATACGATGATTCACAACTAATCATAAAAGTTATTAACGTAGATTTAATATTTCTTACAACTGACCTCCTCCCCGCGGTATAGATGGGTTATGGTTTTGCCAACCAGCCATTGTTATAAAAACAAAGAAAGTTAAGAAATGTATTGTGAAAATGGTTGGCAATTTAGCATCGCAATATCAACACTTGTAAACACTACGCTCACCTATTTCTTATGTTAACGAATCTGGATTATTTTCTTGACAACCAGAAATAATTTCACTGCGTACCTTTCTATTTTACGACCTTCTTGAGTTGTTTTTAGAAGTCTGCTGTCATCCTTGTAGTTCCAAGGACATACTTTACAAGACTGAGCAACAGCGATACAAAACTACAATATTAAAGTATGTTTGGATTCAACATGGGCGTTGCCGCGTCACTAAATATCGATGTTGATTGGATGACACCCTGTGCATGTATTCCAACCATCTGATTGGCTGACTGCATGTCACTGAGTGGCACTGCCGGTTTGACCACTGACCTGACTGATCGCATGATTGCTAGTCATATGTTTACAAATCTCAGTTCAGATAATTAGATTTTTTACCATTGCGGAAATTCGGTAGTTAGTTTTAAAATTCGATAGTCACTACATTTATATTATGTTAACCGAATTTGATTAACTGTTTTTTGAGACAAATAAATAATTGATATACTTTCTATGCACCGTTGCTTCCACTTACAATTGTCATTCTATTTGTTATAATAATTAACAAAGCCTAGAAACATTTAGTAAATAGATATGGGGCGGTTCTGACAGCGGCCATATTCAAAGACAAAACAGTGGGGTTTTTTTTCTTGGCTAATAAATAAAAATTTAGTATTCTTTTGTAAAAATGTCATTATTCATTCCTAATAATAGATGGCTACTGTGAGAGCCCTAGACTCTTTTGTGTGTGATTGGGTGCACATTCCACTCTGACTCGATCCATAGTAAAGTGTTAACAACAAATAGGTATCTGATGGGTAGTGTGTCTACTACTCTTGACAAAAGTATAATAAACCAAGGACATTTGTATCTAAACATCAATGTATAACTATCGCAAACTACGAAAAATGGCAGCATAGATATCCTAGTCAGTAACTATAATGAGGGAGTAACGAAGCGATACATCTGCCTGCAGTGTCGTTAATTAGACAAGTTAAACGCGTCCGTCGTCTCATTCTAATCCGGCTGTAGAGTTTCCACTTCCTTATCCAAGTTGTTTTTTTTCTCTCCAATTTTCTTTCCCTGTCTTGTAAATGGATTAAGCTGAACATTCACAACAAGTGTGCGGGTCATATTCTTGCTAAAATGAGTACATTTCCCGTACTACAACATTGAAGTCTGAATTCATTGGTGGGGAAGTCGGGTGCCTTTATACAAATGTATACCAAAAAAATAGTAACACAATAACCAAAATACACCCACAACACATACACAGTCTTATTCTCTGTTATATAAGCTTGAAATTGATATATACTTTGTCTATTATTATTGTAAAATGACGCCATAAACGCATTTTTAACTGAGAGCATGTGAGAGCACTCCGCGAAGGTGGACGCTATCCTTAAATAGTAATTGTCCGAATGTTTTAATTGTTTCAATTCGTTGCAAGATTCGCGAACTAAATCACAAATTATTCAATTATCAGTAACTCTAAAGCTAAGAAATAAGTTTCTTTAGACTAACATCAGAAACGTCAGTTAACCAGTATATCACTCATCTTTATATACGCTATACTTGGAGTGAGCCAGCAAAGTGATCACGAGCTAAATTGAGCCCTACACTTAATTGCCGACAATTTTCTCTCCCTTACTTGTGAATGGATAAGGCTGAACATTCACAACAAGTGCGCGGGTCATATTCTTGCTAAAACGAGTATACTTCCCGTACTACAACATCGAAGTCTGACTAATTCATTGGTGGGGAAGTCGGGTGCCTTTATACAACACCTTACGATACATGCAAAGGTTTTCTTTGTGGTGAAAGTCGTCTATTATTCGTTTATCGATTACCCTACTCATTACTCATTACATTATAGAAATTAGGCTATTACTAGTTTTTCAATGTTTTACCTCGAATCAACAGTTATGAGATATACGATGATTCACAACTAATCATAAAAGTTATTAACGTAGATTTAATATTTCTTACAACTGACCTCCTCCCCGCGGTATAGATGGGTTATGGTTTTGCCAACCAGCCATTGTTATAAAAACAAAGAAAGTTAAGAAATGTATTGTGAAAATGGTTGGCAATTTAGCATCGCAATATCAACACTTGTAAACACTACGGTCACCTATTTCTTATGTTAACGAACCTGGATTATTTTCTTGACAACCAGAAATAATTTCACTGCGTACCTTTCTATTTTACGACCTTCTTGAGTTGTTTTTAGAAGTCTGCTGTCATCCTTGTAGTTCCAAGGACATACTTTACAAGACTGAGCAACAGCGATACAAAACTACAATATTAAAGTATGTTTGGATTCAACATGGGCGTTGCCGCGTCACTAAATATCGATGTTGATTGGATGACACCCTGTGCATGTATTCCAACCATCTGATTGGCTGACTGCATGTCACTGAGTGGCACTGCCGGTTTGACCACTGACCTGACTGATCGCATGATTGCTAGTCATATGTTTACAAATCTCAGTTCAGATAATTAGATTTTTTACCATTGAATTCGAAATTCGGTAGTTTGTTTTAAAATTCGATAGTCACTACATTTATATTATGTTAACCGAATTTAATTAACTGTTTTTTGAGACAAATAAATAATTGATATACTTTCTATGCACCGTTGCTTCCACTTACAATTGTCATTCTATTTGTTATAATAATTAACAAAGCCTAGAAACATTTAGTAAATAGATATGGGGCGGTTCTGACAGCGGCCATATTCAAAGACAAAACAGTGGGGGTTTTTTTCTTGGCTAATAAATAAAAATTTAGTATTCTTTTGTAAAAATGTCATTATTCATTCCTAATAATAGATGGCTACTGTGAGAGCCCTAGACTCTTCTGTCTGTGATTGGCTGCACATTCCATTCTGACTCGATCGATAGCAAAGTGTAAACAACAAATAGGTATCTGATGGGTATTGCCTGCTACTCTCGACAAAAGTATAATAAACCAACGATATTTTTGTCTGAACATCAATGCATAACTATCGCAAACTACGAAAAATGGCAGCATAGATATCCTAGTCAGTAACTATAATGAGGGAGTAACGAAGCGATACATCTGCCTGCAGTGTCGTTAATTAGACAAGTTAAACGCGTCCGTCGTCTTATTCTAATCCGGCTGTAGAGTTTCCACTTCCTTATCCAAGTTGTTTTTTTTTCTCTCCAATTTTCTTTCCTGTCTTGTGAATGGATTAAGCTGAACATTCACAACAAGTGTGCGGGTCATATTCTTGCTAAAATGAGTACATTTCCCGTACTACAACATCGAAGTCTGAATTCATTGGTGGGGAAGTCGGGTGCCTTTATACAAATGTATACCAAAAAAATAGTAACACAATAACCAAAATACACCCACAACACATACACAGTCTTATTCTCTGTTATATAAGCTTGAAATTGATATATACTTTGTCTATTATTATTGTAAAATGACGCCATAAACGCATTTTTTACTGAGAGCATGTGAGAGCACTCCGCGAAGGTGGACGCTATCCTTAAATAGTAATTGTCCGAATGTTTTAATTGTTTCAATTCGTTGCAAGATTCGCGAACTAAATCACAAATTATTCAATTATCAGTAACTCTAAAGCTAAGAAATAAGTTTCTTTAGACTAACATCAGAAACGTCAGTTAACCAGTATATCACTCATCTTTATATACGCTATACTTGGAGTGAGCCAGCAAAGTGATCACGAGCTAAATTGAGCCCTACACTTAATTGCCGACAATTTTCTCTCCCTTACTTGTGAATGGATAAGGCTGAACATTCACAACAAGTGCGCGGGTCATATTCTTGCTAAAACGAGTATACTTCCCGTACTACAACATCGAAGTCTGACTAATTCATTGGTGGGGAAGTCGGGTGCCTTTATACAACACCTTACGATACATGCAAAGGTTTTCTTTGTGGTGAAAGTCGTCTATTATTCGTTTATCGATTACCCTACTCATTACTCATTACATTATAGAAATTAGGCTATTACTAGTTTTTCAATGTTTTACCTCGAATCAACAGTTATGAGATATACGATGATTCACAACTAATCATAAAAGTTATTAACGTAGATTTAATATTTCTTACAACTGACCTCCTCTCCGCGGTATAGATGGGTTATGGTTTTGCCAACCAGCCATTGTTATAAAAACAAAGAAAGTTAAGAAATGTATTGTGAAAATGGTTGGCAATTTAGCATCGCAATATCAACACTTGTAAACACTACGGTCACCTATTTCTTATGTTAACGAACCTGGATTATTTTCTTGACAACCAGAAATAATTTCACTGCGTACCTTTCTATTTTACGACCTTCTTGAGTTGTTTTTAGAAGTCTGCTGTCATCCTTGTAGTTCCAAGGACATACTTTACAAGACTGAGCAACAGCGATACAAAACTACAATATTAAAGTATGTTTGGATTCAACATGGGCGTTGCCGCGTCACTAAATATCGATGTTGATTGGATGACACCCTGTGCATGTATTCCAACCATCTGATTGGCTGACTGCATGTCACTGAGTGGCACTGCCGGTTTGACCACTGACCTGACTGATCGCATGATTGCTAGTCATATGTTTACAAATCTCAGTTCAGATAATTAGATTTTTTACCATTGAATTCGAAATTCGGTAGTTTGTTTTAAAATTCGATAGTCACTACATTTATATTATGTTAACCGAATTTAATTAACTGTTTTTTGAGACAAATAAATAATTGATATACTTTCTATGCACCGTTGCTTCCACTTACAATTGTCATTCTATTTGTTATAATAATTAACAAAGCCTAGAAACATTTAGTAAATAGATATGGGGCGGTTCTGACAGCGGCCATATTCAAAGACAAAACAGTGGGGGTTTTTTTCTTGGCTAATAAATAAAAATTTAGTATTCTTTTGTAAAAATGTCATTATTCATTCCTAATAATAGATGGCTACTGTGAGAGCCCTAGACTCTTCTGTCTGTGATTGGCTGCACATTCCATTCTGACTCGATCGATAGCAAAGTGTAAACAACAAATAGGTATCTGATGGGTATTGCCTGCTACTCTCGACAAAAGTATAATATACCAACGATATTTTTGTCTGAACATCAATGCATAACTATCGCAAACTACGAAAAATGGCAGCATAGATATCCTAGTCAGTAACTATAATGAGGGAGTAACGAAGCGATACATCTGCCTGCAGTGTCGTTAATTAGACAAGTTAAACGCGTCCGTCGTCTTATTCTAATCCGGCTGTAGAGTTTCCACTTCCTTATCCAAGTTGTTTTTTTTCTCTCCAATTTTCTTTCCTGTCTTGTGAATGGATTAAGCTGAACATTCACAACAAGTGTGCGGGTCATATTCTTGCTAAAATGAGTACATTTCCCGTACTACAACATCGAAGTCTGAATTCATTGGTGGGGAAGTCGGGTGCCTTTATACAAATGTATACCAAAAAAATAGTAACACAATAACCAAAATACACCCACAACACATACACAGTCTTATTCTCTGTTATATAAGCTTGAAATTGATATATACTTTGTCTATTATTATTGTAAAATGACGCCATAAACGCATTTTTTACTGAGAGCATGTGAGAGCACTCCGCGAAGGTGGACGCTATCCTTAAATAGTAATTGTCCGAATGTTTTAATTGTTTCAATTCGTTCCAAGATTCGCGAACTAAATCACAAATTATTCAATTATCAGTAACTCTAAAGCTAAGAAATAAGTTTCTTTAGACTAACATCAGAAACGTCAGTTAACCAGTATATCACTCATCTTTATATACGCTATACTTGGAGTGAGCCAGCAAAGTGATCACGAGCTAAATTGAGCCCTACACTTAATTGCCGACAATTTTCTCTCCCTTACTTGTGAATGGATTAGGCTGAACATTCACAACAAGTGCGCGGGTCATATTCTTGCTAAAACGAGTATACTTCCCGTACTACAACATCGAAGTCTAATTCATTGGTGGGGAAGTCGGTTGCCTTTATACAACACCTTACGATACATACAAAGGTTTTCTTTGTGGTGAAAGTCGTCTATTATTCGTTTATCGATTACCCTACTCATTACATTATAGAAATTAGGCTATTACTAGTTTTTCAATGTTTTACCTCGAATCAACAGTTATGAGATATACGATGATTCACAACTAATCATAAAAGTTATTAACGTAGATTTAATATTTCTTACAACTGACCTCCTCCCCGCGGTATAGATGGGTTATGGTTTTGCCAACCAGCCATTGTTATAAAAACAAAGAAAGTTAAGAAATGTATTGTGAAAATGGTTGGCAATTTAGCATCGCAATATCAACACTTGTAAACACTACGGTCACCTATTTCTTATGTTAACGAACCTGGATTATTTTCTTGACAACCAGAAATAATTTCACTGCGTACCTTTCTATTTTACGACCTTCTTGAGTTGTTTTTAGAAGTCTGCTGTCATCCTTGTAGTTCCAAGGATATACTTTACAAGACTGAGCAACAGCGATACAAAACTACAATATTAAAGTATGTTTGGATTCAACATGGGCGTTGCCGCGTCACTAAATATCGATGTTGATTGGATGACACCCTGTGCATGTATTCCAACAATCTGATTGACTGACTGCATGTCACTGAGTGGCACTGCCGGTTTGACCACTGACCTGACTGATCGCATGATTGCTAGTCATATGTTTACAAATCTCAGTTCAGATAATTAGATTTTTTACCATTGCGGAAATTCGGTAGTTTGTTTTAAAATTCGATAGTCACTACATTTATATTATGTTAACCGAATTTGATTAACTGTTTTTTGAGACAAATAAATAATTGATATACTTTCTATGCACCGTTGCTTCCACTTACAATTGTCATTCTATTTGTTATAATAATTAACAAAGTCTAGAAACATTTAGTAAATAGATATGGGGCGGTTCTGACAGCGGCCATATTCAAAGACAAAACAGTGGGTTTTTTTTTCTTGGCTAATAAATAAAAAATTAGTATTCTTTTGTAAAAATGTCATTATTCATTCCTAATAATAGATGGCTACTGTGAGAGCCCTAGACTCTTTTGTGTGTGATTGGGTGCACATTCCACTCTGACTCGATCCATAGTAAAGTGTTAACAACAAATAGGTATCTGATGGGTAGTGTGTCTACTACTCTTGACAAAAGTATAATAAACCAAGGACATTTGTATCTAAACATCAATGTATAACTATCGCAAACTACGAAAAATGGCAGCATAGATATCCTAGTCAGTAAGTGTAATGAAGGAGTAACGAAGCGATACATCTGCCTGCAGTGTCGTTAATTAGACAAGTTAAACGCGTCCGTCGTCTCATTCTAATCCGGCTGTAGCTGGAGAGAAAAAAACAACTTGGATAAGGAAGTGGAAACGGTTTCCACTTCCTTATCCAAGTTGTTTTTTTCTCTCCAATTTTCTTTCCCTGTCTTGTGAATGGATTAAGCTGAACATTCACAACAAGTGTGCGGGTCATATTCTTGCTAAAATGAGTACATTTCCCGTACTACAACATCGAAGTCTGAATTCATTGGTGGGGAAGTCGGGTGCCTTTATACAAATGTATACAAAAAAATAGTAACACAATAACCAAAATACACCCACAACACATACACAGTCTTATTCTCTGTTATATAAGCTTGAAATTGATATATACTTTGTCTATTATTATTGTAAAATGACGCCATAAACGCATTTTTAACTGAGAGCATGTGAGAGCACTCCGCGAAGGTGGACGCTATCCTTAAATAGTAATTGTCCGAATGTTTTAATTGTTTCAATTCGTTGCAAGATTCGCGAACTAAATCACAAATTATTCAATTATCAGTAACTCTAAAGCTAAGAAATAAGTTTCTTTAGACTAACATCAGAAACGTCAGTTAACCAGTATATCACTCATCTTTATATACGCTATACTTGGAGTGAGCCAGCAAAGTGATCACGAGCTAAATTGAGCCCTACACTTAATTGCCGACGATTTTCTCTCCTTACTTGTGAATGGATTAGGCTGAACATTCACAACAAGTGCGCGGGTCATATTCTTGCTAAAACGAGTATACTTCCCGTACTACAACATCGAAGTCTGACTAATTCATTGGTGGGGAAGTCGGTTGCCTTTATACAACACCTTACGATACATGCAAAGGTTTTCTTTGTGGTGAAAGTCGTCTATTATTCGTTTATCGATTACCCTACTCATTACTCATTACATTATAGAAATTAGGCTATTACTAGTTTTTCAATGTTTTACCTCGAATCAACAGTTATGAGATATACGATGATTCACAACTAATCATAAAAGTTATTAACGTAGATTTAATATTTCTTACAACTAACCTCCTCCCCACGGTATAGATGGGTTATGGTTTTGCCAACCAGCCATTGTTATAAAAACAAAGAAAGTTAAGAAATGTATTGTGAAAATGGTTGGCAATTTAGCATCGCAATATCAACACTTGTAAACACTACGCTCACCTATTTGTTACGTTAACGAGCCCAGTTATTTTCTTGACAACCAGAAATAGTTTGATTGCGTACCTTTCTATTTTACGACCTCCTTGAGTTGTTTTTAGAAGTCTGCTGTCATCCTTGTAGTTCCAAGGATATACTTTACAAGACTGAGCAACAGCTTTACCAATTGGCCTTTTCCATATCGGGTAAGGGACTGGATACGAGTGTGAAAAACTATTTTAATTATGGTTCCAAAAAAATTAACCCCATCTCATGGGAGAGGAACCAAATATAAGCTTATTGACCAAGTTTCAGAACGTTTGGCTAAAAAGAAAAAAATTATGAGCATCCAAACTCAGAGAAATTATGTATACATTCTTTGTATTTTCGAAAAAAAATAAAATACCATAACTTCGTTGCAATTTCCACAAACTTGTTCAAACTTTCAGTTCTTACTAATTTGTATTTGTTCTTTCGTGTGAAGGGGTTTATTTTTGAATTTAATTGATTTTGAGAAACTTGGTTCCAGTCCCTTGCTCGATATGAAAAAGGCTAATAAGAAACTTATATGTTTGGATTCAACATGGGCGTTGTGGCGTCACTAATTATCGATGTTGATTGGATGACACCCTGTGCATGTATCTCAATCATCTGATTGGTTGACTGAATGTCACTGAGTGGCACTTCCGGCTTGACCATCTGACCATGCCAGTCATATGTTGACAAATCTCAGTTCAGATAAATGTATTTTTTTCGCATTGAAATTCGATAGTTTGTTTTAAAATTCGATGGTCACTACATTTATTTTATGTTACTGCAATTTTCACAAACATGCGAACTCCAACGCTAAAATACCGAACTCGTTTGATGAGTTTTCGCTTCCGTCAATCAAACTTCCGACATTTCCCGGATGCTTTCCGTAGTAACGACATTCAATATGGTGGAATTTGAAAGATTTTGCGACGATTTTGAAGACTTTTTTAGAGGAAATAATAGCTGTGAAACGACTCCAATATTTAGAGGAGACTCAAATCGTTTGAAGTTCGATTTAAGTGAAGTGTAAATTCCACAACAAAAGCAATGATCGAACACGTTTGTTTTAGACATTCCACTCACTTAGAAGTATTGTGATACTTAACTTACTTGCTCTCCCTCTTCATCGACGATTAAAGTCTCCTCTAAATGTAGGATTTTCACGGCTTTTAATTTCTCTGAGGATTCTTCAACATCATGAATGTCGATACTTCGGAAAGCAGTCGGGAAATATCGGGCGTTTGATTGACGGAAGCGAAAACTACAAAAACGAGTTCAGTAGTGAGCCTTGGAGTTCGCATGTTTGTGAAAGTCGCAGTAAGCGAATTTAATTATATACTCTAAAAGTCTTTTGAAACAATTAAACTATTGTTTTTTTTACTACAGATTGTAGTTCATTAAGTCGGTTCAAAACTCATGTGGCACCGAATAAATTATATCTGTGAGTGAAGTAGGCTCAGATTTCAGCCGTTGGGGTTTCGTGCGCCCGCGATACTCTCCCCCGTAACGGCTGGGCGCATCGACTTGCCATTGTTTTTCTCAGCCAATCAGCGATTTGCCCCTCGAAAATCGAGGGGCATAAATTAATAAATTAAAATTCATCGTGAACAATATTGCGGATAAGAGTGACTTCGAAAGTGCTTGTTCAAATGCTTTGAAATCGTTTGGTTTCGAGAAATCTAAGGATATTCAACGAAGGAATAAGTAAAAGGCAAAAATGTTTTTGTTTATCTACTGACTGGCTCAGGAAAATCATTGATTTTTCAAACAGCGCCGCTTGTTTTCGACCATGCATGGAAGGGTCGAGCGGATCCATTGTTTTGGTTATTTCGGCCTCTGGTTTCTCTCATGAGAGACCAAGAGAACTTCTTAACATCCAAAGACATTAAGACTGCCTTGATAGGCCAAGAAGAGAATGGCGAATCGGTAATATGCTAAACAACTACGAAGTTTTCATTTTAAATTACGGCGGTGATTGTAAGTTGTCATTTGTATCGAAACTCGTAATTATCGTCTTAATAAAAATTGATTTTTTTTCTCAATAAACCTAAAATACACAGTTATATTCTTAGAATAACTACATTTAAATCCAAAATGTTTACTTTCAAAATTAAAACTGGTTTATTATTCGCGGTTGTAACATATACTCAAGCGGCTCTCTAAACGAGTCAACAATGTGACTAATGTGTATCGAAACGACTCTAGCTGTAATCATCGTCTTTATTGCTTGATTTTTTTCTCGATAAACCTTAAATACACAGCTATATTCTTTGAATAACTACATTTAAATCCAAAAGGTTTACTTTCAAAATTAAAACTGGTTTATTATGCGCGGTTGTAACATATACTCAAGCGGCTCTCTTAACGAGTCAACAATGTGTATCGAAACGACTCTAGCTGTAATTTTCTTCTTTATTGTTTGATTATTCTCAAAATCCTATAAAAATGGACTATATACTTTGAATAAAAAAAACGTTTACCATAGCTTTTGCGCTGATTTGTCTCGATCGTTCTTTTGACAAATAACATACCCGATGGAATTGCTAAATGATATGCAGGTTTTGCTAAGAGTTGTTTCGAATTGAATTCGAATCATTTACAAATTTTAATAAAAGACTTTTTGACAATCAGGCCGTTGGAAAGTTTATTAGTCGGGCTAGCCATAGGCGGCCCGACTTTAGTTCTACCGTTTCGTCTATCTATGTATCTATCTATCTATGTAGCATGTCGCGTTTTAGTCCCCCATGATGCTTTGGGAACGAACACAGGAAGCCCAAAGTCACGTGGAATGTTCATTCTACAGGACTCCCGAAAAGTTAAATTATGCGCCGATTCATCTTGAAAAAGCGCATAATGGAGCTTAATTTTCACAAATTTTGATCAATACATGAATGAAATATGTTTTTTCTTACCACAGGAGATGCATGTAATCTTTTTCGCCATAAATTTTACATTTTCACAGTAAAAATCCATCGATTTTCTTTGCAAAAGCAATCACGATATCGAAAATCAACAAGGCGTTACATGCTGATGGCCGTTTGGGACTATGCTCTAGCTGTTCATATAACACGCGCCATGATTGGATGAAAGATTGCCAATCACAGCTTAGGAAAGAAAATATCGATTTTTGGCTGCAAAGTTCTTCTTTGCTGTGTTTTCAATGATAATAATAATAATAATAATTTTAATGTTTCTATAGCGCAAAAATTCATTATAAAGTATATGATCTAATGCGCTTTATAAAATTGATGGATAATGTTGTTGAAGTAAAACAAAAAGAAAAAAACATACAAATGAGTTTCTAAAAGAAAAATAAACGACTTAAAATCGTAGCAGGTCACTCAGTAAGTTGTATTGTTGCCTTACTTACTTTGTTGATTTACTGGTTTACATTCGTAAATCGTAATTTCCACGAAACTTTTTTGCTAAAGAATACTGTGCAATATTGCGAAATTCGCGTTACAATTATCGGCGCATAATTTGCGATTTTTGGCGCTTTATTTGCCAAAACATAGTGCATAATTTGCTGAAAAAAATCCCATAATCCTGGGAGCCCTGATTCTATCATAACTGATTAGAATTGTTTAGCCTCCTGTGTTGATTTTATGACTAGCCCGACTTCACGCTCATGAGAGCGTCTAGTTTACATTAGCTTACATTTCAACAAATTTTATTTCCGTTTCCGTTTTTTTATGCTATTAGCAGAATTACGTCACGAACATGCGCGACACGTTCCGAAGCCGATGCGCCCAGCCGTTACGGGGGAGAGTATCGCGGGCGCACGAAACTTCAACGGCTGAAATCTGAGCCTATGAGTGAAGTGGCTCTCAATCAAATGTTTCCAATATCAGTTCAGATAAATAAGTTTTTTTTTCGCATTGAAATTCGATAGTTTGTTTTAAAATTCGATAGCCGGTCACTACATTTATTTTATGTTAAGCGAATTTTATTAAGTATTCTTAAAGTCTTTTGAGACAAATAAACAATCGGTATACTTTCTATGCACCGTTATTTCTAATTGCAATTGTCATTCTATTTGTTGTAGTAATTACAGTGCATGAGAATACTCGAACCGTGAACACTTGACTTTGTTATTATTTCTTAACCTTATACTGCTTCAAAACCTCTAAAAATGAAGCAGTGAATTCAGGTAAATTAATTAAATCTGCATGATATTAAAGGTGATAAATGGACAAACAGCAAGAACTTACGGACTTTATAATGTTGGAGTAGTTGATGCTAAGGGGCGGACCATTTGTTTTGGAGGGGGGGGGGGGGGGGTGGTAGGGGTTGGAAGATTTTGGCAAAAAAAATATCCTGCAGCCCTTTGAGCAAGGAAAAAAAATCGTTCAGTACAGGCTCTGGGGGAAAAACATATCATGCAAACAGAGTGTGACGAAAAAAATATTACAATGTAGGAAAAAAATAATATCATGCACCGCTGTTTGACTGAAAAAAATATCGTCAGTGGGGAAAAAATATATTGCACACAAAAAATCTTCCAAAAGTCCATCGGGCAGGGGGAGGGAGTTTCTAAAATTAATAGGGGGGGAGGGGGGGTCAAAAGTTAAATTGAAGTGTAGGGTAGGGAGGGCTAGAAGTTAATTGCTTAAACATGGAGGGGGGTGCATAAGCTATATTGGGATTTTGTTACTATAAAATTGAAAATATGCATATAAATATATTCAAAATAAATATTCATTGTTGTATGTTTTTACTGTGTCAAGAACACAACTTGCCACAGGTGCAAGCCCAAAACCATATATTGAAATATTATGTATAAACTGAGTATCCTTTGTAATAAAAACAAGTACTAAAAACTAAAAACAGTAACTAAAAACAGTACATGTCTATATCTCTTTTATGCTTTCTTTTTGCAAAGTTATGCCACATTAGAGTGATTGACTGTATATGAGACAACTGACTATGTCATGCCTTTTTTGTTTTGCTTTAAATTGTATTAATTCTTTTAGCGTTATATTCATGATATTTAGTACAAAGTCAAGGATCTCAACAGAAGTTCTGAACAAGCTCATTGCTTCCTCAACAAAGCATTTCGAAGAAAGAAGATCCCTCAAGCAGGATTTGTCAGTTTAAGATGTAAATATTAGTGTCTTCAAAAGAGTGGCTTTTGGACAAATTTTGATAATATAAGACAGAACGCTTATTTCACGACGTTTCGATGTCGCTGACATCATTTTCAAGTAAGGTTTATTCGATAAATTTGAATATTACATTGAGATGATATGAAATTATCCTCTTGGGATCAATACGCGTGACATGCACTTATTAAACAAATACTTTGGCACGTAAGGATCCTCTCGCAAAATGGTTGGATCAAAAGCTTAAACCGTTGTCTGTTAACAGCTACACGATCTCTGACACTTTTGCGTTCGCAAATGAGATGCAGACTATGCAAGCAGATGAGGATGATATTATGGTGTCCTATTATATACCATGGCACTGAGGGATATTAGTGATTAAATGTCCCCGAAGCAGAGGGAATTTAGTGGAAGTTTGGGAGGGATTCTTCAAGGAGCGACATTAAACAATGTCGAATTTAATATAAATTTTCATAAATAAATCAAGAAAGATAATGTTGTGGTGTATGGTGTAAGGTCTATTATAAAATAAACACCTTGTTACTTTAAACTTGATAATTTGATTTTTTTGATTCTCAATGTCAGTTTTATACACATGCGCAATGACAAAAATGCCTCCCACACTCGTAGGAGTGTGCAGCGATATCAAGTATGGCCCCATAACAAATCAAATGAATTTCCGAAACAGCGTGTTTCGACGATAGTCCCAGTGATTTTAATATATGAGGGACTATATACCTCATGAATAGTAATGAGGGAAAATTAGTTCTAATTTTCCCTCATTACTATGTATGAGGGAAAATTAGAACTAATTTTCCCTCATACATAGTAATGAGGGAAGATTAGTTCTAATTTTCCCTCATTCCTATTCATGGAGAGGGATGTTAGCGATATAACGTCCCTCTTAAAACAATGGAAACCGAGGTGATCATGATATTATGATGTATGTTCACTATTCACTAATGTCCCACTTGATGAAACCATCCATATCTTAGCAGACAAGGCTTTCGTTGATAATTGGCTTAATAACACCCATGGTCTGAACATCACAAAGGAAAACCTTATTGAACTGTTGACGATAGCGACAAAAGATCAGCTCTTCCAGTTTAACAACTGTCTTTACAAGCAGGTTGACGGTGTTGCTATGGGTTCACCATTGGGTCCACTCATGGCCAACACATTCTTGTGCTCGATTGAAGAGAAACTGGAACAAGCCAACAAATTGCCAAGATTGTACAGGCGTTACGTCGATGACACCTTTGCATTAATGCCTGATGAAAGCGCAGCTCATGCCTTTCTCGCTACACTCAACCAATGCCATAAAGCGCTACAATTTACTATGGAACTAGCATCTAACAACACACTTGCCTTTGTTGGAATTTCCATCCATAAACATGATTGTCAACTTACAACAAGTGTCCACGTCAAGCCTACAGATACTGGTCTCCTACTACATTACCAGAGCCATGTCGATAACCGATACAAAAGATCTTTGCTCAAAACCATGTTACACCGTGCCTTCAGACTCTCCACAACACCTGAGCTATTTACCAAGGAGTGTGACCGCCTACGTGATGTCTTCAAGGGCTTAAAATATCCTGAAAGACTCATTGATTCCATAATCCAGTCATTCAACAACTCTAGAGCGTCTGCCAGTACTCCCAATAGTAAATAATAATAATAATAATAATAACCTTTATTGGATAAAACACAATTACTGGTCGCCCAGTATTTTTCATTGTGGTCCATTGTCCATAGTACAGATAAAGATCCCGAGGTCTTCCGTATCATTTTGCCGTTCAAAGACCAGAAGTGTGCTGATGTAGTCAAAACTCAGCTCAATTCTTTAAGTAACAAAATTGGCGTCGACTTACAGCCAGTGTTCACAAGTCGGAAAGTTGGGGATGACTTAAGAGTGCAAGAGAACACACCAGCTCTAGTGAATCAGCAGAATGTTGTGTACCAATTTAAATGCAGCTTGTGCGATGCAAGCTACATCGGTTTTACGTGTCGTCATCTACACCAAAGGATCGATGAGCATTAATATTCTGCAATCGGCAAACACCTCAAGTCCATTCAAGCAATTGACTCTTTCCCGCCTGACTGTTTTACAATCCTAAAGAAATGCAAGGACAAGCTCGACTGCTTGATCAACGAAATGTTGTTTATAAGAAACAAAGGACCTAGTCTAAACACACAATCAGACTCCTTACGTGCCAAAGTATTTGTTTAATAAGTGCATGTCACGCGTATTGATCCCAAGAGGATAATTTCATATCATCTCAATGTAATATTCAAATTTATCGAATAAACCTTACTTGAAAATGATGTCAGCGACATCGAAACGTCGTGAAATAAGCGTTCTGTCTTATATTATAAAGATATTAGTGTCCTCATCGATATTACCAAGTTGTGGGATGCCATATATCTCATGCAGGGCTGTACTCATTTGCTACATGCAGGATCTCCTCCTAAGGACTTAAATATAATACATGCCCTTTTCTTCCTATGTTCTGTTGCCGAGGATTTGCGTTTTTCAGCTTTTTTTTTTATTTTTTTCTTCCGTGAAACTGATGACTTCTCTTTCGATCCAATCGTGTAGGTAGCATAGTACTTTTCCATTGCTTTATCCATGTTATCCAACAAATCTCTAATGTTTCTTTCAATACTGACCAGTAGTACTGATGAAGTGCAGTGTGTCCGAGTTGATTTATATGATGACAGCTCAGTCCAGTTTGCAGTTTCCCACTACTGTTAGTTTCCCACTACTTTTCATCATGATCAGTTATCTTTGTTTTTATTTTTTCACACTTCAGTTGTAGTATTTCAATGGCCACATTTTTACATCTCATAATATTTGCATTGTCGTGCGGTTTCGGTTGATAGCTCTGACGATGTGGGATATGTCGAAGAAAGCTTTCAAGTTTTGTTTGTGGCAGATGAAGATATAGGACAAATAAATGTGTGAAGGCTAGTAGAGGAATATATGTGTGCTTTTTTTTTGGGGTGGGGGGGGGGGTATGGCGGGGGGGTGGGGGGGGGGGGTGGAGAGAGGGGGGTTGATAGTTATTTATTTTCAAAAGGTGGAGGGTAAGAAGTTATTTATACGTTTAGCACAGGGGGAGGGGAGCTAGCTTCAATTTAAGCCCAATTTTAAGGATTTTAGAACCCCCCCTCCCGATAATTATTGCACAGTCCCTTACTCGTTTTAGTAACAATTTCCTATATGTATGTAAATTAGGCTATTACTAGTTTTGCAATATTTGCTCAAACGATAATTAGAAGTAATAAGTAACTCAAATCATAGTTGACTATCATTAAAACTCATCGACAAATGAGTTTCGGGTAGGTACCAGATTGAGCTCCGATTGCGACAGACTACAACCAAGCTAGGAGGTAACCATGGCAACCGGACCACAGCTTCCCCGGTACTTGTCACACTGATAACAGTGGAATTTCATACTTGCCGAGCAACATTATAGTAGAGTGCATTCACTAATAGCGTGAAACATTAGTCACGACACGAAATTTCAAATTTACGCCGCCGTAAAGCTAACGTAAAGGTAACGTAAAGCCCATCAGAAACTTTACGCTCCTTTACGAAAGTGTAAAGATCAGCTTTACGACATCTTTACGCTCGAGCGTAATGCGACTTAAACGAACACTTTACGCTCAATTTAAAGGAGCGTAAAGATATCATTACGCTCGCGAAAAGCCATGTCATTACGTTCTCCTTAAAGCCGTGTAAAGGTGCGTAAATATATCATTACGTTCTCCTTAAAGATGTGTAAAGGAGCGTAAAGATATCATTACGCTTGCGTAAAGCCGTATAAAGGTGCGTAAAGATATCATAACGTTATCCTTAAAGCTGTGTAAAGGAGCGTAAAGATATCATTACGCTCGCGTAAAGCCATATAAAGGCGCGTAAAGATGCCGTTAAAGCTGTGTTATTAATGAGTGTTCTATCAGATATAAAACACTAATGTTTTATACATAGAGTGCACAACACTATCAAAGGTCTCAGTTTTAATACCTCATCATTGACCTTTGCTAGGTTCTATTTTTCAATATTATTTGCGTTCATCTGTTACTATTATTCATGATCGCTTTCGCATGTGGGA
Organism: Metridium senile; assembly: GCA_949775045.1. Taxonomy (NCBI): domain Eukaryota; kingdom Metazoa; phylum Cnidaria; class Anthozoa; order Actiniaria; family Metridiidae; genus Metridium; species Metridium senile. The sequence continues at coordinate 7,200,742 of OX459102.1, read as the reverse complement.
AGCAAAAGGGGCGTATTGCGCATGATCGTGTTACGGAAATAATACGATCATGCGCAGCATTATTTTATGGCCAGAAAATTCCAATTTTTGACAAGAATCTTTTATAAAAGAACGTTTCATAAGTGTTGGACTTTGCTAAGATGTTTAAAAAACTCGAGACCGTACGTGTTTTATCGGCTATAAAACACGTTCTCTCTTTTTCTAAACATCATAAACTAATAGCGTAAAGATAGCTTTACGCAACTACGCTAAAGCGTAAAGATATGTAATGATACCTTTACGCTTCTTTAATCATAGCGTAAAGATAGCTTTACGTTCCCTTACACTGAGTGTAAAGATGTGTAAAGATATCATTACGCTAAATTCCTTTACGCATCTTTAAGCTCCTTTAATTTTAGCGTAAAGCTTCTCTGAGATCTTTACGCTCCTTTACACTTAGCGTACAGATGCTTAAAGATATCTTTACGCTTATCATCTTTACGCTCCTTTACGTCGCTTTAAATTTTAAGCGTAAAGATTGTCAAAGATCTTTACGCTCCTTTACACTTAAAGATGCATAAAGATGCGTAAATTTGAAATTTCGTGTCGTGAGTAATACTATTTTGTATTCAACTAGCACTATTTTGCACAATTTAGTAATTAGTGTTTCACGCTTTTACTGAATGCACTCTAACGCAGCTCTGGGTTCGAGATTGAACTTAGCCTAAATTACATTTAGCCACATTTAACTCAAACACCGACGCATATACTAGTTTACTCGCTAGTTTCCATTTACCATTTACTATATGCTCGAATCAACAGTTATGAGGTATACGATCACCAGATCAGTACAAATAAAGGTTATAACATAGTATTAATATTTCTTACAAATCAAATTTTTAACTTAGTATTAATATTTCTTACAAATCAAATTTTTAACTTAAAATAATGTTCCGAAAATTTGATTTGTAAGAAATATCAATACTTTTTTTGCACATTTTCACTAATTTTCAAGGTTTGTTTTCAACTTCTTACATGTTGATGTATCTAATTACTACCAAAATTACTCAACTGTTAGCACCGCCACAAAAAAGATCAATCGTGTTTTGAATTCCGGTTAACTCATGTCACCATTTGGGGCGCTCCAAATGGTCATGTGACATTAAAATACGTTAAAATATCGTTAAAATAACGTTATAGTTGAGTAATTTTGGGAGCATGTAACTAAATGTGAAGTTTTTAAAGTCAATGCAAAATTATCTTTTTTCTTTTGTTTAATTTCTTAACTTTAGTCCATTTTAAAACCGTTTTTCAGTCTCCCAAAAAGTTCAAATAAATTATCTTGAACTTTTTTTTTTACAAAAGAATTAGGTTGTCTCTGACTAAATTTGATGATATTTAATAAGACGTTTCGGCTGAATTTGTACAAGTTTGCGCGCGCGAGAGAATTTCAAAAATAACGATGTACAATAAATTTGCGCGCGCTAAGATGTTTAGAGTAACTAGCTCGCGCTTTTATTTGTCAAATGAGAATATATAGGTGGAATGTTCATTCTATCATTTCCAAAGTTCTTGTCCTGGTTGGAATACCACGCTTCTAGAAAGACTCTTCTGTGGTAATTCTTGAACTTACCTGATATATCTGTGTTTATTTTTCTGAGGTTTTCTTCTATTCAATGGAAGTTTTATCTATAGACACGTTGTCTTGGTCTTTCAGTCTTTTGCTTTTCTTCAGTAGTTCCGGACTCTTGCTACTGCGCATCCATTTCGCGCATCTCGTTTTTCATCATTTATTTGCGTTTTTTTGAAAATTTATCGAAATAATATCTTAATTTGAATCCTTATCTATAACCTAAGAAAGTATTATGTTATTTCATGCAACTTTGGAGGTAAAATGGGACATTTTTCGAAACATGCTCAGATTTTCACTACCTAACATGGTCGCTGTTTAGTCTCAAAACAACAAATTAACGACTTTGTAAAAATGAATAGATAAAATTAAATATAATTTTGACGTCTTTAGTCCTAAAACTAATACAAAATAGGTTTTAGGGTTTCTGGAGATGACAATTACAATTTGACAAGTTTCAAGCAGATGTACTAGAACCAATCACATGCCCATGGAGATTGACGGGATACAATTCGACCAAGTTTCATCACAGGCAGCCCAAGCAAATCACTTGTATTCAGTGGATTTTTTTCATTTTTTTTTTTCAATAAAATGTTACTAAACTTTGTCTGTAGTTGTTGTGATGTATTTAAATACTTTTTGGATAATTTTTAGCTAGTTTTAAGCCATATTTATAATTTTTTCCCCACTAGTAATATAATTACAGATGAAATATATTACTAGTGGGGAAGAAATTATAAATATGGCTTAAAACTAGCTAAAAATTATCCAAAAAGTATTTAAATACATCACAACAACTACAGACAAAGTTTAGTAGCATTTTATTGAAAAAAAAAATGAAAAAAAATCCACTGAATACAAGTGATTTGCTTGGGCTGCCTGTGGTTTCATCTGTGAAAGTGCTCGGTCTGACGATCCAAAACAATCTGAAATGGAACACTTACGTTGATGAAATAACATCCAAGGCTGCAAAGCGTTTATACCTTCTACGACAGCTCAAGCGTGCTGGGATAAACTCTTCTGACCTAGTGCAGTTTTACTGTGCTGTGATAAGATCAGTACTAGAATATGCGTGCCAGGCTAGGTATTCCATCGCAGCCTCCCTGACTACCTATCTACCCAGATTGAGGCAATACAGAGGCGCGCAATGAGAACGATTTACCCAGAGCTCAACTGGCTACTCAGAGGCACTTCAGGCAGCTGAATTAACAACCCTGTCTCATAGCTGCCAACCCTCCCGGATAATCAGGGATTCTCCAGAATTTGAGCCTTGTCTCCCGGTCAGCTCTGCTGTCTGCCAGGCGTGATATATTGTCCAACGACTTATTCGAGATGATAGCCAATGATTCAGACCACAAGCTCGCTTCACTTCTCCCGCCGAAGGCCTCCAACAACAGAAAACTACGGAGGATGAGACAATTTGACATTCCCCATTGTAGGACGAATCGATTTAAAAATTATTTTATACTCAGTCATTCAATGGAACGTTTTAGTAGCCCATAATTTTCAAAATTTATTGTAAATAGTATATTCAATACTAGATGCAATATAGATGCAATATATTTATCGAATTTTTATAAATTATCGTTATTATAGTAAGTGTATATATATATATATATGTATATGTATATGTATATGTATATGTATATGTATATGTATATGTATATGTATATGTATATGTATATGTATATGTATATGTATATGTATATGTAGTGTTTACAACATGAGCGGCCGTGTTGTATCGGCAGATACAATCGCAAGCCGAAGGCGCGCGATTGTATCGCCGATACAACACGGACGCGAATGTTGTAAACTACTTAAAAAATGACTAGGTTAGCTCTTTCATATTTTATCAAAATTTTCAAGATTAAAATAAATTTTGCCGTAAAATTACCAGTTAAAACTTATGCAAATCAGGATATACAACACTAGTGTTGTATCAGATTTACAACACTCGTCATGGTCATGATTTCTTTTGAAAATGTCTCATTAATTATTCATGAATTTTTTAAGTATATGTATATGTATATGTATATGTATATGTATATGTATATGTATATGTATATGTATATGTATATGTATATGTATATGTATATGTATATGTATATGTATATGTATATGTATATGTATATGTATATGTATATGTATATGTATATGTATATGTATATGTATATGTATATGTATATGTATATGTATATGTATATGTATATGTATATGTATATGTATATGTATATGTATATGTATATATATATATATATATATATATATATATATATATATATGATATTGTTTTTTACCACGTAATTCATCTTTTGGCTGCTAGGTGTAGTTATTTAAATAAACGATCTATCGATCTATCGATCTATCGATCTATCGATCTATCTATCTATCTATCTATCTATCTATCTATCAACCCAGTCCCGCGCGGACCGTTGCCGTGTTTTTGACAAGAAAAATGGATTCGGTCGCTTACAACTCGCCTATTAGTACGGTGACCCCCATTTTTGTTTTGGCTTTTCACATTGCTCATATGATAATCTTTTTGAATCTTAAAAAAAATTAATATCGTTTTCGAGAGCATTTCATAGTAATTTTGACTTTTGTAGGATCATGACCACAAAAAAACTGACTCTGGTAATACTTTGTAGTACCTCTTGGCTTCGCAACGACTGTAATTTTTTCTTACTCAACTTACTATTATTATACAGACACCTCAAATCCTTCATAGTTTCTTCTTTAAACTTTTTTTTTTTCCTTTACATATAGTGTGCATTTCCGTGTTGTATCTAGTATTTTCAATATATGTATCCACTTATTTTTCTACCTAATCCTGCTCATGATGGTAACATAAAATTGAAGGCAGTCTATGACTGCATGTGGCTAGCTACATGTATGCATAAAGCTACTCTATGTTAGACACTGTTACCTTTAAGACGCACCATGATATAGTGGATAGCTTGGCTTTTTGAGCAAGCTTGCCACAAAAAGTGTTATCAGAATAGTTTTCCAAAGTTACCCATTTGGCAAAATCAAATTTGAGTTTGTAGTTGTAGAAAATTGTAAAGGCTGTTTGGATACTCTCTTCACACATGGTTTTGACCAATCACAGTTTATGTACTATACCAATTTTTTTAGAAATATTCGTGTTCTTATGATTTGTAAGGATAGTATTGATTCTGACGCTTGTGATTATAATATGTAAATACAATTTTTTTGTTTTGTTTACAAACATACTGCTATAAGTAATAATCTAAACAATTGTCAGAAACATCTTTTAATATATCTCAGAAGTCATTACAGAAATCTGCCAAAAATGACATTAACAAGAACAGTAATAAGGCAATAGAAAAACTTATTGTTATAAAGAAATTATTTGAACATTTGTGAATAACATATTAATGTCTCAGCACAGGCACCCCAGGATCCAGAAACAGGCGATTTTTAATCGATTAGAACGCGCGCGTATAATATCGAACGAGCGAAATTAGCGAGCGAAAACTGAATTTGGGCTTCCTGTGGTGAGTCGGCAGTTTTTATAAGGACCATTGGGAGAATTTTTTTTAAGGACCATTGGGGGAAAACGAAAAGTCGAAAAAAGTGAAATAAAATCGCTAAGTCTTGAAAAATGACTATCAAATTAATTAACAATATAAGTTAATGAACATTTTGAGCCGATTTCCAGCCTTCTAGGTGCCTTAAATCGCGCGTTTTTCGCTTTTCTTTTTTCAACGAGTTGAAGACGAAGTCAAGGCTGGAGACTTCACAAACCACTACTTGTTGATAAGTGTAGTATAAGTGTAAGTTTTTGTGGTCCGAGTGAAAGTAGTGGTTTGTGAAGTCTCCAGCCTTGACTTCGTCTTGAACTGGATGCGACCTTTTTTCAACTCGTTGAAAAAAGAAAAGCGAAAAACGCGCGATTTAAGGCACCTAGAAGGCTGGAAATCGGCTCAAAATGTTCATTAACTTATATTGTTAATTAATTTGATAGTCATTTTTCAAGACTTAGCGATTTTATTTCACTTTTTTCGACTTTTCGTTTTCCCCCAATGGTCCTTAAAAAAAAATTCTCCCAATGGTCCTTATAAAAACTGCCGACTCACCACAGGAAGCCCAAATTCAGTTTTCGCTCGCTAATTTCGCTCGTTCGATATTATACGCGCGCGTTCTAATCGATTAAAAATCGCCTGTTTCTGGATCCTGGGGTGCCTGTGGTCTCAGTTGAACAATATTCTTCTAAAAATGATATAAACAAGAACTATAATATGTGAAAACAATGTTTTGCAGTTTACCATATTACCAGTTTACAATATTATGTCGTAATCGCCGAAGAAGAGTTCGGGTCACGTTTGAATTGGCTAGTTGCTAGTCGGTCCGTTCGGATCATGTCGTAATCGTGTAAAGGCGACACAATCATCGATGCAAAACCTTCTCAAAATGGTAATTTGCTAGCTTGAAACTCCACACATACCAAACTCTTAGTCCCATTCTTCAATGATGAAGCTTTTGTTATTCATAATAAACATTTTTTGATAGTTTTTTTCTGTGCTTTCTGCCATGTGACCGCCATCTTGGATTTTTAGCCTCCGTAGCGGAAGGGAGAGGAAAGGGGGAGGGGAGGTTCAAACTCGATTCTGATTGGTTGGAAGCTAACTTACACTCTTATACTCACTCACTCATGCCCGATGACATAATGGCTACTAGCCTCTTCGAGCTAGCTAGCCACAAAAAGGCTGGGGGCTAACTAGAAAACTTTAGTTAATTTAGCCCTCACGCTCAAAATGTTATAAAAACAATTTTGTAAAATAAAGTAAAAGTAATATATATATATATGTAAGCTATAACAAGTTTATAAAAAAATATGTAAAATACATGTAAAAAAATGAGCAAATAAAACATTCATTCATTCATTCATTCATTTGAATCGTTCATTAAATAGCCAAATCTTTGGCTTTGCAAAGGCTAAAAGATATGATAAGAATAGTAAAATACCTATTTTGTGAGAATCTGTCTTAATATTTGAGTAAAGATATTGCTGGTTATTGTAGTAATTTTATTTCTAACGAATTTAGTACCCTATTTACACCCATCCCTTTCACACTCGGTAAATAAGATTGGGAAGAATGCAACCGCGTTCATACGATAAGGAGCAGTAGGAGGAAAATATGGAAAACAAAAATACGGGAGGGGGGGAGGGAAACTGAACGCAGCTGCTGGGGAGAGCGTAAGAGGGAGGACTTGCTGATAATGTATGTGTAAACGATACCAATTGCTACAACGAGCTTCATACGAGAACTGCACGTGAGTTATCGGTGAGCGCTCTTATTTATACTCGCTCTGAAAGGGACTGGTGCAAATAGTACCCTATTTACACCCATCCCTTTCACGCTCCGGTAAATAAGATTGGGAAGAATGCAACCGCGGCGGAAATAGGAGCATAGTAAGGGAACCTGCAAGGGAGGAGGGCGCCAGCTCCTCTGGAGACATACCCATACTCAAAGAACCGAACCATACTCAAACAAAGGTGATATTTTAATACGAACCCAAATCTCAAATCATGGGAGGAAATGCTGATACAAAATGTTGAAGAGAGTTCATGTCAGCATATCGAGAGGAGGCTGCCACAACCTCACGTTCGTCACTAGCCAGCAGATCTGATGGGCCACCTGGTCGTAGAACCTGAGCGAGTTTTAGGTTGTACAGGGCGGTTTGTGGGGTATTCCAACCGACATGGCTCATAATATCGGCCAGTTGGCCACCTGCCAACTATGGAGGGTCTCCCCATTATAGGTACCCGCCCCTGTGAGGTGCGTACGGAGGCGGGATTGCATGGTGGAGCTTGTCAACTGTCTGTTTAAGATGGTCCCTTGAGGGCTTGTGGGCCGAAATAAGAACCCGGTTGACAGGTCCAAGCCAAGTTCGGAGGAGACTGCCACGTATTTCTCGACCGAGTACGGTCTCTTGCAATTTGTACTCTTTGAAAAACACACTCGTGCGAATTATTCCCAAATTGCACTCGAAACCATATGATTACCTATACTAAAAACTACAAATACTAGTCTGCTACTATGAAAAGAATAGGCAATGATAGAAGGTGCAAACCGCCGGAATGAAAACAAAAATTGAAAATTGATACACGTGGAACCCTTAGGAGGAAAAAACAAAAACAAACAAACAAACAAATGAAACTACAAATAAATGACAATAAATGACAATAAAGGAGGGAGGCAAAGTAGATAACTCGTTAATCAAAGCGATAAATGCATAACTTGAGAAAAAGAACAAACCTAAACGAATAAGTAAACGAACTAGATCAAAATATGATGAATAAGTAAATAAAAGAAGAAACATAACGCGTAAAACAATTATGGCTAAAGCGTGACAGGAATGGGAAAAAGAAATAGCGACGGCTGAGGACAATGGCTGTAATTAAGGACTATAGTGAAGAACTGTACTGCAAGGAGAAAGGCCGGACAAAAGACAAACAAAATACAAAATTGATATGCAAAACGAAGCAGAAAAAGTACTAGTGAAAGTAGAATAAAAATAAGACTGTGCAAAGACCGGAAAGCAGTACCGTACCTAGGCGAACAAAAAAAAAAAAAAAAAAAAAGGCTATATGTTTTACGTGCTATAGAGATAGACAAGAAAAATATACAATACAATACGGGTAGAATGCTAAGAACCCAAAGATAGGATAGAAATCAAATGGACCCTAAAAGCTAAACAAGAAAACCAGTAAATGTGACTAGATAGGACATAAATAGCCAAGGCAAAATGCCGAGCGAAAGAAATTGAGGACGGCGAGGCCGGGGAGGCCGAGCACATTGAATAGAAATGACTAAAAAACTGAGATACTCAGCCCAAAACCCAAGAAAAATGGAGCCAACGAGCGCACCAAAAAATACAATACAAACATACGGCAGGTTAAATGCTAGAGGAAACTAAGAGATATATGGTCAAGACCACAACGATACGTAGGTGGATAACCGAGCGGGCAGGCGCTATGACTAGCCGTCTTGTTGGCGGGAGACGTTTCGAGCGCTAATAAGGGTCTGTTTACGCAGGCCATGACTAACGGCGAACTAAATGAAATACCTCGAGTTGAATGTTCTGTTCTTGGGCCGGAGCAGGAGCTGGAACAGTAGCAAGAGCAGCGGCAACTGGAGGAGGTTCAGCAACATTTGCTACAGCTTGGGCCGCCATAACGTGGTTTGGGTTTGGCACTTGTTCCATGGTTTTTGTGAAACGACTATAAATTTGCAAGCGTCGAGCTTCATACGAGAACTGCACGTGAGTTGTCGGTGAGCGCTCTTATTTATACTCGCTCTGAAAGGGACTGGTGCAAATAGTGAGCATATTTTGAGACCAGATTAGGCAAAAAAGTGCCTTACACCACCCTTCACAGTACTAAAACGAACACGGTGACCCCTCTTTTTTATTTCAGTTTTGAGCTCTATTTGTTTGGTATATTTTGTTCGATATCGTTTCAATTTTTATTTTCACATAAAATAAACAATTCAGCATTTTTTACATAAAATATTACTTTTTTTATTTTTACTTAACAGTACCCAAAAAGTCAAACTTGGCCTCCCCTCCCTAACTGGAAACATAATCTTTTGTACCATGTAAACGAGGCTGTTGATAATTTATTCTAAGCGCCATATTTGAAGTATGTCAAAAGCAAATAGAACTCAGTGAATTATTTATTTTCATGTTTTTCTCATTAACGATAGTCTTGATCGCTTGATCGCAGTAACCAAGATGGCCCGTAACGGCCTTTCCACAACACAAATCCCCGCTCAAGCGGATGAGAGTATCATGACGACTTTGAGAGTTATTATGGATGTCTTGAAGGTTTGTGACTCTAAATAATTAGAGGTTTTTCTCTCCAAATTTTGCAAAATATTGCTTTTTAACATGGCTCAAATTCGCAAAATTATTGTTGCAAGCTTTCCATTACATTTATGCAAAATTTAAGCCTTTGATCGAAGCAAAGTCTTCAATTCTGTGCCAAACATTAGCCAAATTGTGCCAAAAATTCGATTACATTTCCTTTCAAAACTAACTTGCTAAGATTTTCAAAAAACTCATTGCTCTTTATAACCTAAATGTTCATAATTGTCCTTTCAAACTTTCGAAAAGAATCAAGAGAATATCCAAGTTTTTTGTGCATTTAATAGTGGTCAAATTTTGAACACATTTGATGAAGATAATCTCATAATTTTAGATGTATAATTTTCTTGTGTGTTTTGCAGCTGTTCAGAGCGTCCTTAGTAGCAATTTGTTTACATTCCAAATTTGTTTTGTATTCAATTAATATCTTGTAATTACCTTCTCAAAAAGTGATTTTTTTATTGTTTCTTGATTAACATTTCACACATTTGAAAACTTGTAACTAATTGTAAGAACTTGCAGTTTTTTACTGGTAATAATTTCTGAAATAAAATTAAAATTGGGTTACAAATTGAAATTTATATGTAGATTTATTAGTTTGTAGAATTTAACAGCAGGGTACAAGGTTTTTTCATTGTTTTGTGGTAGAATTATATCAAAGTTAGATAAGCCTCACAATTGGTTTTATTCTGATGTAAATTGCTGTAGTTTTTAGAATTTGTATCAATATTAATGTATTTCTGTCTGATTCAATTCTTCTGTCTCCTTTTTGTTTCCTTCCATCCATCCATCCATCCCTAGATTTGTCCCTCTGTCCCTTCTTTCCTTTCCTTAATTTCTTTCCTTTCCTTCCTTCCTTCCTTCCTTCCTTTAAAACAATACAATAATCTTATTTATCAAGGGTGATGTAATAACCATGGTAGTTACTTAACTTATGGCCATCAAATTCCTTTCTTCCTTTCATTTTCCTTACTTTCTTCCTTCATTTTTCTTTCCTTCCTTCCATCCTTCCTTCTTTCCTTCTTTCCTTTCTTCTTTCCTTCTTCTATTCTTCCTTCCTTCCTTTCTTCCTTCCTTCCTTCCTACCTTCTCAGTTTCAAATGACTTTAAATGTTCCAACAATATATTATATTTTGAACTGTACAAGATTATCTAAAATATATCAGTAGCAAATTGAAATACCATAAATTAAAATCAATGTATTGTTTTTGTTCCGCTGCATTTTTATCACCAATATTTTTTGCTTATAGTCTCATGATGGCTCTATTAAGAAATTACAGAAGTGGCTGGATCATACCAGTGAACCAGGGAAATCCATAAGTCATTTGGTAACATACAACTACTATAATTATCATTACCATAATAATCATTAATTACCAAAATGACATCATCTTCATCAATTATCATCATCATAATCATCAACATCAAAATGTATCGTCATCATTACAATCATTAAGTTTTAATCTTCACTATGTTCATTAAATTATCATCATTATCATCATCATTATCATTATAACCATCACAATAACTATCATCACCATCACCATTACTATCATCACCATTAGCATTATCATCATCATCATAGTCATCACCATTACTATCATCACCATCACCATTACTATGATGACCATCATCATTAACATTATCATCATCATCATTATAATCATCACCATTACTATCATCACCATTACTATTATGACCATCATCATTATTATCATCATCATCATCATTATAATTATCACCATTACTATCATCACCATCACCATTACTACCATCACCATCACCATTGCTAATTCATCACCATCATCATTATCATCATCATCATCATAATCATCACCATTACTATCATCACTATCACCATTACTATCATCACTATCACCATCACTATTATGACCATCATCACTAACATACAATATCATCATCATCATTATAATCATCAACATTACTATCATCACCATCACCATTACTATAATGACCATCATCATTAACATATTCATCACCATCATTATAATCATCATCATGCATCATAATCATTTTCACCATTACTATCATCACCATTACTACTATCATCATTATCATCATCATCATTATAATCATCACCATTACTGCTATCATCATTATCATCATCATCATTATAATCATCATCACTACTATCAAACATCATCATCATCATTATAATCATCACCATTACTACTATCATCATTATCATACAGTCATGTTATATTTTGTTTCCACCAACAGCCAGAAGTATCTTCATTTAGTAAGAGTTTGCAAGTATCTGCACCATCTTCATTTGATGTTGTCGATCCTCCAGTACATGATGATTACAAGGATAATATTCCTGATGATCGATCTGAGGTGTCATCTATCATCTCTAGTCGAACAGAATACCAAGAATTACCAAGTCGATCAACTCTAAATAACAGTACAATACAGTCAACTGGCAATGTTGAACAGAGTTTGCCAGGAAAACTGGACATAGAATCAGCTATGACTGGTAGGGAAACTTCTTATTTTTATTGTTTATTTATTTATTTATTTATTCATTCATTCATTCATTTATTTATTTATTTATTTAATAAAATTTATTTATTTATTTATTTATTTATTTATTTATTTATTTATTTAATAAAATTTATTTATTTATTTATTTATTTATTTATTTATTTATTTATTTATTTATTTATTTATTTATTTATTTATTTATTTATTTATTTATTTATTTATTTATTTATTTGACTAGGTGGTTTCTACAGTACGCCTATGAAATCAAGCACATTCAAAGATTTGCCTGACAGACCATCAGTTACTGACAGAGCAAAGTTTGATACAACCTTATCATCAATAGAGGGCAATGCCACATTAGGTAAGAAGTACACAGAATGGAGTTATGGGTAATGCCATACAGCTATTTTCAAAAATGTTGTCCTTATCATCAATAGAGGCAATGCCACATTAGGTAAGAAGTACACAGAATGGAATCATGGGTAATGCCATACAGCTATTTTCAAAAAGGTTGGCCAAGACTATAGGCCTTTCCAAGACAAGAAGGAATTATAGGCCTTTGCCCATTTTCAAATAGTTTGTCCAAGGTGATAGGTACCATTCCAAGACAGAAACAAATTCTTGGCATGCGTACACCTTATTCAAAAAGGTGATAGGTCATTCCAAGACAGAAGGGAATTTTAGCCATACACCTATTTTAAAAAGGTTGTTCAATGTGACAGCCTGTCATTCCAAGAGGAAAAGGAATTATAGCGGCCATACCAGTACACAGATTTCAAAAAGGTTGTCCAAGGTGATACGTACTAGGTATTATTCCAAGAAAGAAAGGAATAGCCATGCATACACCAATTTCAAAAAGGTTGTCCAATGATATAGGTCATTCCAAGAGGAAAAGGAATTATAGACATACACCGATTTCAAAAAGGTTGTCCAAGGTGATAGTTATCATTCAAAGACAGAAGACATTAACAGGTTTCCATTTAAATCTGTACTTTCCCATTTATATCTGTACTTATGCAAATTATGTTGATGTGTGCTATATAAACACACACATCAACCAATCAGAGTATATTATTTCTGAAGTGAACTTCTCTGATTGGTTGATGTGTGTGTTTAGCACACATCAACAAAATTTGCATAAGTACAGATTTAAATGGGAAAGTACAGATTTAAATGGGAACCTGTTCATTCTGCTTTCTATTCGCTGTCTTCTAATGGGTACTAAATGTGATCATTATATTTTCAATTAGGTGAAAAAGTATTACCAGTGTCTTGGCAAACTATGAGACCCAATCTCCATGGAAACATAAGTAATGGCGAAAGAGTTTCTTCTGGTAAGAATATGTGTAAGTTTCAGACAGCTGAGCATCTTGTATAAATTTTTTAGTACTACATGTAGAACAGCAATGAATATGCGCTTTATAAGTTATATATAAGTTATATAAGTTAAATATTATTATTATTATTATTTTTATTATTATTATTATTATTATTATTATTGTTATTATTATTATTGTTATTAAAGTTTTGGTCTTAAAACATTTAGTGATAAAACTAATGACAACAAGACTAGATTTTAAGCTTGACGTTTCGACACTTGCTTGTACGTGTCATTATCAAAAGTGGTTTTATTTGAATAAGCGGTAGGATTTAAATACTGGAACTTGGTTGAAATTTGAATAACAATAACAATTGAATAACAATTGAGTCTTTTTAAAGCAAATACTTTAGCTCTGAAAGAGTCTGATTGTTTGTTTAGATAGGGCTTAAGTTCTTGAATGGCAAGCATTTCGTGGACTAGGCACTCAAATTTATTCTTGCAACGTCTTACAATCCTGAAGTTCTCGTGGAATCCATTCAGGCCATTATGACAACCTTTGAAATGCTCGCCAACTGCTGTGTGCTTGTGCTCCTCAATTCTGATATGGAGGTGACAGGTTATGTTGTTTTTATTGCAGTTGGTGTGCTTCAAACAAAGTTAAATCTTCTAGAAAACCAAGGTAAACAATGTTTTGGGTGATGTTATATGTATATTAGTTCAAACAGTATATCTATTTTGTGTTATAACAGTCAGCGAGTGGGGTGACATCATGGATGAAATGTCAGAAAGAATGGCAAAACAACCTTCACTTATTAGAAAATTTGCCAAAGAAAGGTATGTTATTTAATATATCACTATATTACCATGGCAACCATCATCATCACCCACCATACCACCATCATTATTTCTATTATCATTATCATCACCATCATCATTATAATCATCATCACTATATCACCATCATTATTTCTATTATCATTATCATCACCATCATCATTAAAATCATCATCACTATATCACCATGACCACCACCACCATCATCATCTCCACCAACATCATTATTATTATCGCCATCTTTATCATTACTATCATCATCATTATAATCATCATCATTAACATTACCATCATTATCATCATCAGCAGCAGCAGTGATGTGTAAATATGTTTCAATCCTAGTACTTCAGACAAAGTAGGTCAGTCACAGTATATGGAGGATCTTGAATTAGTAGAACAAAGACTGCTGGGAAAAATGGATGAAAGGGTATGTCAGTCAATCAATCAATCCTGAAGTCAGTCAATCAATCAATCCTGAAGTCAGTAAATCAGTCAATCCTGAAGTCAGTAAATCAATCAATCCTGAAGTCAGTAAATCAGTCAATCCTGAAGTCAGTAAATCAATCAATCCTGAAGTCAGACTATCATCATCAGTCAGTCAAACAGTCAACCAACCAGTCAATCAATTGATAAAATGATTAATCAATCAACCACTCAATCTGTCATTCAAACTATCAATCAGTTACTCAGCCAGTCAATCAATCAGTTGACGAAATGATTAACCAATCAGACCTGACAATCCATAAGTCAGTCTGAATCAGTCACATTAACCAATCAATCATTCAGTTGGTTAATCAGTCAGTCAATTAATTGATGAAATGATTAATCAATCAGACAATCAATAAGTAAATTAGGCAATCAATCAGCCAATCAATCAGTTGGTTGGTTAATCAGTCAGTCAATTAATTGATGAAATGATTAGTCAATCAACCAATCAATCAGTCGGTTTGTCTGTCAGTACTGTCAATCAATCAATCAAGGAAACTTACTGTCTGTTTTTAGTTTTCCAGCTTTGATAGAAAAATTGTAGAGCTTTATGATGACATGACAAGTAGAGTAAATGCAAAACCTTCACCAAGAGGTAAGAATTCCTAAACATTATACTTGTGATTTGTGAAGCACTGCAATCTTTGACAAAATGAAATTTTAATCTTCAAGAATGTAAAAAAGTTGTCCATCAAGGCAGACAAATCCTTAGTAAATTTATTCTCATCATTTACACAGTTTTTACAATATTATTATCATCATTCATTATCATATTATTATCATCACCTTTTTTATAATAATTATCATCACCATCATCTTTATCATAATCATTATTACACAATCATCATCATCATCTTTATGATCATCATCACCATCATTATCATCATCATCACCATCATCGTTATCATAATCATCATCATCACCATCATCTTTATCATTACCATCATCATCATCATCATCATCATAATCATTGTCAAACCAGCAAAATATTGATTATCAACTATCGAAGTATTACCCCATTGAGAGAGACGCCAGAGAGAGCCTGAAATTTGTTTATGACACTCTGCCGGGTCGACCCAACTGCCCTCTCCCCTGAAGTCCCCTGTGGAAATTATCAACCATCAAAGTATTTCCCCCATTGAGAGAGAGACTGAAAGTATTTTACTGAAATTTGTTTATTGTACTCTGGTCAACCCAATTATAATAATAATAATAACTTTATTCAGGTGTCTAATGTATTTAGTTTATACAACTAATTGGGGACACAAAGGAAAAGGAAATAAAAAATAAAAAATATCTATATGTAATATTAATCTATAACTATAATGTATATATATATATAAAATTAATCTTAAAAAATATTTATAGATTAATTAAGTTAAGTTAAGTTAAGAATATATTTAAGTTAAGTTAAGTTAAGAAGTTATAATAAAAATATATGTAAATGTATAATAGAAATTTAATAAGTATATAGAGATATCTATTGTTAAGAGTTGCATAGTTTGCAACAATTAATGTTATTTTCTAATATATTAATCCTAATTTTCATTTTAAATTGCTCCCTCCCTTTCCCCTGTAGAAATTCTCTTTTATAGATCAAGCGCAAAGCTTTATAAATTGTCTTGTTCCTCATGCAGAGAAAGGAGAAACCCAGTATGCTAAGCAAGAAACGGCAGTACAGCTTAGTATTGAAATGGAAACATTATCAGAGCAGGTGAGATTGTCATGACTTTGCTTAATTGACTTGATCATGACATGACTTTAATTTCAAGTGTTTGACTAAAATGACCGGTTGCTACGTAAATTGACTTGACTTCTTTTCATGACCTGATAAACAGCGACCCATCATGACTTGAGTTTAATTTCAAGTGTTTGACTTAAAATGACTTTGTTACGTGAATTGACTTGACTTGATTCCATGACCTGATGAACAGTGACTCATCATGACTTAGTTTAATTTCAAGTGTTTGACTTAAAATGACTTACTTTAACTTAAGGCTTTTCAAGACTTCTCTAATTTATCTCTTTGAAAATCAAAGCAATAATTAAAATGTGAATGATTCAATATTATTTATCTAAAATTTGGCATAAAATGACTTGTACATCTTGACTAGACTTAATGACTTCTCTCTTTCATTCTTTTAGTTTGATGATCAAAAAGGCAAAATTCGAATGATAGAAAAAGGTATAATATTGATCAGACAAATGAATCTAAATGACTTTACATCATGCTGACATTGAATGCCATCTACAGGATTGTGGGCTGTATGCTAGTAAAATAACAACCATTGTGTCAGGGACCGCGGAGCACATTAAAAAGTGGGGGCTTTATCGGTCTAATTGTAAAGAAAACAAATTACAAAAAGTTTTTTCCAATTATGTTTTTTTTCTTTGGCGCATAAAGTGTCTGTGGTCACTGCATGTACATGTAGACATGTGTTTATCATAACCATCCCCATCATCATCACTGCTGTCATTGTCAGCATCATTGCTAGTCTTCACCTTTTCTCTCAGTATCAGTAGTGAATAAAATCATGTGTGATCACAATTTAAACACTTCGCCCGACGATCTTCTTGAAGTCAATGTATCTTTAATGGACTAATAATTATCATTGCTATTGTTATTATCACCAACATTGTCATCATCATTATTATCATATCATCCTCATTTATACCATCAATGTGCAACCATGTCTGTTATGCACCTACCAATGTCGAGCTCCACAAGGGGGAGTGAGGCAAAGTCGGGCTATATTCAACATAAACTTTGCGCGTACCTGGGGCTGCTTGATGTTTTTTGACATCACAAAGTTCTGCATCCACAACAGTAAATATATGAGTATGTATAATATGAATTTGACGTCCCCAGGATAGGGACTATTGACAAAAAGATTTTAAAAATGTCAATAGCCCTTGGTTATGCCCGCACTCCCCCCTTGGAGCAAGACATTGATAGGTGCATTAAGTGATGTAAGATATTTTTAATATTATATGTTTATATGTGTGAGTTGCCAATATCCATTCAATGTTTCTTGTTGTAGATTTGAGTGGTCTTGAAGAAATGGTGGAAGAATTAAAACATGATGTTAACATGTGTAGGCATCAAGTGGCCAGCAAGAGAAGTGATGAAGATGTGAGTGAAAGATATCCAATAAGCTCCTTAGCTATTATGTTTAGCTGTGTGCACAGGCTTGCTCAAGGTCCTCTACATTGTTGAGCTATGTCTATGGTCTTGCTTGTAATTCCTTTTGCTACGTTGTTGAGCTATGCGTCCATGGTCTTCCTTAAGTTTCATGTTCTACATTGTTGAGCTACATGCATGGGCTTGCTCAAAGTCCTCTACATTATTGAGCTAGCTATGCCCATGGTCTTGCTTGTATTCTCTTTTCTATGTTGTTGAGCTACGTTCGTGGTTTTCCTTAAGTTTCATGTTCTACATTGTTGAGCTACATGCATGGCCTGCTCAAGGTCCTCTACATTGTACATATTGCTGAGCTATATGTCCATGGTCTTCATTGTGGTCTTGCTTAAGGCCTCTATTCTACATTGTTGAGCTACATAATTATGTTAACCTGCATCGCTTCCAAGCTTTGTCTCGGTTAAGTCTCCCTTAACCAAGAAAATGTCTGGATGTGAAGAAAGGCTTGAGCTGGAACAATCAAGCCACTGTGAAAATCATTGTGGTTACCAGGAAATTTATAAAATTAATGTTTTTGTTGTCACTCATGTTCTATTTTGATTATTATTTCAAGCCAAGAGCATGACTCACCAAAGCATTTTGCTACATGCACACCTCATCTGCATGTTATTTTACACATATGCTCATTTGCATGTTAAAACTTGGTTTAATTAAAAAAAAGTATATTCTGTGCATAGGCCTGTTTCTATGCATTATAGCTTTCTGAAGTATAATGACATATCTATTTGGTCAAACAGTTGGTATCACTTGTAGCTGAACAGCTGTTGGACAAAGAGGAAATCACAGGTTGGAGGACGGCCCTGAAAGAAATGCATTCAGCCCTCAATAAACAGGTTAGACAAAACATTGTAAATACCAACTTTATTTGGAGAGAGTGTTACTTACTGTTCATCCTTGGGAACCCAGGGGTAATCTTCTGTCACTTGTTTCTCGCTCCCAGAAAAAAAAAACCCTGGGAAAGTAGTCTGTTGGAGCTTGTTCCGGAAGTCAAAATTCAAACTTATTTAATGACTTCCTTTGAATGGTTATCTTGATTTTCATTGGTTGACCTCAGCGGGTCAACCAATCAGGAAATAGCTGAATTTTGACTAACATTTAATAGGATATTAATCTTTTGTCAGGGTAAAAATGATAATTAATTCTACAATTAACATATTTTAAAAGAGAGTGCTGGTGGACAATAATTTTTGTTCTTGGTGTTTCATCCTATATTTGGGTGGCATTGAGGATGGACATGAGTGGCCTTAGTGGTGATAGAGAGCGCTGGCCTGTAACCTGGGTTTGATTGAAGTGGAGCAGAGTCTGTTTTATGTGTTGTTCTCTCTCATGCCACAAGGGTTTTTCTCCAGGTTATATGGCTTTCCTTCCTCCACAAAAATCAATATGTCCGTTTGAATGTAGTGTGCTTGTAAATACTGAATGTAAATTGGAGTGTGTGTGAGAGACAACAGGCCTACACCAGCTATAGCTGAAAAATATATACTACAATCATGTTCAAAATACCTTGGGACATTATCTGGTTTTAACATGAAAAATATTTCAACATCATTTTTCCGTTTCCCCCTCTCCCCCGTTTCAATGTTGAATTGTGGGAATGTGAAACGGTTGTCATTTGAAAGACCATCTGAGATCAACATTGCTTAGGGGGGAAGGGGGTTTGCAAATCAAATTGATAGATTTTGTATATTTTTTTTAACGAAATCGAAAACGCTCATAAAAAAGTGACAATGTCCCAACAATTTTGCACATGATTGTAGCCTTCTTAAAAAAGAACATAAAAGAGGAAGAAAAAAAAATTTATATTAATCAACACCAGCTATGTAAAAAGTATTTAA
The DNA here is from genome assembly GCA_949775045.1 of Metridium senile. Taxonomy (NCBI): domain Eukaryota; kingdom Metazoa; phylum Cnidaria; class Anthozoa; order Actiniaria; family Metridiidae; genus Metridium; species Metridium senile. The sequence goes on along the minus strand of OX459102.1, from coordinate 7,181,060 downwards.
ACTATTTAATTATATCCCTCATAGTCAGAAATCAACACATCCCTTCATCATTCATATGCTTCTTTGGATAAGAAAATGAACAATATTGGATCAACTTTCCCTTTCCATGGCAGGTTAGTGACATCATCATGATTATTAATATTTACATTAATATCAACATCATTAAGATTATTATTATCAGCAGCAGCACTATATTCATTATCATAAGCTGGTATTTTCATTATCACCATCATCATTACTTAGTGTATAATATTTTCTAAGTTTTTAAATAGTTTTTATATATATATATTATATTTTTGTATTACAGCGCCTAGAACAGCGATGAATTGGCGCTTTATAAGTATTATTATTATTATTATTATAATTATTACTTACCATCATCACCATACCATCACCATCATCGCCATCAACATTATCACCATCATTATCATTACTTACCATCATCACCATACCATCATCATCATCAATATCATTATAATCACCATCACTATCATCATCTCCATCATCATTATCAACATCACCATCACTATCATCATCACCATTATCATTACCATCTCCATCATCATTATCAACATCACCATTATCATCATCACTATCATCATCATCTCCATCATCATTATCAACATCGACATCATCATTATTATCATCATCGCCATCAACATTATCACCACCACCACCATCATTATCATTACAAGTTTTAACTATTTGCATACAGGTTGATAGGTTAAAATGCAATTTATTTCTGATATAAAATAAAGAGCCCTAAACTTTATCATTTTGTAGATGGCGATGGGGTGGTATCTCCAGTGTTTACCCAAAGGGTCATTCATGCACCAACGGCCACCATGCTGAGGACATCAGTTTTGTAGGTCAACTCACCAACTCAGACAGCAGGACATTTGTCTGGGAGAAAAGCAAGCCATACATTGTGATAACTACTGCTGGTTGCTATTGGTAACTACAATCTTATCTATTTCATACATTTACTTATTTCAAAAAGGTTGTTCAAGGCAATAAATCATTCCAAGATTGCATGTAAGAAATTATAATAGGCATACACCTATTTCAAAAAGGTTTTCCATGGCAATATAGGATATGACAAAACAGAAAAGAATTATAGGTGGCATATATGCTTTTTTGATAGGTCATTCATTCCAAGATTAGAATGAATTATAGGCATACACTTATTTCAAAAAGGTTGTCCAAGGCGTTAACAGTGTTACAAGAGGCAAAGGAGCCTCCCCTGGTTCCCCCCCCACCCCCCCGCCCGCTGGGTAATAGCTAGACCCTATTCACTGGTGTTTATATCCTACTTGTTTTGTTATGGCTGTCAGGGTGAAGATAGGAGCATTTGGAATAAAGTCAACTTCACCTCCATCACTACAGATAACAGTGGATGAAGAACCAGTGCCATTGGTAAACTGCTGTTTAATCATCATCATTGTGGCACTATCATCATCATCATTTCCATCATTGGGGCGCTTTCATTTATTAGTGTATAGGGGGGTCGGCAAAATAACACCCCCTGTATTTGTCCAGTTTATTCCTAAAGTTGCTTACAATTAGTGACAACCCCCCTGTATAGCTTCCAAAAATAACGTGCCCCCACCACAATATTGCCGACCCCCCCCCCCCCCATATACTAATAAACGAAAGCACCCTTAACATCAGGAGCTTCAACATCATCAAAAATATGATTGTTGTAGTCAGGATTCATGATTTTACAAACGAATTAGGTTGTCTCTGACTAAATTTGATGATTTTTAATTAGACGTTTCAGGTAAATCTTTAGCCTTCATCATTAGCATCATCATCATTCATAATAAGGAGCATCATGACTAACATCATCATCATCAACATCGTTATCATTACCATCATGGGCATGATAATCATCATCACCTTTATCATGACCATTGTCATCAACATCTTTTATAACATCATGAATTCATCATCATCATCATTACCATAATCATCAACATCTACCTAATAAATTATATACTCTTTTACATCTAAAATATTAATATATTATATATTAATAAATTATATATTCTTTTACATCTAAAATATTCATCTTTTTGTAGTTCAATAGTTCAGGCAAATCTCCAAGTAGCTACAAAATAAGTGTCATGTCATCAGCCCCTAAGCACCAATCCAGCTCTTCTCGACCCAGATCAGACGTATCACCATGGAGACCAGGTATACCATAATATCTTTAGTTGACAGTTCTTTAGATCAGAATGATCACCACTTTATCACCACAATTTTAATCATCTTCATCATCTTAATTTATGTCATCATTACCTTCATAATAATTATCCAGTCACCATTTTATTATCATCATATTAATCATCGTCATCATCCACAGCATAGTTGTCATCATACCATAATTATCAACAGTCATCATCTATTATCATATTAATCACCATCATCATCATATAATATGACCAACTGTCATCATCTATTAATCATTGGCAGCATAATTAATCTATATATATATTATCATATTAATTTTATCATCATATTAATCAAAACTATACTTTTTATAAAACTATATTTTCATCACCATCATCATTACCATCACTATATTGTTGAAAATATAATTATTATCATCTTATCCATATTATTGCTCCTATAGGTTCCAGTCTTTCAGGTGCTATCATGCTTCCTGGTCATAGTCGTCTAGGGGTCTGGGCAGCAAGCACCGTGAGTGGCACAAGACTAGCAGTTGAAGGATACCTCGAAATACATAGAATTTACTAAATATATTATATTAGAATTGTCTTATATTGAACTACATTATGATTATTATTTACCATCAATACAATGATGACATGTATTGTTATTATTAACATTATAAATCGTATGTCAAAGAACATGGTCGCAGCTTTACTGCTGTTTAAGCCTTTCTGTGAACTCAGACATTCTAACGTCTAGTTGTAGAAAACGTTTTTGTCTGCTGCTAATTACTTGGCCCCTTTTATGTCTTTGATTGACGGCAGCCAAAAACATATTTCATAACTAACAGTTGGGATGTCTGAGTTCGCAGAAAGTCGAAAACTGTAGAGTGGTTTTCATTAACCCATGAAATACTCTTTAGTGTATCACTCTTTAATGCACTCTTATTTGACTATCACACTTTAATTGATGCACTTTGTTTCACGGGTTAATGAAAACCACTGTAACATAACTCTGTACCTGTAAGGGTCATTTTTACTTGGTAAAAGTAATCTTAGCTGCCAAGAACATCGCAGAGTCACACCTTTTAGGGTTTGAAATAAACAAGGCTTTGACAGTTCTCTTAATCTATGCGTACCTTTTAGGGGTCATTTGCAAAATCGACGGCCGATCACCCCTACCACGTGGACAAAGGGAGTAATTCATCCATCCCTTCCCCCCTCTCAATTAAGGCACTTCGCCTCTACAGCCGTGTTTGAAATATTATGGACCAAGTTACTTGGTGATCGTTGAACACAAAAAAACAAGTTTCCAAAAAACATTATTCAGTGAGTGTTTCCAAATCCCTCCTCACCCCCTCCCCCCTCTTTTTTTTTTTGCTCCCAGTCCCAGTCTCTCTTCGGCTCGCTTCTCAAAAAAGGAAGCCCAAAAGTAAAAAAAGTTGCCTGCGGAGGAGGCTAACATACACCCTTTCCAGTGGGGTTGTCACCCTTCGAAAAGCAAACAAGCTAGTGGCGCAAAGGATCATGGATCAACACAGAAACTAAATGTGCATTCGTAACGCCTTTCTTGTTGTTTGATAAGTCACACCGGTCATTTCTCAATAACAGATTGACAAGTGTACGTAGCAATATGTGGCCATAAAATACGTGTGTCCTAATAAAATTTACATAGGTTACCCATGGTCCCCTGCGTTACTAGCTTGTAGGCTTTTCACTTTAGTGTATTATAAAATAATACAATTTACTTACAGAATATAAGACTTAAATACAGAAAGATTGTGTATTCAATTTATACCAAATGCAATAAAATATTATATATATACAAAAAAGACTTAAGATTCATTTTTTTTTTTTTACGGTGTTACAAATTTCATTATATTACCTATCATTTATATCAAACACCGATGCAGCCTATACTAGTTTACTTGCTAGTTTCTATTTCTATTTTTTATGGTGTTACAAATTTCATTATATTACCTATCATTTATATCAAACACTACCCTGGATGCCAGGGGTTTGAGGATTTTTTACGATTTAAAGTAGTTTTGAGGAATATTTATACTAGTTTACTCGCTAGTTTCCATTTACATAAGTTTTTAAATTAGGTTTCAAAAACTCATTAATAATTCATGAGATATTGACTGAAGATAAAGATTCGCCCTAATTTACATAAACTTTAACCTGATTTTTCTCTAATAAACTTTCATAAATCCTTGATTTTTTTTTACAAAAACACAAAATATAGGTTGGAGTTTTTGAGAGCTGTTCAATAAACTCGCAGATCATGTTTTATCAGGTCTAAAACTACTTGGCTTGGCCTTGTGGTTTTAATAAAAAATAATCTCTCAAAATACGCTCATCAAATTTTCTATAAAGGCACATGTATCTTTATATAGACAAAAGATCGAGGCCAGGAGAGGCTCTCCCTACTGACAAATACAAGTCCTGTTTCAAATGTGGGTCATTATCAAATTTTTGTGTATTTTTCAACATTTTATTTGAAATGTTCAAATGTTCCGATTGATTGATTTTTTAAGCCATTTCAAAATCTTGTAGTTCTTGTTTTATCATGTTTAAAACCACTGCTGCTCGTCTTTTAAATAGCACCCTCTTAAGAAAATAAGAGACTTACACTCTACTTGACTTGTACTTATATATATTTAATATATATTTGACAAAATTAATGGCTTTTAGTATTAGAGAAGTATCTTGAACACAGTTGTTAAATCCCTCTACTATTTCAAACGTATTTATACACTAATGTGTTCAGTAAATGTATATAAATAAGTATGACTTAATTAGCTCCAGTGCTAAGCCAGAATAAAACACAGGTCCAATACATTATAACAAGCACAAATTAAATACATGTCAACTACATATTATGTATATGGTTAAGACAAGATTAAGTATAAATTAAGTATATAAACTACATCAAGTCTAATAACGATGTTACACCATGTCACGCCATCCAAATCCTGAAAATTTGCGGCCATACTATATATCTATCAATTCCTGCAATGATGTTAAACCATATCGCTGTGGAGCGCGTGTTTCTTTTACATCTTCGCCCTGGAGTTTCCCATCAACTAGATACTTCTTGCCTAACTTCTCTTGAGTCCAGGTTAGTATTTTGTCTATTTTCGGTGTCGCCATGCCAACTATTTCAGCTATTCCTCGAATCACAGTCAAACCAAACATGACATCCTCTGTGGTATATCTATTGGTGAAATCAGGGACCCACTTGCCATCTGCAGTTTTGGTCATTGGATGTGTTAGGCCATTGTAAACCTTGCAAGTTCGAAGTGCTGTGTATAGAGTGCTTGCGTCTTCGATTTCAGGAGCGTAGCATTTCTTATACCAGTCTAATATATGAATAGTTCCTGATAAATCAGTTCCTGGGCTGTGTTGCATGATATCTTGTGTGAGAGATAGGACTTCTTCAGATGCGTTACACAGAAGAGTAGCACCGTCTTGGCTTATTGCATGATAAAATGCCGGCTTTTCATCCAAAGGTTTACCATCCCATTCAGCCCATTTGTCGTAAACAATACTAGTGTGAATGTATGCATTGACAGACATCATTGTTACTGTCAGTAAATGTCCTTTAGTTGTAAGCACTGGTTTCTCACCAATCAACCTCTGTACCACTGTGTAAGGATCTTGCTTGGGTGTGGCAGACCCGATCTTCAAGGCTCCCATCATTGCATTCTTTGTACCCAATACATCACATGACTTTCCAAATTCATTCAAACGTGTTGCCCATGGCAGCGACTCGTAATTGACAAGAGTAATTTGATTGGATAAGTCCCCGAGGATTGCCTTCGGCTGAAACTCAAAACCAGCTTGTCCAGGAAGGCCGACCAGGATCATTCCTGGCTCCATGAATGGTTTGATAGCATGTAGGTACTGCTCATGTGCAAAGGCTGGAAGGACAAAGGCGATGACATCACTTCCTGGTATTGCTTTCGCAGGATCATTGGTGACCAGGCTTGGCTTGGTCTTCAGTTCACTGCATTTCTCTCCATTTTGATAAAAGCTGACAGTAAAATCTCCCTTCTGAAGCGAGTCTGACCAACGCTGTGCTTCATCTCGGAACAAAGTAAGAACTCGTACCTCGGTGTTGGGTTGAGATGAAGCAATTCCAGACCATGCATGAGCCCCATTTCCACCACCACAGATTACCAACGTCACTTTGGAATCCCCACAATCTGCAGACATTACTATTTAACAAGAAAAGAAGAAGAAAAGTTAATATCACAAATGAGTACTTTTGAATCACCACAATCCATAGACATTACTATTTTACAGGGGGAAAAAAGCAAAAGTTAAAATAAAAAATGACTCCTTTTGAATCCCCACATTCAGTAGACATTACTATTTTACAGAAAAAGAAGAAGTAAAAGTTAATGTAAAAAATGACTACTCTGGATTCACCACAATCTGCAGACATTACTATTTTACAGGGAAAAAAGGGAAAAAGTTAATATCACAAATGATTACTGGTATATACATCTAATTGCAAAAACGTTGTCCTGACTTTTGTAATTTAGTGTGGAAAGAAATTAATTAAAAGACAAAAGAAGATCACTCAAGCTGAACTCTTTCTTCAAAAAAAATAGTTCAGCTTGAGTGATCTTCTTTTGTCTTTAATTAATTCCTTTCACACTAAATTACAAAAGTTAGGACAACGTTCTTAGGTGTACATTGAACACTGGAAAAAAAAAACTTCCATATTATGTGAATAGTTTGTAAATAGACTGTAAATACGAATTTACAAGATCAAGGTACATTCACATACACCTATACTTGCAATTAAGAACGTTGTCATTAACATTTGAACATTTGTAATTTAGTGGATTAGGAATAAATTAAAAGTACAAAAGAAAGAGTTCTGCTTCAATGATCTTCTTTTGTACTTTTAATTTATTCCTAATCCACTAAATTACAAATGTTCAAATGTTGTATGACAACGTTCTTGCAAGTAGGTTAGTATGTAAATTGTTCAAAACTATGTAAATAGTTTGTACATTCCTTGTAAATATTTATGCCGCTATTTCATCATCTTTGTAAATAATATGTAAATCCATTTACATTGTATGTAAAAATCTATTTTTATTTTGCCATTATTGATATATCTTACATTAATTTGTTTAGGTTAATTTTGTTTGTAGATGATCCTGAGAAATTTTGCTTCTGTAATCATGCAGAGTTTGGATTAATGGTTTGCTGTGACAGCACAGAGTGTGATATAATGTGGTATCATCTCTCCTGTGTGGGCCTCAGAGCTGCCCCTTCGGGAAAATGGCTTTGTCCAAAGTGCAAATAAAGCTACTATTAATTAAGCAACATTTACAAGCATTGTTCATTTTAAACTTTAATAAATGCCATTATGAAACCCAACTGACGCCCCTGAAAATATTGGACATTAAATATTTGTGAATCAGAATGGAACACATAAAGATTAGCTATGTGTTGCACAGGAAATTGGAGTTGGAGTGAAATGTGTTTGTTTTGTTACTTAATTACTACTAGACCAAAATAGCGGGGCCACAATAGCGAGGCCTGGCTTTAACAGTGAATGTGCCCCCGACTATCAGGGGAAATGTCTGATTTTTATATCACTGAAACGTTAAATTCCCTGGTATTTCCTGGGGGGCGGGGTGGGGGTGGGGGTGGGGGTTTCAATTGACTTGTGCATTAACTATATGTACTGACTAAATAGTCACTAAATAAATTTTATTAGTTTAATAAATTAATCAATAAAAGCTTTTTTTATAACATTGTTTCAGTGTTTACGCTCTTTAACTTTTAATTGCCTATGGAGATTTTTGTGCAATAATTGAAATATTAGTCACTATCACCAATCGACATCAATTACCCAACTTCATCGACAGACGACTGTTATCAATTTATCGATTGGATTTCCGATCATCGATTGACTATATATGCCGGAAATGGCTACTAAATTATTACTTTAAGGCTCCTTTTTGGGCTCTTTTAGAGTAAAGACATTATAATGAAGCTATTATCGTTATTGCCGTTAAACACAGCTTGTTTTTGTATAACTACATCCATAATATACCTGGTTAAATCTAATTTTTACTGTCGTTTTCCGTTTGTAAAATGTGCAATGTCAAAATATTCGGTCGTATTACAACCGCTATTTTTAATAAATTGATCGAATATTCCTCTTACCTAAATGTAGTCTATTAAGGACAGGAACTTGTATTTAGTGATTCGGAACGTTCTTTGAATTGTAAGTCTTCAGCAAACCAAAAGTGATTTTAAAAACACTTATACTTCAGTAAATGGGTGTGACACAACAGCCCGCGTTACTTATGGTCAGCACACAGTTCCACTTAATATTTTACAGAATAAAATTACTTAAAACAAATGGAAATGATATATTATAACTATTTGAGGATAGAAATATTAATTTTGAATATATTTTTTTTAATTTAATAAAGTTGTAGCCAATTTTGCAGTCATTTTGGGAATGATTTTAAGCGCTAGTACCCAGACTCTCGGTGTTGAGCTCGGTCGAGGTCAGTTGAGGTGAGGATTAGTTTCAACTTGGTTCTCGGCTTCGTCACTGAAGGTTCAAGAATTTATCAATCGGCGGCGTTAAAAGTCTTTAAACCGAATCAAGTAAGTGGGAAAACACAACTAAATAGAGTCATATTTGTTGTAGTTATTTGTTCCTTTAAACTGTGGATGGTTTTAAAAGCACAATACGGTTAAACCCACCCCCAAGTGTGTGTTGGACAAACATACAAGGAGTGTTTCTGGCGGAAAGAAATTCTTGTACTAATTCAAAGTTTAATCGAGCTTTACTGTCGACCACATTAAAGCGATGACTTAAATGTAGCGGTCATAAACTGTGTTCAAAAGCGTAACGAGATGGTCTCGCAATATCGATTCGATTCGTATTTTCCAGATTAAGTTGGTGTTATATATGTAAATTTGTGCTTCAGAATTTCGCATGTGTAAAATTGTACTGAATTTGCATGTACTCTCTACGATATTAAACTATCGCACTCCTAGGATTTTAACTATTTCTTCTACAACTTGTTCCTGTCGAATATTAATAATTAAACCAGGTCAAAAGTTCAAACCAGCGGGGAGAGAAAACTATGCATGCGTTTCAAACTACTGTATTTCAAATTTGCATATTAATTTACACACGTGTTTTCCGCATTTCTTTTCGGAGAAAATATCTTTCTTACCTTGTATAAAGCAAAATAATAGATATTTTAAGTAACTTACATATAAACTTGGTCAAATAGAGGTGTTGTTTTCTGTCAATTCGGAAGCCCTTTTTAATTTTTTGTGACGTATTTTGTGTACTCAAGCTGGCCCGAATGGCCGTCAAAGTTTTTATGATCTATTGGCAAAGTGTAAAAAATGCAGTCTTTTTCTTATTAAATAAAATTTTGAACATCTAGATAGTAAGTTTTAGGTATTTTCAAATAAATTTATTGATATCTTATTTGTCAAAAGAAGTTTTCACAGCTGTTAAACTGGCCTTTTTGTCCTGACGGTTTTAGCTGCCATTTTGACAAGTAGGTAAAGAACTAGTAGGCGTGGTTACTGAGCCCCATACATTCTTTGTTAATCTTTAAATGGAGTGAGGACGAGGCAGTGTAAAAAAAAACTATCAGTTTTTGATTTTTGTCTTTATTGTGGGCAAAAAAACTCTTGATTATTCAACTAGGTAAGGAAGGACACGTTGTAATCGTAGCAGGAGAGCCAAGCTCATGGGATCAATATTTTGAATGATTCGAGCCGATTTTTGTGAAATAAATAGCAACAAGGTCAACATATGCCACAGTACATTTGTGAGTGATTAGTCTATCAACTTCATAATTACATAGTTAGAGAGAAAATATAGTCTATTGTTATTATTTGTGTTTATTTTGATTTGCGCGTCCACCAACATGGACTCAGTGCCAGACGATTCACAAAAATTGGCTCAAATCGATCAAAATATTGATCCCATGAACTTGGCTCTCTGGCTACGATAACAGTGCGACTACTGAAACTGGGGCCACCAAAACATAATTATCCAATCACGATTGAGAATATGAACAATAGAATCTCTACAAATATTTGATTTTTACTCAGGCTTTCGAAGAAAGGCCCGAGGTATAAATTGGGCACCATTAGTAGTCGTCGTCATAGTTTTTTTGTTTTTTTCGTTCTGCAGAAAATCGAAATCGTCAATCATTGCGCATGCCTAGGAAAAAAATTTTGGGCTACCTGTGTGAGCATGCGCACATGTAATTCAAAACCGCATGGTTAGTTCAACAATTCAATATGGCGGAACGAATTTGAAGATGAGCTTTCTTTTGGGGACAATACATTCCCGAAACTAGAGAGATTACTTTACGAGCGAATTATTACGAGAGAACCTTTACGAGTGAAAATTCTATCGTGAATCATTCTTCAATTGCTTTAAACTTATCAAATCAGCTATTTACGAGTGAACATTCAATTATCGAGATCAAAACTACTGAACATTCTAGCGAGAATCTTTCAAAGCTTCGCCTATCTTATAGATACTTAAATACACGAAAAGATTGTTGTATCTGTGATCGCGAACCTAGCAGAATAGCTCTACGAACTTTGAAACGTCTGAAGAACCAGAATAGGATGTTGAAACAGTATGTCTACAAACGTATGTATCACATTGGGCTATTGCATTTTTTATCCCCCTCCCCCTGTTGAGGACATGTGTTTTATCATGACCCCCCTCCTTAGGATTTCCAGACCACAAAATGACCCCCTTCCCTAGGATTTCCATAGATTTCCATGTTTTGATACCCCTACTCCCTTGGATTTTCCTATGTTTCTATGACTTCTATGACGGAAACCTCCCTACCATCCCTCTGGATTTCCATAGGTGATTTAGTGCCCCTACCCCCTTGGATTTCCACATGTTCTCAACAGGGGGGTGCGGATTAAAAATGCGATAGCCCATTATACCGAAGTCATCCAAGCTATATTGTTATATTTTGAAGCTTAGAAAATGTATTACTAAAAACAAATGTAATTTACCAAGCTTTAATAAAATCACCAAATATAGAAGGAAGTTGTTATCTGCTCTCTCTAACAGGCTCTTTGACGGATAATTAAGCTAAAATTAAGAGCTAATCGATATTTATCGTTGTTTTCTTGTAATGGCCAAAACCATATTTCTAATTATTTTGATTATAGACTAAGTACAGATATAGAAAAGAATCCTGGGTCTAATCCAATGTACATTGACCCAAACAAAACAATAGTAGTACCATATAGCCAAGGTAATGAGTTGGTATTTAGAGAAAATTCAGGACAACAATGTGTTCCAATGAGTTTGTGTTCTTTGATTTGGAATAACAAACAAGGAATCCACTCTTCTGGAGATCTCATTAACATAATGAACATTGGAAATCAGTTGTATTCAAGTTTATCTCAGTTAGTCAGGCAGTCATTTTTAATGCAGACAGAATTACCACCTATGTGTTTGAGACTGACTATGAGCTTCATTACAGTGAAAGCTACACAGGTAATTTATATGAAGAGACCCAAATAGAAGGATATCAATACTATACTTCTTTACAAAGAGGCTTTGAATCACTGATGTCTGATTAACAATCAGGTGTATTACAGTTGCTATATACTGTCATTGTAATGCGGGCTTTAAGATATTTGATTCTCATGCCAGGGATTTATATGGTAGAAGTCATCCCCAAGGTGCATGTGTGCTTCTTGAAGTATCATCACTGAACAACTTAGTATATTTTCAGAACATACATAACAATCATGTCTTTGAGTTGAAAGGAGTTATACAAATTAATACAAGATAACACAATTGATGAAAACAATACATGTGAAAGCACAAAGTAAAATTTAAGTTATGCTACATAGCTGTATGTGCTCTTTGCTACTCAACATTAACATCATGTAGTTATTGGAATGCAAACCCAATCACTTTTCTAGTGGAAAACACCAAAAAGTTAAGTAATAATCTGTCTTTCAAGAAGTATTTAACAGACAACTTACCAAAGACAATTGATATTTGTGGTGCTGAAGTAACTTTACAGCTTTTAAGTCATAGTTTTGAGGGAATACTGTTATCTCAAAATGCATTGATTCTTGAAAATATTATCATAAACAATATAGACTGCACTGGCTTTGTAATGCATTTTTCTAGTTATTGTTATATTTGGTTGTATTTTTAAACCAACAAAAATATCAAAGTTTGTATACTCTCTCATAGTTTATAATGAAAGTCAAATGTCTGATCCAGTTGAATATATTAAAAATATACAAGCAATACAGCTAATCTTATTGATTCTATTAGAAGTACGGTATTCAAAAGAAATCACAGTTCTCAGATCACTACAAAATACAGTTTTCCTCATGCTCATGTAACGATGACTTGGCATTCACACAGTTATGCGTCTAGTTCTTGCTTAAAATGCTAATAATTTCAATTATATGTGAAAGGAATAGATCAAGAATTGAATAAGAAACATCTTAGCCTTTGAGAACTCACTACAATTATTTTGTTTGATCTCAAAAACTATTTATTTTGGAATTTGTTTGGGTGGTCCCGGTTTCAGTAGTCACACTATAAAACGTGCCCTTACCTTGTATGATAAAGAGTTTTTTTGCCCACAATAAAGTCAAAAAGCAAGAACTGATATTTTTTCTACACAGCTTCACTGCCACTCGATATACATTTGCAAAGAATGTATGGGGCTTGGTAACTGCGCATACTAGTTCTTTGCCTACTTGTCAAAATGTATTTTGAAACCAATAATGCAAAGTGAAACATATATTGTAATGCCAAGTGAAACCAATAATGCGAAGTGTCTTCTTGACAGGCAATTACCAGACTGTAGTTTGTAATAGAGTCAAATAACTCTGTTGTCTGGCATGTATTTTATTTATGATTCTATTAATTCATTTTAATCTTTTAGTCTAGAATCTAAAAAACAAAGGATTTCAAAAAGCTTGTCTTAAAAGTACTTTGTGATGAGTGCCATCAATTTATTCAGCAATTATTTATTTGAAGTAGCAATAAGAGTGGCGCTTAAACTAATTTCAACAGTTCACATTGAACAAGAAATCCTAAATACTCTGTGTCTGTTGGTTAATTTTTTTTACAGAAATCAAAATAATTCAGCAATTTTTCCATTTACACTGCTGTTATATCTATTGCCATATTAGTCCACTGCCGGACAAGAAGTACAATATATCAAACTAATGAATCATTGTTTTGTTTGTAGTCATGGCTATGTCCGGTATTAAAGTTGATGATGCGTGCATGGAAATTTTCAAGAAAATGAAGTTGACAAAGAAAGATGATAAGAATCTGAAAAGAAAAGTTGCTTCTTTTATAATAAACAAAGGTAAAGTGCTATTTAAGAAATAGAAGTTAATGTCTATGACTACTGGTGTTTAGATTAGTTTCATAAAATATGTGTCAATACATAATAATATTTGAATGAACAGGTGAAAATTACAGGACGAAAATCCCAATTGACAATTTAAACCCATAAAAAATAAAACATAAAATAAACAAAGTTAACAAATATTGAAAAAATTAATATAACAGAAAAATAATTTAAATCTATGGTGGCTGATACAATGTTGATTTATTTGAGTAGAAAATTTGGAGTAGATTCCTGAACGCTGATAGATTATTAACGTTCCTAAAGTTTGTGGAGAGGCCGTTCCACAACACTATAGTTCTAGGAATGGATGATATATATGATAGTAGTTTTGCTTATGATGCAAAAAAGGTCTAAAGTTCTGCATAGAGTACCTTGATGTCGTCGGAATTAGCAGGTTGGAAAAGTTTACTCTGATGATTTCAGTTCCAATCTAATAAAACAATATCAAGTAGTTGATCTCATGTCTATGTTCTAACATTGGTAGATTAAGAGTTTTGAGTTTGGTGGAACAGAGCATATGGGATGTAGAGTTAATTTTCAATTATTTTTCTTAGAACAAACTAAAGTCATTCTTGAGGAGAACTTCATGCAAGAGACAGAAGACTTCTCAAGAGAACCTGAAAAAGATGCTGAAATGTTCCAACGACTGATAGACTTCCTCAAGAAAGATTCAGAAGCCCCTTCAGGTCCAACTCCACGCTACATTCTCTACGATATCATCTTCAATGGAGACAAGGGACGCGTTGAAAAACTGTCCTTCATCTCATGGTATGTTGAGCTAAGAAATATAGCCTTAAGGCCGATTTACATGGCACGATTTTGACCTAAGTCTATCGCATGCAACCTGCTCACGCCACACATACAACTCAATCGTACTGTGTAAATCAAGCCCACAACTCGTCTACGACAAACTCATACAACACGAAAAAAGTTGTAGGATTTTGAAACATGTTTTAAAATGCTACGACAATCGTAGCCGTCGTAGCCAAATATGATAAAAAAGTGAAAGAGTCAGAAAAATATCATTCTTTACTACCGAAAGAACAAAAAGACTTATTACCTAATGGAGCAAGGAACCAGTACATTTCTAATGCTCATATAAAGATTATTTTAAGAAAAAAGCAAGGCTGGCTTCACTCGAAATCGTACGAGACTTTTCCGTGTGTTGTGCGACAAGTTGTGTATGTGTAAATCAGCAGTAAGTCAAGTTGCATGCGATAGACTTAGGCGAAAATTGTGCCGTGTAAATCGGCCTTTAAGCTGCCTAATGCACTTTGCAATTTCTTTAGGGACATCAGCAGTGACTACTTTTGAGTATTTTAAATTTGTGCATTGCTTGCAGGTTATTAATGTATATATTAATAAATATATATCACATGCTATCAAGGCTTAGGCTGTGCAATGAAGAACTTGCCTTACCACAGGCTGTTCTAAATACAAAAGAATATATCACATGCTATCAAGGTTTAGGCTGTGCAATGAAGAACTTGCCTTACCACAGGCTGTACTAAATACAAAAGAATATATCACATGCTATCGAGGCTTAGGCTGTGCAATGAAGAACTTGCCTTACCACAGGCTGTACTAAATACAAAAGAATATATCACATGCTATCAAGGCTTAGGCTGTGCAATGAAGAACTTGCCTTACCACAGGCTGTACTAAATACAAAAGAATATATCACATGCTATCAAGGCTTAGGCTGTGCAATGAAGAACTTGCCTTACCACAGGCTGTACTAAATACAAAAGAAAATATCACATGCTATTGAGGCTTAGGCTGTGCAATGAAGAACTTGCCTTACCACAGGCTGTACTAAATACAAAAGAAAATATCACATGCTATTGAGGCTTAGGCTGTGCAATGAAGAACTTGCCTTACCACAGGCTGTACTAAATACAAAAGAATATATCACATGCTATCAAGGCTAAGTAATCACTGTTGACTGCAACGGTATCAATTTACATAATAAATCATTGCTTTCAATTGATTTAATTCTAG
The DNA here is from genome assembly GCA_949775045.1 of Metridium senile. Classification (NCBI taxonomy): domain Eukaryota; kingdom Metazoa; phylum Cnidaria; class Anthozoa; order Actiniaria; family Metridiidae; genus Metridium; species Metridium senile. Next base: position 7,165,438 of record OX459102.1, on the reverse strand, counting down.
GTGTCCAGATACCGCCTCCATCAAGAAGAAGATGATCTTTGCTGCAACAAAAGACACTCTTGTAAAGAAATTTGAGGGAGTGCCCATTGTCATCCAAGCTGTTGATTTCTCTGATATAATGTACGAAGATATGAAGAAACAAGCTGAGAAAGTCAAATAGAATCCAAAGGTAGAATCCAAGAGTAACTTCCCTACATGTACACTGAATCTAAATATTGTGACCAATTTGAATAATGATTGTTCTTTACAGACTGACCTCTAAAATACTGAATCAAATATTGTAACTTGTGTGAATATCTATGATATTTAGTATGTACTAATGTTTCACAAATATAGAGTGCAAACAATATATCCATGGATGAAAATGTGGTGACTAGTTTAAATGACTAATTGTTCTGTTATTTTAGTTATATGATCAATAATGTTTTCAAAGAATGGATTCAAGTCACAACTCACTGCCAATAACAATAGCTTGCATATAACTACAATAACAGCCATTCCAATGACTATTATATTCAAAATTGTTTTGTAGGTTGGTTTTGTCATAATTTGCCAGCAGTAAATGTTTCTTTTTTTGGAAAATAAGTACCAAACAAAAAGGTTGGGGAAAAAAATCAATTATTTTCAGAATCAATTATTAAAGATACTATTAAAACTAGTCACGATATTGGATTCAGTAATTCAGAGGTTAGTCAGCCCAGAACAAAACTATGATTACACTGGCCACAATTCCCCTCTCCAGAAACCTGTGGGGCAAGTTGTACGCACAGAGACTGGTGAGCTTGTTTGGGTAAAGGGGGAACTACTTCATGTAGGCAGTCACATAATGGTTATTGAAATATATTACCATAAAGGTGTTATGAAAGGTAATATAGATATTATTTGAATGACAATTGTGTCCGCCAACACAAAGTAGTAATGTCAAGCTACCCAGTGTCTATGCGTCCAACTAGATCCAAACCCCCCACTTGTTTCTGGAGAGAGCAATATGAGGTCAGCAAGCTGTGTAGAACAATAGTACAATACTTGCTAATTCTATTGTTTTCTATTGTATATAGTGTTAGATTTAGTATTTGTATTTTATGGATATAATTGTTTGTACTCTATCTGTGAAATACGATTACTAAATAGTACAAAAAAAGTGCTAAATTGGACAATAGAAAACAATAGATTTAGCAAAAATTGTACTATTTAGTACTAAATTTTCACACATCTACTATTAATTTTGCACTCTTTTCCAGAACAATAGTTATTCAAGTTGGTCACCATATTTTGATTCAGTTTAACAAAAAACTAGTCCGTCCCCCAAAACACATCTACATTTATAAGAAAAGATATAATTTACCATTTTCACCTGTAAAAGTTTGTTAAACATGAATTTTCAGCTAAAGTGATTAAACAATTATGATTTCTAGTATTGTTCTACACTATTAATATCTAGCATTTTTTTACAAATATAAACTGATTTGAGTGGCTTTCATGTCTTGAGATGCACAAGACAGTTATAGGGATTTCAGGTATTTCTTGTCTCAAGGCAGACTATTTTGATATTTGATTGGGGGTGGGTCAATAGTCCCCTTCACTGTTCCTTGCGCCATCTTAAAAGGCAGCCATTTGCATTAAAGTGAGACGAATGTTGAGCTTGCAATGATAGAGACCTTTTAACACCTTGCTGGACAAAATTCACATGTTTCTATCATTGCAAGTTCCACGTTTGTCTCGCTTCAATGCAAGGGCCCTTCTACCTTTCAAGATGGCGCAGGGAACTGTGAAGGAAACAATTGTATGTACTCTGTTCATACAATACTTTTTCTGTCATCGAATGTTACACGATATATTTTTATGAGCTTGCTTGGTATTTGCCGTATTTGATGTTGCACAATATTTGTTCAGCATTGAGACATTGTTCAATATTTAGGGGGGATTTAAACCAGCCCCACCTCCCTCGCAATTAAATACCAAATGGTCAGTGGTCAGTCACCAAATTATTATTATTTTTTTAAAACTTGTAGTGGGACTCTGGGGTAAAGTATCATGTATGCTTGTCGGGAATTTTCAAACCCGACCCTGGAAGATATTGAAAGTCTTTTGAAAGACAAATAATGCAAAAAGGATTTTTTTCAAGACTAAAATTAAGATACCGAAATATGTTAAAATTTCAATTCTCATTCCTTAAAAGATACAAAACTGCTGATTTTTACCCCTACGAGATACAACGAGCATACCCGATACTTTTACCCTTAACTTCACTCCAACCCACAACCCCCTTCCGCCCCCCCCTCCTGCCCCTCAAATATCTAATGGTCCACCCCTTAATTAACAGAAGCAATTTGATGTTATGTATGGATGTAATTTGCACTCTTGAAAGCTTATGTTGCCTTTATATTAAACACTGTTGTCACTAGCATATTTGTGCAAAACGGCATGAAAAGCTATCGTTTAAGATTTACTAAGTTTGTTAATAGGAGTTATATTAATGCAAAATGTTTAACAAGATTGCAAGCTCATTTTTTTTATAAATTGAGCAAAATATCTTACCTAAATGTAGCTTATTACTGAAAGTTGCTTTTGTGGAGAGATTTGGAATCTTCTTTGAATTCTAAGTGTTCGGCAAAATCGAAATTTTGTACCAAATTTACGAGAAGAACCAAAATGGGTGTGACAATAGTGCCAGCGCTACTCCTGGTCAGCAAGCATTGCCATTTAATTTAATGCAACATATTATATACTCAAAACTAATGGAAATAATATATACTAATTGTCTGAGGATTGAAATATCAGCTTTGAATATATTTCTTTCAATTTAATAAAGTTGTCGACCATTTTTCAGTCATTTTTGCGATGATTTTAAGCGCTAGTACCTGGTCTCTTGGCGTTGATTCCAGTCGAGGTGAGTATAGAGGATTGGGTACAACAGTGAAATCTTATCACTTGAGACAACTTCTTCCAAATATCTTGCAGCGAAAAAATCTGTGAACTGAAGCAAGTAAGTTGAAAATCACACCTAAATAATGTCATGTTTGTTGTCATATTCTGTGTCTTTAACTATGTTTTTAATTAAACGAATATTCGATTTCAATGCCAAGTTTTGGAGTCAGTTTCAGAGACGCCGATTTGAAACGTCGCTTAACTCCTCATAGCTGAAATAGTTTCGTGAATTCGCCTTTTTTAAAACACAAAAATTTAACTCTAAACACTTTATTTCCTCACATGAACATCTGAACTTCGTCTTCACGGCAAATATAACGAGTCGATTTGAATTTTTTCGAAATCAAGTCGGCTTCATGCAAATTTTTAAAAATTCGCATGTATAAGTAAGTTAAAATTGTACTGAACTTGTACTCGATATTCTGCGATATTCTCTAAACACATTCACACTTTCTAAAATTTAAACTATTTCACTAACATCTTTTTCCTATGGAATATTTGTGAAACTACGAATTCAATCTAGCGGTGATTTCAAACTATGTGTTTGATCTAACTATTTCAAATTTTCATATTCATGAGTTCCCACAGCGTGTGTGCATCCATCAATTCACGCACGTGTTTTCCGCATTTTTTTTCGGAGAAAAAAACTTTTATTAGTTGGTATAAAGCATTATAATAGATATTCTAGGTACCCTTTACTTTTTTCAAAGAAATATTTTTTTTGGGATGTGTGTGTGTCGAATTTGAAGCGACCTTTTATAGTGAATTTTTTGTAAAGCTCGCGACCCAACAGAGTTATTATATTGAAGCAGCTTGGCTATTTCAACTTCGCTGAACTTCATTCTGTCTAGTAAATCAATCAAATCGGATCTTTTTCTGTACAATTATAGTACTAAAGATATGTTATCGCGAAAGTTAAATATATAGGATAAAAATCGCACTCAATATTCGATAGCGTGATCTAGCTTGGGTATATACAGGCGAGATAAAAATTATAAATCAGGCGCAATGCATTTTGGGATCGTCATGGAACATTCCATGAGAGAAGTTTACGGAGAAATTTGTGTTTTAATAATTACACCTGAAACAGAGATTTGGAGATGGGAACGACGTTTTTTCGCGAATTCTTTATCAAATATGAACTCGAAGAATGTTTCTACGTCGAAAGTGTATTTTTTTCTTTGAATATAAAATCACAGGCTTCACACCATCCCAGTTCGTTCTGGGTGGGCTTCCTGTGGTGGAACGGCTAAAAGCCGTTGGTAAATTTGTTCAAAGTTGGTCATATTTAACTTCGATATTCATGTTCTTTTTTTTCTTTTAGATTTTACTTTACTGTTCCAAAATAAAGTATAATGTTTCTTGTTTACGAATTTGTGGTTTATTTTTCCCTGCGATGCATTTTAAAGCGGTTTAAAGCGAGTTATTCGGCAGTGAACACACGCTCCTCAATGAAGGAAAAAAACACAAGGCAGGCAACTCTGGCGGCTACGGCCACCAATCACGCTCATATTATCTTCAAAATTTACCCGAAAAATTAATCCTATTCTCCCCAAACTCTGGCACACACATTAACGATAATCACACAGACCTCAGCCAGAGTTTGAAATACAAAGCTCAAATAAAAAGCATCGAAAACCAGCTTCTAACAAAATTATGCTTTCGTACTGGGATCTGTCAAGTCTTGTGTCCCTTTGGAATCCCAAGAATGCAAAACGTCAATGAATACGCTACCCAACCCTACCACCACCAGCTAAATTTGTCACTTCCTCCCGCTAGCCGGAACTGATTTTGTGACAAATTTAGCTGGCGAAGTACGCTGACCGAGATCTTGGGGCTCAAAAGTTTACACATCTAGTGAGTGAGTGAGTGAGCGAGTGACACTTCCGGTTCAAAAGCCCCATCCCAATAACTCGAGGATCTTCGATCCACGAGTTAAAAACCAGATCGCCATGCAAACTTATATAGAGGTAGCTGACCTTAAAATATTCAACTAAATATTTCCTTTCTTTAAGTAAAACTCGGAGCCGGAAAGGGAAAAAACGCATTTCTGACGTAATTGGTCACGTGACTGCTATGTATTGAAAAAATTACGTTAAGGTCACAAAAGTCACTAATATCTATCATTGTGCCAAGTTTGAATATTTTCTTACAGATCTTTATGCCATAACATACAAAATGGGTTTTATCAGATATAAGTATAAAACACAGGCCTTAAATAAATTACTAGCTTGATATGAGTTGTTGATCTCTATAATCCTCTGAGTTATCGTGTGGACACACTCCTATAAGCCTGTGTATTTATATATGATAAATGTTTTATATTCAGTTGAGCGGAGAGCGAATTAGAATATAATTCCATTTACACTGTTGTTACATATCTATTGCCATATTAGACAGTCAACTGCCGGACAAGAAGTACAATATATCAAACTAATGAATCATTGTTTTGTTTGTAGTCATGGCTATGTCTGGTATTAAAGTTGATGAAGAGTGCACGGAAATTTTCAAGAAAATGAAGTTGACAAAGAAAGATGATAAGAATCTGAAAAGAAAAGTTGCTTCTTTTATAATAAACAAAGGTAAAGTGCTATTTAAGAAATAGAAGTTAATGTCTATGACTACTGGTGTTTAGTTTAGTTGAAGGACGTTCGCGCGGAATGTTCATGCACATCCTATTACACCCGACAACGTGCGGTGAAGAAAAACAAGAATAAGAAAAACAAGCAAACAAGCTGATTTTCGATGTTTGAAACACAATAACTCAAAAAAATAATGGTGACCCCAATTTTTTATCTTATAAATCGAAATAACTACTAAAGATAAGTCTTTGTTTAGTTTTTGAAAAAAATGACATTTTTTTATCTCACAGAAAATTGGCTTTTTCCAGTTTTTTTAAACCCTCGAAAACGACAAAAAGCGGCCATTTTGTTCGAGACGTACAGTCTTTTTCTCCAAACTAGGCGCTCTACTAGCGTGTACTTGATGTGCTAGATAAAATCAGGCTACATAGGCACTGGCTGAAGCAAATTCAGCAAGTCATGAGCAAACCAATGACGCTGTAATACAAGCATATTATATGTATCAAACCTATCCTAAAACACAAATACCGTAAGTAAATCGGTTATTATCCAAGGAGACAACTGAGCCAGTGTTGTCTTTTATTCTAGACATCTTAATAGCCACAATCTTGGACAAAAGTAGTTGAGACATTCGCGCGCTTTGTACGAATAATGTAAATAACTGTCCGTCTTGCTAACTGACATTAATTTGATCCCCCTCCCCTCCCCCTCCATTCAATGTTGAATGTTGGGATTGTCTGGACCACTGGCATTATCTATCAATACATACAACATTGATTGGATGGGGGATGGGGAAGGAACAGCTGAGAAATGCCGACTAGGGCTATAAAAACCGAAAGTGTCTCAACACTTTTGTCCAAGATTGCAGCTAATTGTGTTTTGATCCATTGATTGGTATCTTAAAACAGCTTTAAAAATATTTTATTTTTTCATAATAAAAAAGGCTATCTTGAGACATAAATAAAAAGAAAGAAATTGGTTAATTAATATGTACAAAAACGCTTAATATTTTCACAAAAATAAACAAATAATCACTATCGTTTGTGGTGTATTTTAATTAATACGAGTAACGTAAGGTGTTGCGTGACAATGAATGGCCTTGAATTTGCATGCGTAATTATATTTCAACATAGTCGTATTTTGTACGAATTAAACGCTAGAAACAAATGAAAACATGTGTAGAAAGCATCCAAGTCATAAAAGATAGAAAAATATGATTAAGAATACATCTAGAAGAAGTTCAATGAGCAATATCGTGCATGTTAAATTTGGATGCAAAATTCCAACAACAACAGTTAAGATAATACAATATTCATTTGTACAAAACTGGTACTTTGATTTGTACTAATTATGTCAATTATGTTAATGTCCAGCAAAGAACCGATGCCATTTTGTTATGATCAGTTTGAAGATATTTCTGAGTTGCTAGTTCATATATCAGTTGTCACAAAGATTGTGTATCACCATATCTTTCTTTCGTGTTTCTTAAGATGCAGAAAATGACTTAAACTCCTCTTAATGTGAAAGATTATGCTTTTGTCTTTCCACTGGTAATAGGTAATGATTTTTGATCATCACAATGCCGTTTTAGGCAGGTTTTTTTCATCAAAATACGGTAAAGTTGGCAACGATGCAAACACGATCAAAGTGGCTAATTTGACCAGACTCGAGCTGCAGAGACCAGTGTTTGCCGTTTAAAAAGGATACTATAAAACTTCCCATAGCTTTCATTAGTTGATATTATGATCACAAAATACTAATTTTCGTAGATTTTGGAGTCACAATCGGCACAAAACAATGTCACAAAACAATTGGAAATATGAGCCACCAATCAGCTTTTCAGCGGTAATCCCTATCGGTGTAACAGCAAACAAAACCGACGAAGAAACGGTTGCATTTTATAACTCGATCGGCTACGCCCATCAAGTAAAAAGGTAATTATTTTCATGTTTTGTGTCAAAAAATCGCTTTTAATATTTCCAAATATTATGAATTTCAAAAACATTTTAGGGCCTTCTTTTATTATGACTGGCATTTTTTCCCCTTGTTTTTGCCACCAAGACATTCCAACACGATGCTTGTGAAAAATGCCGAAATTGCTGACTTTGAGGCCATTTTACTCAAAAACAACGACGGTGACCCGAAGTCCAAAACCCCGATAAAAAGACAAAACATTTGAAATTCCCAACGATAACAACCTGGTAGTTGAGCGGTGGTTATCAAACGAACATTGATCTACTTTGACGATGGGCGAATCCAGCTTAGGTACCTAGCCTTTAGAGGCAGGCAAACAAGCTTAGCTACTGAGCCTGGGTCAAAGTAGATCAACATTCGTTTGATAACCACTGGGTTGTTATCGTTGGGAATTTCAAATGTTTTATCTATTTATCGGGGTTTTGGACTTCGAAAAGCGTACACATGAGGTAATAAAGCAGTCATTAATACAAACTTTTACTGTGGTTAATATTAATGAGTAAATTTCATTTGTTAGTAAATTATACAACGATCTATGTTGCCCTCGTGCATAAATGTCATGTGTCCTATAGCTCGATCATGATCAGCAGCTAACCATTACATAACTCCACACCCTAGTTGATTGACGGTCCACAAAAGACCAAATCATTTAATTGATTAAGTTTTCAAACAGCAGGTCGCGATACAACGAATATCGCTGTAAAGTTAGTACTGTTGCTGAGTTTTAGCATTTTTTGATGTAATTGGAAATGTTTATTATTTTTTTCAAAACTCGAAACTTAACAAAGAATGTATGACTGGGATGCAAGCCATGCATCCCAACCACATATTCTTTGTACAGTTTTGAGTTTTGAAAAAAATCTAAACATTTCCAATTACATCAAGAAATGCTAAAACTCAGCTAAAACTCAGCAACAATACTAACTTTAATGTGCTCTTTCTGAATATGCCAATGATTTTTTTAGCAGAGCTAATTTTTGGGGAATTTATGTCACATGACCAGATCCTGCAAAAGGCCTATTTAGTTTTATCAACTGTTAAAGTCTCAGAAAATTGACATTTACTTTGCTTTTTGCCGCCAACCTCCTTAATAGAATTTGTCATTATATAATATTACATGAAAATATTTGAATGAACAGGTGAAAATTACAGGACAAAAATCCCAATTGACAATTTAAACCCATAAAAAGTAAAACATAAAATAAACAAAGTTAACAAATATTGAAAAAATTAATAAATTATTTTTAATAATAACAGAAAAATAATTTAATTCTATGGTGGCCGATAGGATGTTAATTTATTTGAGTAGAAAATTTGGAGTAGATTCCTGAAAGAAGATAGATTATTAACGTTCTTAAAGTTTGTGGAGAGGCTGTTCCACAACACTATAGTTCTAGGAAAGTATGATTCACGATAGTAGTTTTGCATGCTTGTGATGCAAAAAAAGGTCTATAGTTTGTAGGGTCAAAGTTCCGCGTAGAGTACCTTGACGTCGTCTAAATTATTAGGTTGGAAAAGTTTACGCTGATGATTTCAGTTCCAATCTAATAAAACAATATCAAGTCGTTGATCTCACGTCTATGTTCTAACATTGGTAGATTAAGAGTTTTGGGTCTGGTGGAAAAGAGCATGCAGGATGTAGAGTTTAAATTTTCAATTATTTTTCTTAGAACAAACTAAAGTCATTGTTGAAGAGAACTTTATGAAAGAGACAGAAGACTTCTCAAGAGAACCTGAAAAAGATGCTGAAATGTTCCAACGACTGAGAGACTTCCTCAAGAAAGATTCAGAATCCCCTTCAGGTCCAACTCCACGCTACATTCTCTATGATATCATCTTCAATGGAGAGAAGGGACGCGTTGAAAAACTGTCCTTCATCTCATGGTATGTTGAGCTAAGAAATATAGCCTTAAGCTGCCTAATGCACTTTGCAATTTCTTTAGGGGCATCAGCAGTGACCACTTTTGAGTATTTTAAATTTGTGCATTGCTTGTTGGTTATTTTTTTGTATGTGTTGAAAACAAAATAAATATATATCACATGCTATCAAGGGTTTATAGGCTGTGCAATGAATAACTTACCTTACCACAGGCTGTACTAGATACAAAAGAATATATCACATGCTATCAAGGCTTAGGCTGTGCAATGAAGAACTTGCCTTATCACAGGCTGTACTAAATACAAAAGAATATATCACATGCTATCAAGGCTTGGGCTGTGCAATGAAGAACTTGCCTTACCACAGGCTGTACTAAATACAAAAGAATATATCACATGCTATCACAAGGCTAAGAAATCACTGTTGACTGCAACTGTATAAATTTACATAATAAATCATTGCTTTGATTTAATTGTAGGTGTCCAGATACTGCCTCCATCAAGAAGAAGATGATCTTTGCTGCAACAAAAGACAGTCTTATAAAGAAATTTGAGGGAGTGCAAATTGTCATCCATGCTGTTGATTTCTCTGATTTAATGTACGAAGATATGAAGAAACAAGCTGAGAAAGTCAAATAGCAAATAGAATCCAAAGGTAGAATCCAAGAGTAACTTCCCCATACATGTACACTGAATCTATAAATATGGTGACCAATTTGAATAATGTTTGTTCTGGACAAACTGACCTCTAAAATACTGAATCAAATATTGTAACTTGTGTGAATAACTATATAATTATATTCATAATAGTATTTGTTGGTCATCAACTTTTTATTTCCAAAAACTTATCCTAAGCTTTCGGCTATTATCAATCAATATCCAACCTACAAACATTTGTTTGATATAATTATATTGTTCTACACAGCTTGCTGACCTCTCAAATACTGAATCAGATATTGCCCTCTCCAGAAACAAGTGGGGGTTTTGGATCTAGTTGGAGGCATAGGCACTGGGTAGCTTGACATTACTACTTTGTGTTGGCAGCCACAATTGTCTTTCAAATAATAATTATATTACCTTTCATAACACCTTTACGGTAATATATTTCAATAACCATTATGTGACTGCCTACATGAAGTAGTTACCCCTTTACCCAAACAAGCTCACCAGTCTCTGTGCGTACAACTTGCCCCACAGGTTTCTGGAGAGGGGAATTGTGGCTAGTGTGATAATATTTTTGTTCTGGACTGACTAACCTCTGAATTATTGATTGCAATATCGTGGCCAGTTTTAATATTTACTATTAATTATTGATTCTGGACTGGCTAACCTCTCAAAATTAATGCTAAATCAAATAGTGTGGCCAGTTTCTAATATTACTATTGTTCTGGAGTAACTAGCCTTTCAATTTGATAATAGGTATTTTGCAAGGCTAGCTAGCCTCCCAAATATTTTATGCATGCATGGTAGGCTTAACTGTCCTCAGAGGCTACTTGGCCCAGCCGATGTACTTGGGGGGTAATATGCCGGGGGAAGGGGGATGGGTGCAACAGAGCTTCATATTGCTGATTGATTGATTGATATTGCAACCAAAAAAAATACTCAAACCTGAAATTTTACACCAACAAATTATACATGGCATGCAAATTTCGAACCCCAAAAAATTTATACAAGACTTAAATACCTCGAAACTGATTAATTGAATAACAGGCTCTTTCTTTACAGGACTCACGCCTTGCTGAAAAAAATTACAAACGAATAATTTTCTGATACATGTATCAAAACAAAATTTGAAATTGGAGATGTGACAACCCCAAAAATACGGGTTTCTTTTTAAGACCTAAAAAAATATGTGGCAGGTCTCTTGATCCAAAAAATACCCAGAACAAAAATTGTCAAACCCCAAAAATATGTCCCCCCCCCCCCCCCCCCCCTCGTCATACCCCCGAGTACACCGCCTGGGCTACTTGGTCCAAAACTCTAGATATTCAAAATGTGATCAGCATAATATGAAATATGTGAGATAAATATAGTACTATATTATTTGCTAATTATATTGGTTAATTCTGTTTTAGTAGACGCACTAAATCCGTGACATATAATTAGTACTAATTAGTACTATTTCATAAGAAAATTATTTGTTTTCTATTGTTTTATTATCACTATTTTAAGTACTAAAAATTAGTATTTGTTTCACGGATTAAGTGCGTCTACTCTATATAAATAAAGCAATATTTTGTGCTAGATTTTTGTATTTCTTGGATATTTATTGTTTGTACTTTATCTGTGAAATATGATTACTAAATAGTAAATTATATAAAAAGTGCTACACAAACAATAGAAATTAAGCAATATATTTAGCAAAAATAATTTGTACTATTTACTATTTAATGATTTTTCACACATCTTCTATAACAATAGTTATTCAAGTTGGTCACCACCATATTTTGTCCAGTACAATGCAAAACACATCTACATCGATAAGAAAAGCAATAATTTACAGTTTTCACCAGTAAAAATTTGTAATGATATTTCGACTTAACTTCGAATTCATCAGTGTTTAAAACTGACAATTATGATTTCTAAGATATGCTTCTAAACCATAGCACTTTTTTTTTTACAGACATCAACTGATTTGAGTGGCTTTCGTGTCTCAAGGCGCATGAGACAGTTATAGAGATTTCATGTCTATTCTGACATGCATGTTGATGTTTTAGTAATAATAATAATAATAAATAATGACTTTTGGATAAGCTAGGGTAGCACCTAATAGTAATAGTACGTAATAGTAATAGGGAAGAATTTCCTTGCTTTATTAATGGACTTTTTTCTCACAGTTTCAACAACAACAAATGAGTTTTGAACCTCAGGCTATGATTTTTTGGTTATTTAAAATTGCTTATTTAGAAGACTAATTAGAACAACTTTGCTTATACAATTTAATAAAAAAACAAGTGATTATTTAGGGGCGAGCGTGCCATTTAACTTGGGGGGGGGGGGGGGGGGGGTGTGGATGATTTCGAAAAATATTTTATGCACGGCCTGTAGGGCGGAAAAAGATTTCCTGCAAACCAAAATCGGCACTCAAATCTTTGTATTTCTATCAAATAAATTCCTTGCGCAAAATTTCCTGCACGGACCAAATCATCCAACCCCCTCAAAAGTCAAATGGTCCACCCCTTAGAAGACTTGCTGTAATTCACTGGTATATAAATAAAACTATTTAGTTCCTAATTGGTTTTGTTTTGTTGATGGTAATGGTGATGATAATGATGGTAATGGTGATGATAATAATGGTAATGGTGATGATAATAATGGTAAGGGTAATGGTGATAATGATGGTAATGGTGATAATGATGGTAATGGTGATGATAATGAAGGTAATGGTGATGATGATGGCAATGGTGATGATAATGATGGTAATGGTGATGGTAATGGTGATGAACATGATGGTAATGGTAATGGCAATGATGATGAGAATTATGGTGATGATAATGATGGTAATGGTGATGATAATGATGGTAATGGTGATGATAATGATGGTAGTGGTGATGATAATGATGGTAGTGGTGATGGTAATGGTGATGATAATGGTGATGATGATGGTGATGATAATGATCAGCATGATTCTAAAGATGATTCAGTGATTATTTATAATAATATGATTGCTGCTCGTCATTGATAAGGATGATGATGATGAAATCATTATGTATTTCAGTCGTCACGTGCATAGGCCTTGATACTGATCAAGACACTGTATAAATTTGTTATGTTTTAGCCTAAGGAGATTCAAAAACCAAATGAATTATAAGCAGGGTTCGTGCTACTCCTTAAACTCCTTGAAAACTCCTTAGATTTGATTTACGTTTTTAAGGGCACTTGAAAAGCCCTTTAATTTTAGAAAACCAGCAAAAACTCCTTAATTCTAGCTAAAGTAGGGTAAAAATTCTAGTATTGCAAATTAAAGTTAAGTAAAAATTCTAGTATTGTACATCATTTTCGTAAATTTTCGTATATCAAAGTTGTCGCAAAAAGTGCTTATAAATTACTTTTTGGTCCTTGAAAATCCTTAGATTTTGTTTACTGACATCAGCACGAACCCTGTATAAGGTGACTAAAAAGTCAGACCTACGGCCTTGTGCTTTCATCTGTTTCTCGGTGTTTAGATCCCCTGATCAACGTTGGTCATTGATGAGGAGGAGGATGCATTCTCATACCCAGTCCTTACTCAGCTTTCCAACGATTTTTCGTAAGGGAATGGAAGATGATGGTGATGGTGATGATGATCATGGCGTAGGTCATTGATGAGAATGATGGTGATAATGATGTTGTATATAATAGTGTTGATTATTGATGAAAATAATGATGCTGCTGATTATAATAATGATGTATTTTATAGTAATGATCTTTGATAATGATGATGATGAAAATGCATTAATGTAAATTGACTCTTGTCCTTCCGATCAAAAAAGATTATGGGGATGATGATGATGATGAAAATGCATTGATGTAAGTTGATATTGGCAGTTTAGAAGTTAACAAATATTATAAATGGAAATAGTGATGCTGTCAATGGATAAAGATAATGGAGATGATGGTGGTGGTGATGATGATGATAACAAGTGTACTATGATGTAATGTGTGCTTATATATAGCGCATTTCACATGTCTCAATGCGCTTTACAATTAACTATATGTACGGACCGCTATTTAAGGCGCACACAGCAGCCACACGGCTTACAATCATGAGGGGTTAGTAGTTAGCATGTACGTATTAGTATGAGCTAGTCACTGAGGGTGGTCACGGCTAGGGTTTGTTACGTCCTCAGTGGCTCTTTTACGTCCCTCCGGTGCAGGTTAGTGTGTGTAGTGTGGAGAGACGGAACCTCCGATTTAACGTCCTTCATCCGAGAAGACACGAAGTCTAACAATTTGCAGTTATTTTAAGACCCTGAGTGTTGGTCCGGACGGGGTGCGAGACCCGGCTTCCCGCATGCAAATCCGCCTTGCTCTACCAATTGAGCTAACCAGGATGCGGTAAAATGGTAAAGAAACCTGTTTTTTTTTTTTTGCTGTTTTAACAGAAATCTTCATTTCCTTTAGGCATTCAAGCTATGCAATTATTTTCGTCTTAAACGGCATTTTTCTGTAATAATAACAATAAAAGTATTTATGATACTAAAAATTATGGAACTGACTTACATACTCAGCTTAGCTGATGTGGTCGTGTGATTTAAATCTAGCTTATAATATTAAAGTTGCCTAACTAACAATTATCGAAAAAGACGAAAATGAACTACGTTGGACAAGACCGTAAAAAAATGTGTATTGTAAGTAAAAAGCATTTTTGATAAAAAGCATTAAAAAATTCGTAAAAACGTAATAGTTTGTGTTCAATTTACATTTTTTTAGTTTTTACTCCACTTAATTAATATTTCCTGCATGCTTGTCATTGTTTTCTTTCATAAAATCACCTGACTTGCTCCTACCCGACATATGGACTATGGCAAAATTAATATCTTGATTGATGGGTTTCCTGTGGTTATCGACCCGCTAATTGCGGGATAATATGCCGGATGTGCGGGTTTCTTGTCGGGATCGATTCATGAAAAAAATCCTTGAAGGCCTTCAGGAAATAAAAAGCAGACAAAGCGCCTAATGGTAAATATATTTTCAATGAAAAATAAAATCATCAAATGATTTAATCTAATGTAAAGTGAACTAAAAAACCAATAAGATAAAACAAAACGCAAAAAAGTTTATAACAAGTTCAACATAAAAAAGTATTAAAATAAATGAATTCTTCGCGTTATTTTTCTTTACTCTTTTGTTTGTTTCAGTGTAAAGGACGTTCTTTGAATTGATATATAAAAGAACTGCTCCCCTCTGCTCTAGACAAAGGACGAAAGTTTACTGTATTTAGAATTAAAAAATGTACAACTTATTTTTTCCCTTATATTTGTACGTTAACTTGGATATAAGATTGATAATAATAATAAAATATAGGAGCTTATATCTCACATTTGATACAAGTATTTTTGCTTGTATTTAAATAATAGAGGACATTTAGAAATATCTAGTATAATTTCTTAGTTTATTTAGTTACACGACGAGTCCTTTGTGTAGATTTACGGTCCAACTGCCCTAAACAAATAGAACAAAGGAAATTAGAATTGCAAATGAGATGCCAACGAGCACAATAAAACAGCTGTTTTGTCCAATCAAATCAGCTGTTTTCCATGACGTCATGATTGAGTCGGTTTTATTTACGTCTGTGGTTGCTAAGACGCCGGAAGCAGGCGTTCCGATTGGCTGAGCGTCACTTGGCAACGTGGCACTGTAAAACATCACAAAGCGGCTGACAATGAAAACGGCGACTTGATCGAGACGAACGCATTACAACAAATATACTTCAAACAAACTAGGTTAAAAACCAACCAGAGTAAATCCTTTCTGGTAATGCTAACTACGAGTGGAAGGAAGCCACATCTACAGGTTTCCGATCCTGGATCTTTACTTAGAACTGGCGGCGAGACGTTTCTGATGGAGGGCAAAGGAAGCACGGAGATTTTACCGCCACTAAAAGCTACTAAAGCTAACCTAAAACACCACGATGTAGCGAATAACACTGGCGGCTTGCCTCATCTAAGTGGAGTACAAGTACAACAGCTTTTTGAAGAAGAGACAAACCAACAAAATAAAGGAAAAATAGCGCCTGAAGTACAAGCACTGCCATCTGTTCGACCATCTTCTCAATCTGGAGCTCGCACACAGTCCGCGGAACGTCGTAGCAACGGGTCAGGTTCGCAGAAATCTCGCGATTTCATGACGCCGAATCAAGCAATGAAACAACTTATGCATAAACTCACTAACTATGAACATCATGAGATTTTTAATCATCCACAAATTTATTTTGTTGGGCCAAATGCGAAGAAAAGACAGGGTGTGGTAAGTGGAGCTAACAACTGTGGATACGACGACGACCAGGGCTCCTATATTCACGTTCCTCACGACCATATTGCTTATAGATACGAAGTATTGAAGATTATAGGCAAAGGAAGCTTTGGCCAAGTCGTGAAAGCGTATGATCACAAAACGCAAACGCATGTCGCGTTGAAAATGGTTCGCAACGAGAAGCGCTTTCATCGACAGGCTCAAGAGGAGATCAAAATCCTGGAGCATCTTCGAAAGCAAGACAAAGATAACACTTATAATTTAATACATATGCTGGAACATTTTAACTTTAGAAATCATGTCTGTATGACATTTGAACTGCTTAGTATGAATCTATACGAACTAGTCAAGAAGAATAAATTTCAAGGATTCAGTCTGCAGCTGGTCCGAAAGTTTGCTCACTCCATTTTACAATGTCTGGAAGCCCTACATCGCAACAGAATTATCCACTGTGACTTGAAACCCGAGAATATCTTGCTTAAACAGCAAGGTAGAAGTGGAATTAAAGTAATAGACTTTGGATCAAGTTGTTATGAACATCAAAGGATTTATACGTACATTCAAAGTCGGTTTTATCGAGCGCCTGAAGTCATTCTCGGCGCCCGGTACGGTATGCCGATCGATATGTGGAGTTTAGGATGCATTCTCGCCGAGCTATTAACTGGTTATCCTATATTTCCTGGTGAAGATGAAGGTGATCAACTAGCCTGTGTTATAGAACTACTAGGAATGCCTCCACAGAGACTAGTCGAGACGTCAAAGAGAGCAAAAAACTTCATTAGTTCGAAAGGACACCCGAGATACTGTACTGTCACAACGCTTCCCGATGGCAGCAATGTGTTGAACCCTGGCCGTTCTAGACACGGTAAAACACGGGGTATTCCAAACTCAAAGACATTTACTCAAGCACTGAAAGGCTGCGATGATCCACAATTCATAGACTTCCTGAAAAGATGTCTGGAATGGGATCCCAGTCAGAGAATGCTACCATCGCAAGCTCTCAGACACCCATGGTTGAGGCGAAGGTTGCCTAGAGCCCCTGAACCTAACAACAACATCACGATTTCAACATCGGCGGAAAAGCGTAGATCTGCAGTTGGAAAACTACCGCCGACTGGTCCTTCTTCAGGCAAAAGTAAACCTAGGAAGCCGATGGAGATCTCTGATGAAACTGGTCATGATTCAGCATCTATGAATACTAGAACTGTACTACCTAAAATCATCGGTCGATAGCCCAGCGACTATCGCGAAAATTAGAACTCAAAATCTATGATTCTTTTAAGGAATTTTAGGTTTTTTAATTCTTCACAGACGTACGTGATAATTCTAGTGTTTTTAATTCCAATTATCCATACGTTTTTGGTACAATCCTAAGCCCGTGAAAACCATGGATAATGTATTTTGAACGCTCGTGTCAATTTTTCATGGAAGCCATTTAAATGCCATGGAATGTAGATATAGTGTGAATTTTTTCAATCTAATTTTGTACAAATTTTAGCCTAGGAAAAAGCGTTTTTATATATTGTATTTACTGTAAAAAAGATATATTTTTGAATAAGGTATTTTTAGCGAAGGCATTTCCGAGTGGTTACGTACTGTGAAACGCCATTTTGGAATTTCGTTCCGCAAGAATTCTATGCACAAATATTGAAGTGTGAATTGTAAAATAATAATATATCTGAATTACGACTCAATGAAATAAAGATTTAGCTATGTGAAGTGCTTTGTGGTGTGTTGAAAGTGTTTGTTTTATTCTCGAGATGTTGGTTGTAATCCGCGGTAAAATTTGCTCGTGAATTCAAAAGCTGGGTTTTCTCCAAAATAGTGCTTACTTATTATCGTTTGAGCAAGTCTTATACATTATAAATGAGCAAATATACTGCGTGGTTTCACAGTTTTCACAACCCGCACCTTTGAAGCTGGCTTGCATATGGTGTTTAATGACATAAACATCTTTTTATAGCGATTTCGTAGTGCTTGCAAGCTTCTAGCTTCAGACAAATAAACGCCTTGTAAACAATCCACTTTCTTCCACAGAAAATTTAATTAAACTTGAAATTTTTCGATCTGATTTTTTCAATTACAGCTGCATAAACTTTCATGCCACCCACTTAGTATTCTTCTTGTGAAAGTTGAAGCTCTAATTTGATGAATTCTTCAACTTGCACTTCAGAAACATTGATGAATTTTCACCGAAAAGTGAAAGTCTCAATTTGCAATTTTTTTCAATCGATAAATGTGTTCCGAGTTATGTAATTTGTGTTGTGTACTCAAAGCATTTTGACAGATTAATTAGATTGTGTTTTTGCATCGTTAGTTTACAATAGAAAAGATTACAATATTTGAAATCTCCACAAAGCTTCAAATTAAGACATTGCATTGTTGAAATACTAGTAACTTTTATTTATAAACTGCATGTATGAATAAATTTGTTTTGAATATTTTTTTTTAAATAGAATCTGAAGTCTTGATTATAATGTATTAAAGATGGACATGATAATGATCATCATATGATGTTTAAAGATATTTACTATAAAGACTGACAAACTTTAAGTTTGGGTTTTAGGTTTGGGGGGGGGGGGGGGGGGGGGGGGGGGGGGGGAGTTAGGCTTTACCAAAACAATATTAAAGTGAATATCGGTAAATAATAACCGAGACAGAGTCGAGGTGATTTCATATATTCACTGAGCCTGAGGTGGATAATTGTTTTAGTATAAATACTAGTACTATTAAATTCACCTTTTTCATTGACTCTAAATATCAGAGTGAAAATCTTATTGCTAAATGATTGAATACATATTGTGTACCTAGATAGCTAAATATTGACTTTATAAATGTCAGCCCATAATTGCTTTTCTTTTTGACCTAAGTCTATTGGTTGATTCTTTGTATAATATTTGACAATTTTATTTTTAAAATAAACAGTATTTGTCATATTGCTCATTTCCTAAAAAAAGACTGCCGTATTATAAAAATCAACAGAAGAGCAGCGTTGTATGCTGAAAATTATAATGTAAAGACTGCATTCATGTCTGGCTAAAAGAAAGAATGCATGGTGATTTGATTTGAGCTATTATTTATACATTCATATTCATTTACTAATCCATTGAAATCCTTCATTCATCTGTTCATTTATTTATTATTTCTTTTTACGTTTACTCATTTGTTTATTTAAAAATATGATTGTTGTAGTCAGGATTCATGATTTTTTTTAAAAAAATTTGGTTTTCTCTGACTAAATTTGATGATATTTAATAAGACGTTTGGTCTTTAGCCTTCATCAGTTGAATTTGTACAAGTTTTGGTGCGCGAGAGAATTTTTAAAAATAACGATGTACAATAAATTTGTGCGCACTAAGATGTTTAGAGTAACTAGCTCGCGCTTTTATTTGTCAAATGAGAATATATAGGTGGAATGTTCATTCTATCATCAAATTTAGTCAGAGACAACCTAATTCTTTTGTAAAATTTGTTTATTTATATAATTATTCATATATTTATTCATTCATTTGTTTAAATCAATCATCCATTCATTTATTTATTTATTTTTTATTTATCCATATATTTATTTTTTATATCTACAGTTATTTATTCATACATTTTATGTTTATTATTTGTTTATTTATGTATTTATTTAATATGTATTTTTCTATTTATTTTTCAATTCATTTGAATTATCTATAATTTTAACCGGGGGGGGGGGGGGGTACTTCGCTACAATTTGGGTACGGGTGTTCCGCTGGGATCCTAAAACGGTTACCCTGTTTATGACACAAAAAAACAAATTCTTATACCCTGTTTATGACAAGTGATAAAAATGGGACCCTGTTTATGACAGTTTAGGACCATGTTTATGCCGCGAAAACGTGCTGAATTTCCCGAAAGACTGCGCTGCTCATCATGTTACCTAATTACTATACCTGATTATGACAACAAAAAAATAAGGAAATTGGGAAATGGGGTAAATATATACCCTGTTCATGACAGAAAACTAAAAAAAACATACTCTGTTTATGACAGAAAGCTCGAAAAACCATACCCTGTTCAGCGGATCATCCCCGTATAGTAAATATATGGGAGTACCCCCCCCCCCCCCCCCCCAGGAATTTTAACTATAATTATCTAAATATGTATTTATTTATACATATCTGTTTTATTTATATTTATAGGTATTTGTTTATTTATGTATTTATTTAATATGTATTTTTTTATTTAAATTCATCCATTCATTTGAATTAATCTATAATTTTACTATAATCATCTACATATTTATTTCTATATCTAAATTATAGGTATTTGTTTATTTATGTATTTGTTTATCTAGTTATTAATCTCTTTGTTTATTTATTCATCCATTTATTGAATTATATATCTATTCTATATACAAAATCTAAAAAATAGAATTACAAAATGTGAGTACTTTCACGTGCTTGTTATTGTATTACAATCATTTCTGTTGATAGCAAGTCTGATTTCAAAACATTGCCAGTACAAAACAAGCATTCATTTTAGTCTTGGCTTGATATTGCTTAAGCCAGGATGTTTTTTGAAATAAGTGTACACATTACACACATCCCCACTGACAAAACTAGCATGTACTTTGTCGAACTGTTGAAGTTAATTAACATCAATATCCTTGTCATTGTATTGTTGATATCTCTATCCATTGGTGTTCACAAAAAACAGCATGAATACATGCAAGAAATTGTGGAAATTGGATAAATTAAAAAGTTTTAATTATATCTTCTATATCTATCTACAAGTTTTAATTAAAAAACTAGAAAAATGAATGAGTGGATGAATGATTATGGCATTGGATCAGAGCTTAGGTTAATATGTAAAATCAATCATTTAAGTTTTGATTTAAAAAAAACTGTGATGAGTGAAGAAATGAATGAATGAATTAACGAATGTATGAAGGAATGAGTGTTTGAATGTAGGAATAAATGGATGAAGGAAGGAAGGAATGTGTGAATGAATGTAACGAATGAATAGATGGAAGGATGAAGTGATGAATGGATATATAGATGAAGGAAAGAATGGATGCATGAAGGAATGGATGGATGAATGAATGGATATATATATGAATGAATGAATAGATGAATGAAAGAATGAATGGATGCATGGATGAAGGAATGCATGAATGGATGGATGAATGGATGGATGAATGAATTAATAGATGAATGAATTGATAGATGAATGAATTGATAGATGAATGAATTGATAGATGAATGAATTGATAGATGAATGAATTGATAGATGAATGAATTGATAGATGAATGAATTGATAGATGAATGAATTGATAGATGAATGAATTGATAGATGAATGAATTGATAGATGAATGGATGTATGTATGAATGGACTAATATTGGAAAACCTGCAAGTCATAACCTTTCACAATTTTAATGTAATTGTAATTTCAATTTATCTGATTTGAATTACATTATATAGCTACCCCACCAAAAAATATGACATGGTTGTATTAAAAGTACACAATATATATATTTTTTATTTGAATTTATATCACTTACCAAAAAAAAATATGTCATGGACTTTTAATACCCATGATGATATTCAATCAAATAAAACAAATGATAAATAATCTAAATATCCAGAATTGAAACAACCCTCAAATTTCTTTATATATCATTTTCAAACTTTCTCCCAGTGGACAACATTTTTTATTATCATTTCCCAAACAGTTATCATCATATTCAAATCTTTCCAAAATCTCACTGACAAACAATCAATCACTTTGTGCCTTTAGTCACATGATTTTAATTTTTAAAATCTTGAGTTTTCTTTGTTTCAGGATCACCTGTCCTCCAAAATATCCAATGAACACATCAAATTAACACAGAAAGTTCTCAATAAAGTATTCCTTTTCATTATTATAATAGAACTCCATAATTAATTTTATAAAAAGACATAATATAAACTGCTATTATTGAGATACAATAATCTTATTTTTAACTTCACTTGTAACATTTGAAGATTGGGAACTTAGCAATCTGTTCCCACTCCCCTAAGGCAAAATTTGGAGTATTTCTCAATATCATGAAATATCAGACATGTTGATTGGCAAGTACAAAAGAAAGTTTTTGAATGACAAAGGATTTTAGTTCCCTTGAGAGAAAAGCTACATTGTTTTGACCACAAACATGGCTGCTATGAATGAAATCTCTTTATAGGTGAGTTCGCTGTAGTTTCCTTTGTGTTTTAAATTCTGGTAGTTCATTCTACAATTACCCTAGTTATTATTAATTATTGTTTAATTGTTCTTCATTTCCTATTTTTGAAAAAGCTTTATATTTCCTCTTTTTACTGAATTATTTTGTGTTATATTTTTGCATGAAATTGAAAATTCCCACGTTTTCTTTCTTATTGAGTAATAAGTATCAAAAAATAATTTATCAATACCTCATTGCAACTTTACTTGTCTTTGATAGTAAAAAAATAATTATTACAAAAAAAATTATTACACAGTAGGAATTTGATTCTTTTCAGTGATATAGTATTTGTGCTCTATTATTCTGTTTATTTTACAAACAAAAATTTGCAAAAAAAAAGATATTTTCACATGTAAAGTTATCATATTTTTACATGTGTTCAAATTTGATATTTCAGGGACGGTGGAGCAGTTTTTTGATTGGGGGGGGGGGGGCTAAGCTATTTCTATATGCGTTTGCAGTTATTATTTCTCATTATGATATTTTTTTTTACTTTTTATCTTCAAGAAATCCAAAAAAAAAATTCTCAGAAAATTATTGGGGGGGGGGGGGGGGGGGGGGAGGGGGCTCTCGCCCCCCCCCCCCCCCGGCTCCACCGTCCCTGTATTTGTCAGTGGCAGAAATCCCTTGTAAACCATTGTTATCTATATAATAATTATTAATCAAGTTAACATGTTTTATAGCACTATTCAATATTTATTTTCCTTTTTTTTACAATCATTAATATCATCACTTTATTGTTATATACATTGGTGGCTTTGCCTATTATTAAACTTGATTCACAATCCTGTTTTTTTGAAACATTATATAACATCCAAATTATTATGTATTATTTATTTAAATCAAATCTATTGAAGTTCAATTTGAGTAACTATTGTCCTGCACTGGCTAGCCTCAGAAACGCAAGGGGACTGAAGCGTACAACACTATACCCTAGCCTGATTTTCAGAGCGGGCCAGGGTCCTACACTATCACTTTCAGTTTGGGGAGAAAGTGATAGCGTAGGACCCAGGCCCGCTTTGAAAATCAGGCTACACTATATCCATGCTCTCACATATTCAGATTATTACAAATTAAGGGTTTTGATACCATATTTGATATTCAAAACTCAAACCAAGATGGCTGCTTCAAAGTTCTTGCCAAATTTGTTGGCATTCAGAGGAGATAGACAAAATATAGGATCGGAGGCTTGATATTATATTGCTTAATATCATTTTGAAAGTTAGTTATTAAGCAAGTAGACTAAATAGAAACTAGTGAGTAAACTAGTATAGGCTGCGTCGGTGTTTGATATAAACGATAGGTAATATAATGAAATTTGGTAACACCGTAAAAAATGTTGAATTAACTTTACTGACGTTTCGAGCTTTAGCCCTTTGTTAACATTTTTTACAGTTACCAGACTTTACAAGACTTGAATAACTAAGGGAAAAATTCAACCAACAATTTTGAATATTCTGGAACATAGATCAAAAGAAATGTATGGTGGTTGCACGTTTCAATCTCCTTATGAGCTTCTGCTAGCCTCTCATACATGTATGCTCAATCAAAATATGGTGACATACTGGTAGTACAATAATTTTGATTGCCATATCATAGGACAGGCATTCCTTCTTTGTATTATAGTTTTTTTTTAAACATTTCTTTCATTGTAGGGGCAGGGGGATGCCAAATAATAGGTAAAATTTTAAAATTTCTCACACATCTTCCCCCTCTGATAAATAATAAACAGTCCCTTAGTATTGAAGAAATAGAAAACAAGGCAGCGTGCTCTATTGAGTTATACAGCACTCTGAAATTTTAAGAAGACAAGAGAAGCGTTAGGAGAAGCACAACGCTTAGCCAAGTGTTTCTCGAGTCTTCTTAAAATTCCCAAGTGCTCGATAACTCAATAGTCTGAGCACTGCTGCCGAATTTTCTATTTCTATTATAAAATATTTAACAGTTAAAATCAAACGAATTGGTGTTCCACTCACTGTGAAGTTATAGAGAACGCTTCTCAGCCAATCAGAGCATGTGATTTATATCAAATATTTTACACAATTAGTCTATTGATATAGTAGGATCCTAAAGATCTTGCACTCAACTAACCAAGACGACAACACACTCTGTAAGCGCAATCTAGGTTCTGACACCCACTAGCTGTGTCGGCATATGGTCCTTCGTATATATTATCACAGTAAAAGAACTGCGCATGGTCAATAGATGGACACACGGACACTAGGTCACTGAGACCTTTAGCTGTGACATTTAGACACCCCGAGAGGTCCAGGTATTGGAGTCCAGGTAGTCCACCATTACTGGCCAATGACCTGGAAAATAGAGCAAAGTTTGATATGATGGTAGAATAGCAAAAGAAAATAAATGATTTAGGTTTGCATCATGCTTTATATTACAGGATAATGAATGGATGAATGTATAATTGGATGGACAGAATGAATGAATGAATGGATGGATGGATGGATGAATGGTGGTACGTATGGATATATAAATGAATGGATGACAGTATGAATAAATCAATGTGAATAAATGTATTAGTGAATGTATGTTTAATTGGATGGATAGAATGGATGAATGAATGGATGGATGAATGGTGGTACGCATGGATGCATAAATGAATGGATGGATGAATGGATGTGACATAATGTATTAGTGAATGAATGTACAAATGGGTGGATGAATGAATGAATGAATAAATGGATGAATGTATGTATGTATGTATGAATGAATGATTCAATTAATAAATGAAAGAATGAATGAATGGATAAATAAGTGTATTAGTAAATGAATGGACGAATGAAGTGAGAAAGAAAAAATGATAGAAAAAAGAATCCAAATTCAATATCACTTGAAGGAAGTCACTCAAAAACTACAATCATTGACAAAAGTGTTGGCACGAATGTGATAAAGTAATTTTAGCACTGCTGAAATTCTACTTCTCCCCCCACCCCCCTTCTCAATGTTGAGGAGGGAGTCATTGTTTGGTGCTTGTGTGGTTGACCTGTCAATGCGCTATCATTTCACACCAACATTGATGTGGGGGGAAGGGGGGGAAATTTTTTATACTTAAAATAAATGAAGTAGTCACTATGAGATAAAATACTAAAATCGTGCCAACTACTTTTGACAGTGATTGTAGATTCAAATTTTCCAAATCAAATTCTTAATTTCAACACAACCATACATAAACAATCACTTTAATTCGCCATAGAGAACTAAGTACATGTACTAATAAAACAATTATTTACCCACCTCAGACCATCGTCAGTAATGTGATAACACCCAGATAGACTGAGATACTGCAGTGAGCATCTTGCAGTGTTAGAAGCAATACATTGCTCTACCATACAACCACATGTTAAAGTATTCTTCTCCTCAATGTCTGTGTCAGCAGTAAACTTGCCCAAAGCCGATGATAACCTCGCAAGTGTTTTGTCGGTTACAAGTTTACAACCAGATAAGTCAAGCACAGTGAGTTTGGAACCACCTCCTTTACAAAATAGCCTTGTATATCAGAAAAATAAGACTATCATTATTTATGACAATACAGTGAAAACCGTCTTACATAAATTATAAACTATCATACAAAATAGCTTTTCATAACAGAAAAATAAGACTATTATTTATGACCATACAGTGAAATTTCAGACAGTGCTAGAAGTCCAAGCAAAATGTTTGGTTTAGTGGGGTTTCAGTTTAATGAAGTTTTTCTTGCAGCTTGTAAACAAGTACTAAAATATAATGTTTAAACTCTTTTGTTGCAGATCTTTTTTTTTATCTTGTTGGTAAAAACTAACCAATGAAGACTAACTAAGAGCAGTAAAAACATAAACAAAAATAATATCAAAACAAATGAAGTGTCCCAAAAACGAACTAAAGACACAAATTAAACCTCTGGTTTAGAGAGAAGTCCATGCAGTTGTTTTAAAAATAATAAATCACTTTTTTAACTTCTCAATCTTTCTAGCTGCACATGTGTGCCCTACTAATTAGGGAGACTCATCCTCGATCACCCTCACTGCCTCTACGTTATATATTTTAGCACACAACTCTGCTAACAACCTCTACAATGTAGTCAGACACAAGTGCCCTACTAATTGAGGAGACTCACTACCTCTACATTGAATATTTTAGCACACAACTTGGCTCACATGTTGTTTTTTGCATGTTGATTTTTGTTCATGTTCAGTTTTTTAAATATTAGTATCAACTGATAAATGAAAATCATGGATTGTTTCCACTAAAAAACACAACAAACATGACAAACTTTGGATCTCAGTAACCCTCCCCCACCCCCACAGGTGTTTTTGACAACCACTGTATGTGTTTAATCTTTACCCTTTCAGTCCATAGTCTGTGACGGTTGTCTGAGATAAGACCAGGTTTTCCACATTAGGGCACTTGGACAGGATCTTGAACATCTGAAATAATAAAGTAAAGTAACCTTATTGTCATATACTGATAAACTTGAGTGTTCATTTTACTCCCCTCTCTTCATCAGTGCTCCGTTTTATGGGTATTTAAAGCTACTTAAAGCTACACGGAAAGAAGAGAAGTCGAAACAAGAATGCAAGGTCACTGGGAATCGAACTTGGGGAACAGGGGACCTCTCTCACAGAATGCTGCGCACTAACCAACTGTGCCATCCTTGCTGCTTGATGATGATGGTCATAGTGATGATTATGATGATGATCATCATCATCACTATGACCATCATCACCATCATCATCATCATTACTATAACCATCATCATCATCACTATGACCATCATCATCATCATCATCACTATAACCATCATCATCATCATCACTATGACCATCATCGTCATCACTATGACCATCATCATCATCATCACTATGACCATCATCATCATCATCATCACTATAACCATCATCATCATCATCATCACTATAACCATCATCATCATCATCATCACTATAACCATCATCATCATCATCACTATGACCATCATCATCACTATAACCATCATCATCATCATCATCACTATAACCATCATCATCATCATCATCACTATAACCATCATCATCATCATCACTATGACCATCATCATCACTATAACCATCATCATCATCATCATCACTATAACCATCATCATCATCATCATCATGTCATCATCATCATCATCAATAACTTACCAATCCATTACTAAGTACTGGCGAACAGCCAAGGCTGAGCACTTGTACTGATTTCCCAACATAAGGTAGAAGGTTGTTTGCCATTGCTAGCATCCGTCGTAAACCAGCTTTCACTTTTTTTCTTTGCTCATCATGATCATCACAATCATCATCATCATCGCTGTTACCAGATTCATCAACATCTGCATCGTCGTCGTTATAGTGGCTACATGAAATTGAAACATTGAGGCTATTATACATTTGTAAATACTATAATTGTTTTTAACAGCACAACAATTATCTAAAACACAGGGCTCGAAATAGCTGCCTGCCAATGGCAAAATGCCAGCCCAAAGTTAAGGTTTGGCAGGCAAAAATAATTATTCATGAACTGTTAAATAGATAATTAAAATTGCATTCAAAATTGACTGGAAATCATCTTTCACTGTTTATTTAAGCCCTGAAAACAACTTTCATCATTTAGAATCACTTTTGAATCTGCATTTAATTACCAAGATAATAAAGAACATCATCATTGCCATCTTCACCACCACTATTATCACCACTATCATCACTACCTATATCATGACTACCATTATTATTACCAATAATATCATCATAACCACCACCACCAACCCCACCATCATCATTACCATCTTCTTAGTCTTCTTCTTCATCATCAAAACTTCCATGACATCATCATCACCATCACCGCTACCATCATCACCACCATTACAACAATCATCATCAACATCATCACCATCATCATCACCATCATCATCAACATCAACATCACCACCATCATCATCATCATCACCACCATCATCATCACCATCATCATTGTACCTTCTAAGTTCAAGTAACTGGAAATCTTCATTCAGTGTTTCAAATGACCCTTAACAATTACAATCACATATCTGGTCATCATCATCAACATCACCACCATCATCATCAACATCACCACCATTATCATCATCATCATCATCATACCTTCTAAGTTCAAGTAACTGGAAATCTTCATTCAGTGTTCCAAATGACCCTTAACAATTACAATCACATATCTGGTCATCATCATCAACATCACCACCATCATCATCAACATCACCACCATTATCATCATCATCATCATCATACCTTCTAAGTTCAAGTAACTGGAAATCTTCATTCAGTGTTCCAAATGACCCTTAACAATTACAATCACATATCTGGTCATCATCATCAACATCATCACCATCATCATCAACATCACCACCATTATCATCATCATCATCATACCTTCTAAGTTCAAGTGACTGGAAATCTTCATTCAGTGTTCCAAGTGAGCCTTTACAATTACAATCACATATCTCATCATCACTTGGCACCCCAAACCTCCAGTCATTCCTAAAGATCCACCGGGCTGGAAACAGCTCTCTCCACAACTGACCATCCCTGGATAACAACGACCACTTTTTGGAAACCTGAGCACACCGGCACAAGTCTTTAGGACTCAAATATGAAAAGATATTCAGTGTAATTTCTGGTGGGAATTTGAGGAGTTTTGGTTGTACAATGTTTTCAGTTGTTTTAGTGGTTGGAAGTGGCTTATTTCGTTCATCTGTTTCTGCAGAATCGCTGTCTGATGAGCTGTCTGAGGAGAGGTCTTGGTGGTTGTGTAAGGAAGAGGTATTTGATGTCTGGTTCTGTAAAAGAAAGATATAAATTATATAGAACTCAAAAAAAAGTTGTTTCTTAACTAACAATGTTTATGAACAATGTCACAAGATCTATTTTTCTGTAAATTATATTTTATTTTTGATCAGCGGATCATAATTCATTATTTATTAATATTGTGAAGTTTTTTATTATAAACTCATTATTATAGTTGAAGTATGACCCCCTAAAATTTGATGTCTTGTTTACAAACTAGCATTTTGTCGGCAGTCAATCAAAATACTAGGAACGAGTTTGATCAGGTGATACAAAATGGCGCTTGATCAGTCAAGAACAGTACACTGTACAGGCACATCCCGGCATGGCAAAGTAAAGAAATCATTTATGGATATCACCTGGTCAAACTCTTATTTTTTTATAGACAAGGTCATGTGACCAGGTTCTGCAAAAGGGCTATAGAACTCACTTTGAAATAATCTTTGTGCAAGTCAACCACTTTCTCTTTGATGGTTTTGAGCTCATCGTAAGAAAAATATTCCATCAACAACGGCTGAAATACCTAGAAAAATATTGATTTTATTATTGCTGTCATCATTGTTATCATTACATCATCATTATGACAATTAATCATCAATAATATGATCAAAGTCACTATTGTGAATAGCTGTTATTACAGTTATATGCAAATGATTTTGAACAATGGGTTGAAGTCGAGGCTTTCGGGCGAAAACAATAGGTTTGCCCGAAAGCCTTGATTTGAATCTACTGTTTGAAATCATTTGCATATAACTGTAATAACAGCTATTACCAACATCATTATCACTATCACAATCATTTTGCCATCATCACCATTATTATATACCATCAGCACAACCATCATTATCACCATCACCATAACTACCATCATCATTATCATATATATTACTATCATTACCACAACCACAACTATCATCATCACCATCACCATAACTACCATCATCATTATCATATATATTACCATCATTACCACAACCACAACTATCATCATCACCATCACCATAACTACCATCATCATTATCATATATATTACCATCATTACCACAACCACAACTATCATCATCTTTGTAACTGTCATCATAACCATCTTTATCATTTATATGTATATTACCATTGGCATCATTATCACAACAACACTAACAACCACTATCATCATTTCCACAATCATCATCATCATCTTTGTAACTGTCATCATCATCATCTTTGTAACTGTCATCGTCATTTCCACAATCATCATCATCATTTCCACAATCATCATCATCATCTTTGTAACTGTCATCATCATCATCTTTGTAACTGTCATCATCATCATCTTTGTAACTGTCATCATCATCATCTTTGTAACTGTCATCATCATCATCACCTACCTCTTCTTCATGTTTCATATGAGGGAAGAAATCTTTCTCAAATTCGTCCACAGCTTTCCTGAGCTTGCTCTCATAGTTGATGACATTCAACAAAGTCTTTTTTCTTTTAGCTGTCTTGAACCCCCTTTTTATCAGGAACAGTATCTCTCTTACATGACTATGCTTATGAATGTCCTTGACAATAGCCGCAATTTGATCATTTGTCAACCGTAGCTGTAGTTTTCCCATGATGCAATTGTTTTCAACTTCCTCGTGGTTTTTAAGTTCGTGGAAGATGTTATCAAACCGTGATAGGAGTCCATGAAGTGATCTGTTATCTTGGAAATTAGTCGTTGATATCTAAAACGATTAATACATTATATATATTTAAATGTAATGTGTTGTATACAAGTCATTTATAAAATTTAAAAGAAATCAGGTTGTTGACCAAGGTTGTATTTTAGATACAAAATTTTTCTGATTTGCATAAGTTTCAACTTGAATTTTTCTTGACCAGATTTATTTTTATCTTGACAATTTTAGTAAAATATGAAAGAACTTATGTTGGACTTTTATAAGTACTATACAATGTTCGCATCTGATCTGTATGCGATATACAACGGTTCATCTTCAACTCACCATTGTATATTCCATACAGATCGATCGCTTATATTGTATTTATTACATACAGTCAACGTTGTTAATATTATCCACAAAAAGAAACAATAAACTACTGTGCTTTTCCGACTTTCTACGAATTCAGACATTTCAACAGCTTTTTGTGAAATACATTTTAGCTGCCGTCAGTAAAAAATTAATTAGTCTGTACCTTTTAAATCCTTGATTGACGGCAGCAAAAAATACATCTTTTAAAACTAGTCGTTGGAATGTCCGAGTTCGCAGAAAGTTGAAAATCACAGTAGCACTACAAGAAATGTCATGTGACATAACATAAGTTCGCTCATCACCAGCAATAATTGTGAACAATCACATATTTCATAATTCTTATTCCATGTTGACTTTACACATTATACTGTTAAAATTTATATTTCAACTGCTGAAAAGACAAACCTGTAAACTTGGTAAACAATGTCAAAAATTTTATGTCACTTGGAAAACTTGCAAATTAACTAGGTGTTTTTTTTTTTCAGTCAAATTAGCAAAATAAACAAGGGGCCATTTTGCATGACCATGCGCGAAATGCTGTACTGTGGCATTGCAATGCAGGCTCACCACAGGCTCACCACAGGCTACCCACTCATTCACTTGTAACAAACTGTCGCTAAGCTATCTCGTTTTGTTATATTTATCTATCTTTCTTATCATTTCCATCGCTATTTGTGAGTGTAGCAGAAACACAGTCTACGTAATTCAATAGAAAGAACAAAAGACTTAATTTAAACAATGATTGAAGCTAACAAAGAATACAATAGGTTTCAGGTACACACAGAAGGAGCCAAAATTATAGGCAATGCAGCACTTTTTATGGCAGAAAATTGAAAATTTCGCTACCTTACCCAATTTTTCCAACAAATCAAACATGATAGTTTGAAAGCACAGAAACAAAGGACATAAAATCAAATGAAATTTGTGTGGTATTCTCTCTCACAAGTTAGCCATGTAATCAACAATAATAATAACCATATTCGCATAATCATACTGTGTTTGATGCTTCATAAAAAGCCAACAAATTGTTCCTTTGCTTGGATATCGAGGATCTCCTTTCATGAATGGTACATAAACTAAATGTGACTTATTTCAGGCTCGAGAATTTCAAAGTTCAAGAGTTTTGACCAATTAATAATGACCATGTAAACAATGTTTACATCTTTGATTGGCAAAAAAATCCATCTTCCCCAATTTTCCAATTAAAGATCCACTATAAAACATTACCAATGCATATGGATATCATCATTTCTGCTTAAAACACATTGGTATTTTCACTACATTTAATAACATTTCAAGATGAAAAATTTAATTTATCAATTATGACATGAAGGCAATGTAAAAATTTTCGCCACCCATTGCAGTCGATTTTAACACAAAATGTTGTGATATAGTACAAATAGCATCCCACTCATGGTGTTAAAAGACCTGGCATCAGATAGTCTTATTTCCTGAGTTACACCGACGGCAAAGTATGTTTACAAAGTATGTTACAGTCGCCATTTTCTCTTCTCCGCGAGTCAGCTTGAATGACCCTTTTAACATTTTTTTCTTGAAACTATACTCCAATGATTTCGCTTGAATCGCATATAGGACACATATTCAATATCAGCCTTAATATTTGCGTCTGATCAATTAATTGCAGAAGAAGAAAAAACGGATATCTTGAACTCATATTTATGTGAGCACCTCTACTGAGAGAACGTGATACGAGCAAGTGCTATGACCAGGGCAACTCAAGCGTGACACGCATGCGCAGTGAAATGGCCCTTTGTTGCCAAAATACTGCTTTAATTCTTATAAAACGAAAGCATCACATACAAAATAGCTCCTAAAACATGTACAATACCATATGCTAGAAATGACAAATAAGCTTTTGATATTTCGAAGAAAGTTTATATGTCTGACTCAGAAAAAGATTATATAAAAAATTTAAAATAACATAAAGTTAAATAATTTAGTTTTTGGGAGCAAACGTTTCCTTAAACGCTGTCGTTTCGATAAGATTTGACAAACAGTATTTTCACTAGGGATTAAAGTACATTTTTATCACAAAAGTATACAAAAAATTTAGTTACAAGATATAGAAAATAACTTATGACACTTAACTTATATGCTTATTCGCTTGCATGAAATTTGTCAACTGATTTTGCGAGAATATTTCAATCTAAAACGCGGTTATTGCGTTATTTTTTAGCTCAGCACAAACGAATATGATTTAAACTATATTATTCACCTTTTCTGTTGCTTCAAAAACGATCTGTTTCATGCGAAGATGAGGTATTTTGAACACATTCACCTCCTCTGGATAAACACCATGCGCCATCTTGGAATTGCGCACTGACTTATGGGAAGAGTGACATAATATTTACAAATACGAAAACCAAAGGAAGCCCAAAACATTAAAGTTGGTTTTCGAGTCAAAACTAGAACCATTTTTGCTTAAAAACTTTTTTTTTTCAGCACAAAAGATAAGAAATTTTAGCACACTACAATTAATGAATAATATCAAATACTTGAAATACACAAAAATTATTAAAAAAAATTATTTTTGCGGGATTTTTGTGTTTTTATCCATGAATGCGCGAGGTTACTAAGCTATCTAATCAAAGATGGCGCTGTTCAACTCTTCAAGAACTGCAAGTTATTCCTTCGAATTTTACACCATTTTCAATATTTTGAATTCCTCAAATAGTTTATACTTCTTCAGCAGAAGGTAAGCATACTTTATGTATTATTTTATTGCATAAATAACGATTTATATATATATATTTTTTGACGTCACACCGACTGTGTATATTTATTTATTATATACAAGTTGGAAACCTACATAGAAGGAGCAATTTCATTTGTTCGCTATCTCGGAATAATGAGCGATACCCACCTCTGAATCTCGGAATAATGAGAAACAAAATGGTTTTGCAAGTGTTTCAGATGCCGAAATTGAGAGGTCTAATTGTTTTAGTATCCAACAACTTATTGGTCAAACTTAAAAGGAAATAATAGTAACAACAAAGTACTAAAACTCAAAAAACTAGAACATTTTGTGAATGAATTTTGACTTGAAGAGCGCGCGCTACTAACGCCATCACACTATTTTTCAGTTTGATTGAGAAAGCCAGATTAAAAAACTGTTCGTGAACTTTTCTTAACTCCTCCGTAGTTCTAAAATATAGAGTAGTTTTAACACTAAAATTATGCTATTTTCAGCCGTTTAAAAAAAATGTATTGAGGGAGAAAATGGCAAAAACAGTGGAGAATTTCGATGTGTTTTGAATACATTTTGACTTGCCGTCGCACGTCATTCACTTTCACACATTTCACTTTTCACATTTCACTTTCGATTATCTGTCATTTTGTTTGTTTGTTTGTTTGTTTGTTTATTTATTTGTCACAATGATACAATTTTCAACTAATAAACTAATAACTAATTTTCAACTAATAAAGAGTATATACTTTGTCGCCGACAACCCGACCATGCGGCAGGTGGTACTGGGTTACAATGTTACCAGTAGCAGAGTCACCAGTAGCCTGATTTTCAGAGCGGGCCTGGGTCCTACGCTATCGCTTTCTCCCCAAAAAGAGAAGAAGGGAGAAAGCGATAGCGTAGGACCCAGGCCCGCTCTGACAATCAGGCTAAGTCACCAGTAGACCCTGACCTGACTCGTCATTTTCGTCATTTTGTCGAAATTCTCACCTCAGGATAAAATTTTAAAATATACAGTTATTTGGAAAAACATTGTCGCTGACAGGCTCCGCGTCTAGCCCAAGCGGAAGTATGGGTAAAAATCACTGAAGCAATAGATTTTAGCACGTGCTAGAGAAGAGGATCCTGAAGGGTCTAAAATGGGAGCTGGTCCAAATATGAACTGGAAAATGAGATTCGGACCCACCCCCTTCAGGACCCTCATAGAAATATTGAAATATGGCGAGTACATGAATGAATGCGTGTGCCTTCGCGTTCTGTGCAAAGAAATAAACCGTTGTATAGAGCGTGGAAATATCGACAGGTAAATAGCTACTTCTTCAGTTTTCAATCGCCAGCGTAAATAAGCAAGGCACTGAGAGCTCAATATGTTGAATATAAGCAGTTAACTGCTTCTGTTATTTCTACCCATACTCCTTTTAGGTCTAGTAAATGACTGTTATAGAGGTTATTACACGTTGGCGCGAAGATATGAAGTTTATCTTCGAGTGAAATCTTTAATTTTTTCCACGAGAAGATAAACTTCATATGTTCAAGCCAACGTGTAATTTTCTTTTATCATCATTTTTGTGGAGTAAGGAAAACCGGATAACCCGGAGAAAAATCCTCGTGGTATAGGAGAGAAGAACACATCAAACAAACGCAACTCACGTATAATCCAGGCCCGAGCCGGGACTCGAATCTGGACCACAGCGGTGAGAGGCCAGCGCTCTCACTGCTAGGCCACCCATGCCACCCATGCCACCCATGCCACCCATGCCACCCATGCCACCCATGCCACCCATAATTATATGTTTTTATGATAAATCCTCCTGCCAAGCCCAACACAATGCGTTGTTCCAGCTGTACAGCTAAACCAACCCAACACACATCACATCACCGTCACTCTACCTCATCAACCAATCAACAACATATACAAAAACACCTTTCAATATTCTACAAACAACACAATAGCATTATGGACCCAGCTTTGACTTTTATTTGAACAAATTTCAGGTGTTTTGGTGTGCAAGAAACTGTATATATATTTAACCATGGCCCAAGGAATTAAATACTGCTCTGTTTCGTCTGTTCACCATGGCGGTATTGCAGGCTTACGTCTTTCGTTTCGTCCTATTGTGTCTTGTGATTTATCTGGTCCAAAGGTAAGAATACTGCCATTTTTTAAAAGGTTGTCTTGTGTAATAGATCATCCTAATACTGGAACGTTTATGATGGCCTTATTAAAAATAAATAGAGCAGATTTCGTACGATTGTGAAATAGTGCTGTGTGCGTGCCTTGCCGCGACCGTGATGCTTCTAGGACTTTTTAACATGTGCTGCCGTGTCTTTACCTCGTTCATGACGATTTCATAGTCATACGAAATCTGCTCTAATATATTAAGAGGTTATATTACGCATTTTTGGCCTAAATGCGCACACACCTTTAATACACCTACACATTTACACCTATTTCAAAAAGGTTGTCAAAATTGATACGCCGTTTTCAGACTACAAAACGGACGGCAAATCGTCCTATGACGGACAAGTGGTCTGGTGTGAAAACGCGACAAATTTGAGACGGAAAAATCGTCTGATTTTGTTGAATTAACGCCGAGCAAATTTAGGAAGATTTTTCTATCGAGAATACTTGTCCGTCCTCCGTCTAGTTTGAAACATTCCAAGATATAGAAAGTTTTAGGCATTCGAAAAGCAAATTAGACGTACACCTATTTCAAAAAGGTTGTCGAAGGCGATAGGTCATTCCAAGATGGGGCGGAATTATAGGCATGCACCTATTTCAGAAAGGTTGTCCAAGGCGATAGGTCATTAATTCCAAGGTAGAAAGGAATTATAGGCATACACCTATTTTAAAAAGGTTGTCCAAATCGATAGGTCATTAATTCCAAGGTAGAAAGGAATTATAGGCATACACCTATTTTAAAAAGGTTGTCCAAAACGATAGGTCATTCCAAGGTAGAAAGGAATTATAGGCATACACCTATTTTAAAAAGGTTGTCCAAAACGATAGGTCATTCCAAGGTAGAAAGGAATTATAGGCATACACCTATTTTAAAAAGGTTGTCCAAAACGATAGGTCATTCCAAGGTAGAAAGGAATTATAGGCATACACCTATTTTAAAAAGGTTGTCCAAGACGATAGGTCATTCCAAGGTAGAAAGGAATTATAGGCATACACCTATTTTAAAAAGGTTGTCCAAATCGATAGGTCATTAATTCCAAGGTAGAAAGGAATTATAGGCATACACCTATTTTAAAAAGGTTGTCCAAAACGATAGGTCATTCCAAGGTAGAAAGGAATTATAGGCATACACCTATTTTAAAAAGGTTGTCCAAAACGATAGGTCATTCCAAGGTAGAAAGGAATTATAGGCATACACCTATTTTAAAAAGGTTGTCCAAAACGATAGGTCATTCCAAGGTAGAAAGGAATTATAGGCATACACCTATTTTAAAAAGGTTGTCCAAAACGATAGGTCATTCCAAGGTAGAAAGGAATTATAGGCATACACCTATTTTAAAAAGGTTGTCCAAAACGATAGGTCATTCCAAGGTAGAAAGGAATTATAGGCATACAGGTCATTATTATGAATTATTCAGTATTCAACGTTTTTTGAAATAGCTGTATCAATAATAAATATATGTTGCGCTTTTCACAACTGCCATACCGTTCTTTGTAGTTCAAAAGTCGCTCGTGTTGTTCCTGAGAATGAAGAACAGAAAGATGTGATCGACGAGCTGGCAGAAAGACGAGATATGCAGGTATGCAGATATGCAGATACACCCTTTCCAAAAACGTTTGTAACACAAGCGGAAAATTTTAAAGCCTACAAGCTAGTGGCGCAAAGGATCATGGATCAGTTTAGAAACTAAATGTGCATTCGGCACGCTTTTCTTGTTGTCTAATATATACAAGAACGCACGAACGACAATAGGTGAAACATTGATATGAAACGTTTTGTACTATATCTAGCGTTTGAAATCTTAAATCTTTTTCGTAGATCGAGTTCTGGAAACATCCCAATGGCATTGGAAAAGCAATCGATATTGAGATCCAAGATGTGGATTACGGCACGTTTGAGAGTCTCATGAGAGACAATAAAATCCCCTTCGAGATACTGATCGGTGATGTTGACAGGACCATAAAAGAACAACAGATGCCTAGTGCCCGGGCCCGCTCGTCTTCGTATCACAACAGTTATCACAACTTGTACGAGGTTTGTAAAGCTATTACTGTCTGTCTGTCTGTCTGTCTGTCTGTCTGTCTGTCTGTCTGTCTGTCTGTCTGTCTGTCTGTCTGTCTGTCTGTCTCTTTGTTTCTTTATTTTATTTTATTTTATTTGTTTGTTTGTCCTTCTGTCTGTCTGTATTTGTGTCTGTCTGTGTGTTTGTTTGTTCGTCCGTCGGTCGGTCTGTCTTTCTCTTTGTTTCTTTGTTTGTCCGTCTGTCTGTCCGTATTTGTGTCTTTGTGTTTGTTTGTTTAATTGTTTGTTTGTTCCCTTGTTTGTTTAATTTTTTGTCTGTCTGTCTGTCTGTTTATTAATGTCGTCTAAGAGTATGTCTTATCTTTGTCTAGATCCACAACAAGTTACAGCAGATTGCCAACTCACGTTCAAGTATGACAAAGATAATCAACATTGGTTCATCGTATGAAGGCAGACAAATGAAGGCTATTGAGGTATTATACTGATGGATGATGACGATGATGAAAACGATGATGATAACGATTATGATGATAACGACAACAATAATTACGATAACGGTTATAGCGATAACGATAACGATAATGATAACGATATATGGTGATAATAATAATAATGATGCATGATGATAATGATAACGATAATGATAACGATAATGATATTGTTTTTACTACAGATCAAGGGTAGATATCGTAGTAATAAGCCTGTGTTCTTCTGTGTGGTATACATGATGCATGATGATAATAATGATGGTGATAATGATAACGATAATGATATTGTTTTTACTACAGATCAAGGGTAGATATCGTAGTAATAAGCCTGTGTTCTTCTGGGAGTGTGGTATACATGCACGAGAATGGATCTCGCCTGCTACCTGCATGTATAGTATCGACAAGGTATACTATGAACATCAATAGAGTGTTTACAATAAAAACTGTGATTGTGATTGTGATTATGATCAGATATTATGATCGCGATTATAACGATTGCGACCTTACGATTTGTTTTAACTGTAGATAGTATCATTGTATGGTAGAGATAGATTACGATTACGCTTAAGATTAAAGTGCGATTAGGATTCAGCTATGATAAGATTACGATCTTATGATAACGATCGCGATTATAATAACGATTGCGACCTTACGATTTGTTTTAACTGTAGATAGTTTCATTGTATGGTAGAGATAGATTGCGATTACGCTTAAGATTAAAGTGCGATTAGGATTCAGCTATGAATAAGATTACGATCTTATGGTAACGATCGTGTTAATAATAACGATTGCGACCTTACGATTTGTTTTAACTGTAGATAGAATCATTGTATGGTAGAGATAGATTGCGATTACGCTTAAGATTAAAGTGCGATTAGGATTCAGCTATGAATAAGATTACGATCTTATGATAACGATCGCGATTATAACGATTGCGATCTTACGATTTGTTTTATCTGTAGATGGTATCATTGTATGGTAGAGATAGTAGCGTTACGTCACTATTGGATAAGATGGATTTCGTCATTCTCCCTGTAATGAACGTTGACGGCTATGCTTACACCTGGAAGGGGGTAAGTACTGGGGAGAGGTGGACGAAACTACTCCATAGTTTTGCTCAGTAGAGTCCGTACGAATGTCGGATTTGTGTGCTGGATCATTTTATTTCGCGCATGCGTGGTCGCTGTGTTATTCCCATATATTTGCCAAAATACTATTGTATTATGTGCCGCTGTTTTTTGGATAGGGTATAGTTTTAGCCTTGCTGTCTTAGACAAGGTATCCATTTTAACCGACATATGCATTTTGAAGGGGAAAAAAAAAAGTTTGTGTTGCCGCACTGAACAATGTGTTCCGTAATACAGAAAACACCCGCATAGAAGAACTTAAGGATTTATTTGTGTTGTTAGCGATCCAATCATTACAGAATGTGGAGAAAGAACCGAAGACCAAGTGGAGGATGTACTGGAACAGACTTGAACAGAAACTGGGGACATAAATGGGGAGGTAATGATGATGGTGATGATGATGATGATAATGATGGTGATCATGATGAAGATGATGACGGTGGTGCGTGGTGCGTGGTGGTGGTAATGGTGGTTATGATGATGATGGTGTTGGTAGTGGTTATGATGGTATAATGATGATGATGATGATGATGATGATGATGATGATGATGATAATGATGATAATGATGATGATGATGATGATGATGATGATGATGATGATGATGATGATGATGACAACAATATATTTCACTATTTCAGGTGCCAGTGTAAGCGCACGACCTTGATGTAATGTTAATAATAATAACAGTAATAATAATAATGATGATAATGATATGATGATGATGATGATGATGACAACAACAATATATTACAGGTGCCGGTGCAAGTGCACGACCCTGTGACAGCACGTACCGAGGAAGCAGACCGTTCTCTGAGAAGGAAACAGTTAACGTAAAAACGTATCTCGAGAATCTTGGTGGCCGATTGAAAGGGTTCATTGATA
This sequence comes from Metridium senile, assembly GCA_949775045.1. NCBI lineage: Eukaryota > Metazoa > Cnidaria > Anthozoa > Actiniaria > Metridiidae > Metridium > Metridium senile. Next base: position 7,124,644 of record OX459102.1, on the reverse strand, counting down.
TGCATGCATACAGTCAGATGTGGTTCACTCCTTGGGGATATACATCATCTAGAACACCACACTATAGTGAACAGGTATGGGAACATAATAATGATGATGATGATGAAGATAGCGATGATGATTCTCTGTGATTATGATATCGATGATGATGATGATGATAGCGATGATGATTCTCAGTGATTATGATATCGATGATGAAGATAGCGATGATGATTCTCAGTGATTATGATATCGATGATGAAGATAGCGATGATGATTCTCAGTGATTATGATATCGATGATGAAGATAGCGATGATGATTCTCAGTGATTATGATATCGATGATGAAGATAGCGATGATGATTCTCAGTGATTATGATATCGATGATGATGATAGCGATGATGATTCTCAGTGATTATGATATCGATGATGATGATGATGATGATGATAGCGATGATGATTCTCAGTGATGATGATATCGATGATGATGATGATGATAGCGATGATGATTCTCAGTGATGATGATATCGATGATGAAGATGATAGCGATGGTGATTCTCAGTGATGATGATATCGATGATGATGATGATGATGATTCTCAGTGATGATGATGATAGCGATGATGATTCTCAGTGATGATGATATCGATGATGATGATGATGATGATGATGATAATGATTCTCAGTGATGATGATGATAGCGATGATGATTCTCAGTGATGATGATATCGATGATAATGATGATATCGATGATAATGATGATGATGATGATTCTCAGTGATGATGATGATGATAGCGATGATGATTCTCAGTGATGATGATATCGATGATGATGATGATAGAGATGATGATCAACTTCGTTCCCAGGGCCCCTCCCTTCGCTTTTGGGTTGGGCGTATCTTGGTGTACATCAATATTAATTTATGCTAATTTATTACCCGGAATTTCAGGGTATTTTGCGGTCATGTGACCATGGATAATAAAAACACTGGATAGGACACTTCGTGACGTCACGGGCGCAACCTAGTGGAAATACGTGACGTCACGTTTGAGCCAAAGCGCGCCAAAATCGACACGGCCACGTCTCTTTCCTTCTTTTTAACTGTTTACAAATAAAAATATTTTACATGGAAATGTAGAGTTTATTTTTTGTGCACTGAGATAAAGACTTAAAAGAAGATTTTTCCTGCTAACAAAAGCTAGTTTATCCACCGTACCGACAAGAGAATCAACGTCTTTCTACGGTGGAAAAGTACCGTAAAGTTCGAACCTGAAAGCGATGACAACGAACTCCCGCTGTACCTTTTTTAGTGAAATGCTCAAGATGAAGACACGAAAAGTCCTGTAATTGATCGGTTTGGAAAAACGTGAAAAAGAGAGCCATGACAGAGGACAGAGCATCAAAATCGAGTGTGTTAGCTGCTCTATCGATTGTTATCGTAAAAACTTTCAAGATCTCGCTAAATACGTGGAGAGTCAACTTCGCAAAATGCAAAAAAAAGATGTACTTCAAAAATTAACATGGATCAAGAAAGTAAAATATTTTTAAAGGGCTTATCAAAACAAGTTTGAACTATTTCGTTTAAGAGGGACAACCTTTAAAGAGCTGAAAAAGACTAAAACATAGTACAGAATATCAATTAACTCAGGCAATCACAAGACATCATAACATGATGGCTTCATGCTCAAGCATTTTTGTTATCTACAGTCTACTACAAAGAAAAATCAAAAATATATACCTTATCTCAGTTTAATACAGCTATAGTGATTCCAAATATGTAAACTTTATGGGAAGGACATAATCATAATGAATTAATGTTTATTACATGTACCACTAATACATTTTACTGACAAATTTTACAAAACATGAATAACAGATGAAGAGTATTTCACTACCCAGAATAATAATTGTGAGTTAATCAAAGATAGGAAGTTCTAATGTAATAGCTTTCATTCTATAAATTTAATTGAAAAAAGATAGTTATCAAATCCTATCAAAAGAAATGTCAAGGACTATAGTCTCACTCATTTAATTTATGCAATTATACCTTAATATATTAAAAATTATTTATTTATATTTATATATTTTTGCAACTGCCTGACCTACTTTGCTTTGATTAGCTCTTATTTGCTATTTAGAGTAGCCATACTCATGATCAGCAATTCTGACATTAATTGAAAGCATTTATATTTTTCTGAACAAGAATGCAAAAAACATTTTCTTTATTCCTTTCATTTTGTATATTCAACAAAAACCATTACAAGTTCACATAATCTTAAACTGTTTATTGTTTACTGTCAACAAAGTACACTTTTCTATGAGTATTTGTGTTGATAAATAAGTTAGACCAGTTTATTAGAGTGCAAATAGTAGAGTGCAAACATTATACCCGTGAAACAAATAGTACTAAATAGTGCTAATTAAACAATAAAAAAAATAGAATTAGCATAAAATATCACTATTTAGTACTATTTATGTTTCACGCTTTCAATGTTTTTACTCTATCTGTGAAACAATTAGTAAATACTAAACAGTACAATTTTTGCTAATTCATTATCTTGTTTTGATTGTTTAATGTAGCACTATTTTGTGCTATTTAGTATTAATATTTCATAGATAATTGTTTTTGCACTCTAAAGTACTAATAATAAACCTGTGAAACAAGTAGTACAAATTCATTTTATATGTATTAGTACTAAAGAGTGCTAATCAAACAATGTAAAATAACCAAATAAGCCGGCATACAAATTATATCACTATTTAGTACTGTTTATGTTGTACACTTTTAATGTTTGCATTCTATTATTTTTTCATAATCAAAGAAAATAACTATAAGCAGCAAAAAATATAATTTGCAAAAGATGACAAAACATATGCTTGGTGTTTGTACTATAAATATGATAACCGAATGTAATGTTATATTGTAAAGCACTATACAAGAAGTGTAAAAGTCTTATAAAAGTATATGTAATATTATTATTATCTAACATAAATAGAATACAAACACTATGATGAAACAAAATATTTGACAATGCACATGCATGGCAAAAAATACAATTTGCATATTATATACAGTAAGTGGTTATTTATGTTGTAAGCCTTCAGTGTTTGTACTCTAGATATATACTTTAAGCAGGTTTTTCATACATAACACTGGGGACATTTCTGAGTAAAAATAATATTGAAGAGGTATCGACAGTCCAGATAAAGTACGATTTCCAGATGTTTGTTCTTTGTTTTCATTGCACTTATGGTGGGAGTATTTTATCTTTTGCTTGTCTTCCCATTTTGACATGTCTATGAATTTATAAATGTTTCTGCAAAAAAGAACAACAAATACATTCAATTACATTCCCTTTTATATAAAAAATTATGATGGATAGCATAAAGACATAATTAAACATGTTTACCAACATATAGTTTAACATTTGAAGCTTATATATATGTTAGATCTAGATAATTCGTGTATTATAGTTCCTTATTCAGGTAGGTAATATATTATTTGTGTGTATAAATTATATTTAATACATATACAAGCTTTTTGATCTATCAATATGACAATAAAAAAGTGCAAACAGAGTAAAAGCTATCGTCATCTGCTGTGGTCGATCGATGTATTTAGGTATATTTTAATTGATAAAAAAAAAAAACATTGTGAATGTTATTTATGCTAAAACTATGCCTAAGCCACAATTTGGTCAATAATCAACCTATCTATAAAAGCCATTTCGTATAAATAACCTTCAAAAGGTACGAAAAATGTGTCCCAAAATCTTCCTTACAAAGGCGACTATTTCACGAGAAAAGGGCCATTTTTGGGACGCGATTTATTTCATAACAACAACAGATTAATGTGAACAAAATTAACATGTCATTACCTTGACTCTTGAAGTGTGGCTTAGGGGAGGTTTTCCGCCATAAAAGAGAGAGAAAATCAAGTTATAGTCAAAACATCACCTTGCATACAAACTTTTTACTAAAACTTGGCAAAATGTTAGGCCCTAGCCTTAAAAATCGACCATACTTACGCCAGTTCTTTCGTCACGATTTTCCACTAGGTTGCGCCATCTTGAAATAACCATCCCACCAATGGGGTCGCGCGAAAGACCCCACGTGATCATGAGTGTCCTATCCAGTGTTTTTATTATCCATGATGTGACCAACCGATGCCAGGGCCATTCCCCCCCCCCCCCCCCCCCCCCCCCCCCAAAAGCAAAAAGAGAGGCCCCTGGGAACGAACACCTCAACCTCGATAGCGTATAATATATTCTATAAAAAATTTGACTAAAGCCCGTGGAATGTTGAAGTGTTTCAATTGGCTTCAATTGTTTGATAATGTGTGTATTCCTTAAATAACCGCGAGCTGTAGTCAAATTGTAAAGAATATATTACACGCTATCGAGGCTGAGGTTGTGGACGAGAACCGTGAAAAGGGTCTGCAGGTTTTTAGACCTCGGTAACACATCCCTATTCAAAAACCGGCCGAGTAGCCGCCATCCTGCGGCCAAGTATCACCTAACCCCCACGCCATAAAGTTGCGATTTTAGCTTTTTGGTATGTTGAAATTTTGTAGTATCGTGTGGCACAAATCGCATCAAGAGCACTGGGGAGAGTGTATGGTACACGTTATACTTATGGGTCTTCTGCGAAGCTCTTGTGTAAGTCTATCAACCATCATACCATACGTTATCCATCCTTTCACTGATTTGTTTGTTATTCATTCATTCGTTCGTCCATTATTTCATTCATTCATTCATCTAACAATTCATTCATTCATTCATCCTTCATCGTTAATCAAATAATTCATTAATTATCTTATCCATCCATTCAATCATTTATATTCATTTATCCAACAATTAATTAATTAATTCATTTATTTATCCAACAATTCATTCATCCATCCATTCACCCATCCATCCATTCACCCATCCATTCATTCATTTATCCATTCATCCATCCATTCATCCATCCATACATTCATTCATCCATCCATCCACCCACCCACCCACCCACCCATTCATTCATTCATCCATCCATCCATTCATCCATCCATTCACCCATCCATCCACCCATCCATTCATTCATCCGTCCATCCATTCATTCAGTCAGTCATTGATTTTGACAGTCGTCTAGTCAATCATTATCAACAAAACGTGTACACACACAATATACAGTGGAACCCCGTTAATCCGGCCACTGAAGGGACAGCCCAAAGTAGCCATATTAACGGGGTGGCCGTATTAAGCGGGTAAATTTTATAGAAAATATATGGGCATGCATTTCGTCGGAACCTAAAAAAACTGCCCGCAATAACGGGTTGGCCGTATTAAGCGGGTGGCCGTAAGGCTGGGTTCCACTGTACCTTTCCAGAATTCGCTTTGATGATCACAAGACAAAGGTTCCAAGTCGAGACTGAACTTGATAATATAATAAATATATAATAATATCTTTATTTAACGAGAATACACCTTATGTTAATTAAGATAATTTTCAAGTGGCTCTCAAATTATTTTATTTAATTATCAAGGCCAACTTCGACTTGAAACCATTGTTCTGTAACCATACAAGCGAATTCGTGAAAGTTGTACAGTGGAACCCCGCTTAATACGGCCACCCGCTTAATACGGCCACCCCGTTATTGCGGCCATGCAATTTTTCAGGCCCCAACGAAATGCATGCCCATACATTGTCTATACAATTTACCCGCTTAATACGGCCACCCTGTTAATACGGCCACTTTGGGCTGTCCCTTCGGTGGCCGGATTAACGGGGTTCCACTCTCTTTATAATACTTATCAACCCAATATCATTCAAACTCCTACAGATGCCGCGGCCGGTGGTTCAGAGGACTGGGTCTACCAACAGCTAGGTGTCCAGTACTCGTTCTCTGTTGAGTTGCGTGACAAAGGCCGTTACGGTTTCTTGCTTCCAGAGCGTTACATCAATCCTACTGGCCGTGAGACCTTTGAAGGTGTAAAGGCACTGGTGCAGGCAATGAGAGTATGATGTTATCATGATTTTATAGAAGCATTAAATACAGTTTAATGGTAAAAAAATTGTTGCAATTGTTCCAGGAGGAAATAAAACAACATGGCTGCCATGTTGGATGAGGGCGTGTTAAGAGATTAGTTCAAGGAACAAGTGTAGCTTAGTTGGTTAGTGCGCAGGGTCACAAGTTCGATCACCAGTTTCCTCACACTTGTTTCGACTTCTTTCCAATCAGTGTAGCTTTGAGAAGCTTTAAATACCCGTAAAACGGAGCATTGATGGAGAGAGGCGTGAAAAGAGCGCACCGTCGGCTTCCTGGGAGACCAGCTTACTTCTAGCTGAAGGAACTACCGACGCTAAATAGTACTTTTCCTTTTCCTTTCCCTTCACAGTTCCCTGCGCTATCTTGAAAGGTAGCCGAGCCTTTGCATCGAAACGAGACGGATGTGAGATTGCAATAATAGAGACACGTGAATAATTGTCCTGCAAGGCGTTAAAAGGTCTCTATCATTCGCTTTTATCACAAGGCCGCCATATTGGTTGAAACAATAGGTTTTGAATCCCTTGGGTCCCCTTGTCCTATCTTTTATGCGTTTCAGAACGTTCCAAACAAAGGTTTTCGCTCTCATGGGAATAAACATGGCCGCCGTGTGATAAAAGCCCATTGCAAGCTCAACGTTTGTTTCGCTTCGATGCAAAGACTCGGCTAAGTTTCAAGATGGCGAAGAGAATAGTGAAAGGGACTTATGGGAATTCACTTGGCGCGTGGGGTATTATAGAGCATAGTTCATAGAGGGGACTGGTTATGAAACCTGACAAACTTCAAAGGGACATTTCTTTGTTATGATCTATGCTTGATCACGTGACTCTGAGAGTGTACATCAATTCCAAAAATGGCGTAGATTACAGTAAATGTGTTTGAGTTTTGAATTGTATCGGCAAAAATCGGCTGTTGCTGGATAAGATATTGTTTAAGCTCCATTGAAAGACATATTATTGATATCCCTGGTAGAAATTAAGCCGTTTTTTGTTGCGTTTTGTAAAGAAAACTAAGGAAAGTGGTGTATGGAAGGCTTTCGAACTCGAAGGACGAGAGAATCGCTCAATGAACTACTGCATGAACTAAAACAAGAAAAATAGATAAACAATCCCTAAACTATGTTTATAAAATAACTATTTGAAATCAAGTATTTTGATAGGTTGAGGCGCGTGCTTTATGAGAGCACACAGCACGCGCGTTTGCATGTTGATCAATTTGTATTTTATAAAAGAAATAAAAAGCTTTCTGTGCTGTATGCAGTTATAAAGCACTTGGGGATTGTCAGAACACTGGAGAAGTGTTGAGAAGCACTCCGCTTCGCGTCGTGCTTCTCTTAACACTTCTCTCGTGTTCTGACAACCCCGCGTGCGTTATAACTGCACACAGCACGCGCGCGCGTTTTCTATTCCTTCAATAGAGTTTCCATCACTCATACTCTCTCTCTATCTCTCTCTCTTGAAATAATGGATCTGATTAAGGCACGTGCTTTATGAGAGCTTGTGCAGCACGTAAGTTTGCATGTTACTGCGGTTCCCTGTCTCACGCGGCCAATTAGACTTTCAAACACAGACGAAAAATAGAGTTTTGATGGACGTCAATCAACTGTATTTCCAAGGTAACACAGACAAACTTGTCCGTTTCCGATCGGCGATAAGTTCACAACACGAACAATTTGTGTAAATTAGAACTACTTTTGATATAATTCACGCTTCTATTTGTCTTTCTGTCTAACCTTTTTCTTTCTAGTATTCCCTGACCTCGATTTCAGAGAGTTTGGAATCGATTTAATCATTTTTTACGGGCAGAAACTCCGAGTTATCGCTGATTTGCGATGGACATTTTAGTTTGTGTTGCCCTGGAAATACAGTTCATTGATGTACACCAAAACCGTTTGTGTTTGAAAGTCTAGTTGGTCGCGTGTGACTGGCCGGAACCGCAGTAACAAAATATTTCAATTTGTATTTTATAAAAGAAATAGAAATCTTGCTGTCTACCATTTAACAGCTAAATTTTGGCAATTTTCTCAGTTATCAGTTAAATTAAAAACAAAGAAATGTTTATTTTCAAATGTATTAATTAAAAACAAAGAAATATCAGCTAACAGTTATCCTACAAAGACACGGGATTTTAATAAACAGTTAATTTTTTAGCCGTTTCTCAGTTAAAAGTTCACCCAATTCAGACCCTGTTAAAAAGTAGGGATGTTAGCATCTGAAAATATCGGACAAATTGTGAAAAAAATATTTACAAATTGTTATTTTAATTTATTTACCGTCTCCGTGGTCCCTGCCCGGGAGGGGGACTCCATTGTCCAAGGGGCGGGGATGCTCGCCTTCCCTTTTAGGGGTTGAAATCAGTGTTTTGGTCCCGCTTAGGGTGTTAATGAACGCGAAGCCCCACGAGCTGAGTTTTGTGGTCCCTTTAAGGGTTTAATAAGAAAAAAATGATTCTTTTTAACGACATCGTCCGCATAAAACGTATACGGGCAGAAGGCACGTTTTTAATTGTTCCCTTTTTAGGGGTGAAATGTCATTGCTGCCACGCCCATAAACTTACAACACAGGTCCTTTTAGGGTTCATTTTCGAAACTTCGGCGAGCATCCTTATACCCTCTTTTATAAGGGAGTCCCCCCGGGGGTCCCTGATGATTCAAAAATCCTCATTCTATCCATCTCAGACAAAAAGTGGTTATATAACCCTATAAAAACAGTTATTTAATCAAACGGCAAGAAAATTTACATCATTCAGCAATGTTTATGTTCAATTGTAATGTTAATGGTGCTTTATCGATTGCTAATGAAGGGATTGCACTATGACAATGCCCAAGTCCGGTGCTTTATAATATAACCAACCAACACAGCAACAAGATTTCTGTTTCTAACAATATAATATAAACTTATTTCAAAATCTTAGTCGCGTAGTTTAAACAGCAAGCATCGAGCCAAGACCGAAATGAATCACTTGTTTTGTGTTGATAATGTGTTTTCTTATATCATGGCTTAAGAATTTCTCATTATTCTTAGAATTTAGCTCGTGTATATGAGTATCATCGCGGATCAGACCAACATATATCTAAATGTACACTTGTTAGTCAACGAAAGTGTTTAAAAACGTGATAATACAATAATAAGCACGTGTAATTACTCGTTATTTGTTCATAGTTCGAGCTCTTTAGAAAACAAGAGTAGTTTCAATACTCCAGTTTCGAGATCTCTTTTACTCAGTGTTGGCCTCAAAACCATGTAATATATTCTTTTGTTCAGTAACAGTCCGTGCAAATGAAAGAGATTTGTGAGCATAGAAGACAATAAAAATATATAGAAATCTCACGAGTTTTATCTAAATTTCTGCATATTTTACACACAATTGAGGCTAACACTGAGTAAAAGAGATCTCGAAACTGGAGTATTCATTACCAGCTCAAAACTTTCATTACGTTCTTATTTTTAGCTTGTTGCTTTAGCTAGTGGCGACAACGACTTCAACAAAAAATATCGAGCGCAACTGTAACCTTGAAAAACAATATCGTGCATAACTAAAAAAAATGAAAAAAATTTCATGCAGAGCCTTAATTGAGGGCAAAAAATACTCAACAAAAAATACTCAACTTCAACAAAAAATATCGAGCACAACTTTAACCTTGAAAAACAATATCGTGCATAACTAAAAAAAAACCTGAAAAAAATATAATGCAGAGCCTTTAGGGCAAAAAATAATACCCTGCACCTAAAAATTGCCTAACCCTAACATCAAATATCTAGTCTGCGTCCCTAATTATGTGGTAAATTATATAACCAAGTGGATCGACGTGATAGCTAAAAATAAATTTGGACGAGAAAATTTAAGTTAAAGCTTATTCAAATCAGGACGAATCTCGACGGCTGTGTTTTCTTTTGACAATTTCTCAAGAATTATTAAGGAGGTTTATATAGATAATAAACTTGGGACCATCCCAAATGAATGTCCGATTAACCTATAGTGCTATTTGGAAATTGGTGTTCCGGCACTATTATATCCTCAATTACTGACAATTCTATATATTTGAATAACATATAATCGGCAGGAACCATGTAATTATAGAACTATATTCATCAGTTAGAAACGAACAATTATAGTAATTCCCCTGTATTTTAACCTACAATTGGACAATATTTCACTTCAGTGCGTGGAGTTCTTCCTTAGAGACATTTTATTTGTTGTGGAAACTCATTTTGTATTTAAGAACCTTGCTTCAAGGACTGTAAGCTAGAGGAGTTTAGAAGAGAAAACGGAACGGTCCAACAGAGTTACACCACGGCAAACCATCCAAATAGTAAGTGATAATTCCAATTATTATTGTTAGTTAAAATTGGAAGTTATTTCGCTGGGAGATCTTCTTTCATCTTATTTATTGTTGAAACTCATTTTGTATATAGGAACCTTGTTTCAAGAACTGTTCAACAGAGTTACACCACGGCAAACCATCCAAGTATAGTAAGTGATAATTCCAATTTTTATTGTTAGTTAAACTAGATTGGAAGATATTTCGCTGGGAGATCTTTCATCTTACTGTTCTGGTAAATCATTTTGTATTTAGGAACCTTGTTTCAAGAACAGAGAAATAAGTTTGCAGCAAAAACTGAACAGTTCAACCAAGTTACACCCTGGTAAACCACCCAAGTAAGTAATAATTCCAATTTGATTCACACAATTTTTTTTTGCTTTTTCATTTTTTAATTTATAAATACTTTAAGTATTATAATATATATAATGTATAAAGAGCATTAAGTTGAACAATCCTAGAGATAGGGTAGCGATTATTTATCCGGCTTGCAGTCGATATTCCCAAAGATAAAACTATAAGCCTACGGTGACATTAAAGGCAACACACACACGACGTTTTGAAAGTGTTTGGCACGCGCGCTAGCATTACCAATCTAAGATAATATACTGTCATTTATAAACTAGTTATATAATATATATTGCTATTATAACACTATACTGTTATATTAAGTAATAGACCAGTTTCATGTTATCTATCACCGCTGTACTAATTAAAGAAAGGCGGCTTAAAAAAATACGTTAAATGGAACTGAATTTCACGAAAACTGTCAAAATGTTTACCTAAATTGAGAAAAGTTACAGAGTGCCTTAAAAAGCTTCAATCAAGTCAGTGGCTTGAACCATGTTTTCTAAATATCCTCAAATTTAACTCACGGAAGTTAGAAAAACATTTTACCGACGCGGCGTTTTCTTACGGGAGCACTAAACGCTATTTTGATAATTTTTGATAAAAATCAGCCCAATTTTGTGTCTTCGTTGAAGCACAATTACCGAGATCCAAAGCACTTTCCGACTTGAAATGTTGGAACAGGATTTGGTCAGTCGAAGAGTCGTTAGGGAGCTTTCTTTTAAAAATTATGGAATCGCAAACCAGAGGTAGTGAATTTGTAGCTTAAGAAACGACCCCGGCTCAATTATTTAAAAAACGGCTTTTACGAATTTTTCCAAACTTCGTATACTTCTAGGCAAACTGCTGTATAGGTTGTTTCGAAAGTTTAGATCGAAAAACGAGGCGTAAAATCGCTGCTAATCAAAAACCGCGATATTATTGTTTCGTCGCTATGGTACTCCGATGTAAACAAATGACACTATTAAGAACTTCAAACATTATGTAACAACTGGACAAAATGTCAAAGCTGTGGTGGTGTATGTATATACGATATATATATACAGCTATTTAAAGTTGACCAGTGGAGCCCTTAAAAAACTTAAGGAGGCCCTTAACTTTCGCGATTTTAATTCTTTTTTAAATTCCCGCAAAATTTGTAATAATAACGTGTTATCGCTATTTTTTTTTTACCAGACCTGCATACTTTTATTTCAAAAAAGGTTGACGGAGTGAATGGTACATGAATGGCTGACGGCGATTGCACGCCCGAAAGGAATTGTGGTTACTCATACAACATATCCTAGTGTTTTTTTTCCTGGATTGCTAGGCACAGTTTCATCAATTTTAAGCTCTTCTTTACTATATGGGGCTGGCGTTGTGCATTAAATTCGTTTTCTGACACAAAAGATGCATAAATAATCGATATCAAAGACCCACAGTTCCCTTCGGTCGTACAATCGCTATCCACCGTTCACTCCGTCTACCAATTTTGAAACAGTGGGGTTCAATTCCCTCGCCATAGCCTCCTCCGCATGCAACTCTTGACTCTGGGCTTCCTTTGTTGACTCTGGGTTTCCTGTGGCGGAACAAATGGTGGGGGGAGGGGGTGAGGGAGAGAGAAAAGAAGAGGAGGACCCCTTCCTTTCTTATTTGGGGCCCATTCCTCTCCGGTTCGCATGATAAAGGAAACCCAGCAGGGGACAAAGGAAACCCAACAGGGTTGCATGCGGAGGAGGCTACCCTCACCACATCTCCACAAGCATTATCACTCACCACCAGCCACCATGATGACGATGACATAACCATTGTCATAATCATTACGTATCAAATATATGCCTATAGTTCTGTTGCAATCTCAACCTGTTAAAAAAAGAAAAAAATCTCGCGCTCATCAAAGTCTTTTGTTACTTCTCACCTACAATACCATATATGCTAATGCATTGTTTTCAACATTGGCATATTTCTGATACGAATTATTTTCATCATACACTTTCCAGGCTTCCACGATGTTTGGTGATAACCCGTGTAACAAAGTATGGGCTCCTACTGCAGTCTCCTACACAAACATGTTTGCCTCCATGATATTCATGCTTGTCACCGTACCTGGTAACTTCATCGTGGTCCTGGTCGTCTACCTGGACCCTTTCAAGGAATTCCGTAAGCCGTTTACCTTACTGATCCTTAACTTGGCCGTCACAGATTTGATCGTAGGTTGTCTCGCGGAGCCAATGTCTATCATGATCCACTATCGCGAGGCAATGAAGAAGTCAATAACTATCGCGTGGTTGAGCCAGACTGCGTACTTCCTTTGCGCCACTGCGTCTCTCTTAAGCCTCGCGGTCTTGACAGGCGACCGGTATTTAGCTATAACTTCACCGGTATGGTATCGTACTAGCGTCAGCATTAGAAGAGTAGGGTTTGCGTCGCTGGCGATCTGGGTTCTCTCAGTTTGTTTCACGGGGATTTTCTTTTTCGTTGATTTCATCTCATACGCTTTCATTTTCGGCAATATTGCTATCTTTATCGCTTTGTTTATTGTCATTTTCGCCTACGTGCGTATTTTTCGCTCGCTTAAAGCCCAGACGGAAAACGCGCATCAACTTGCAGCAGGTGCAAGCGAAGCTGCAAGAGCGCAAGCGCGCGCACAGCAACAAGAAACCAAGCTAACACGTACATACAAGTTGATGATTATCGCATTTTTATTTAGTTATCTGCCCACAACTGTGCTCATCTACCTCATGAATTTGTGCACTACGTGCAGTTGTGAGCTTATTCACTGGTTCCGCGACTTCCAGTTTATTTTCGTGTGTTTCAACTCCCTTGTCAATCCATTCCTTTATGCGATTCGCTTGCAGAGTTTTCGTAAGGCGTTCAGTACCATCATACATCGCATACCTCGTAATAGAATAGCCGTTCAAAACGTCCAAGCCGATCCTCCGAACAGCTCAAATGGTTAACTTACAAGTCGTAAAAGAATACAGTCAATTAAAAAAACATTGTCGTCAATAGGCTTCAAGTCCACGCGACTAGACCGAAAGGTAGCATGGGTAGAAATCACCGAAGCGGATAAATGCACACAGTATCTAATGCAATACCGCGCGCACTCAATCAACTAATTATGAATAATTCGCCGATTCGGTGATTGCTACCGATGCTACCTTTCGGTCTAGTCGTGTAGACTTGAAGCCTATTGACGACAATGTTTTTTGAATTGACTGTATACAGATTTTTTTAAAACGTTGAATACTGAATACAAGACCCAAGTTCATTATAGGTCTTGTTAATTTGAAATAAAAAGGAAATATACTGCGATCTGCTAAAGTATATTGTTTTGGATAGAACTGATGAACTAAAAATAAAAATAATTTTTTTTTTTAAACTTTAGAAAATATTACCTGACCCAAATTGCATTTTGGTCTTGGAATGCACTATTCATCATGCAGTATTCATTATCAACGGTTTTTGAAATATGAAAGAACTTACTGACATTTCGCTCGTTAAGATTTTATTTATATAAAGACACCGTATAAAGAGAGTGTTTCTTACTTATGCTTCGGACGTCATTATGATTGAAATGAATTATGGGTTCACATCTAAAGACACATTTTCATATGGATTTGTAGAATATAAGCAACACCAAATTTGTTGATTATAACCTCCATGTTCTTGACCAAAATAACGATTGTAAGCACCTCGATAATTATTCGTGCTTCGATGTATGTTCATAATATATATCAATTTATACCTCTATGCTTCTCACGAGAATAACGATTGCAAGCACCTCTATTCTGTATTCGTGTTTAGATGTACAGTCGATCCCATAAACGTTGTCCATGTAAAAAGAAGTTTACAAGTTAACAAAAGTCACGTGTCTCATTAATATGCGCGTGTGTGGAACAAGCCATAAAAACAGGTGTAGAAAATGGCGACGGCGGGAAGTTCGAAACAGCTTTTAAACAGTTTAGAAGTGCGGGTTTTAGACGCGAAGAAAAAAGTAGCTATTTGACTAGAAGAATTACTAATTTCGCAGTTCTGGAGAGCGTCATAGAATTCCGCTATGCACTAGCTAACTTTCTTCCGGACTTAGCAGATAATATTACTAAAGAATGTCAGATTGGGCAAATCATCAGAGAAAGGTCGAGGCATCTCTCAATATCAACGACTTTTCGTCAACGTGTTTTCAATGCATGTGCTATTGTATCTTATGCAAATTAAAAGCTCCGCGAGAGGAAATTGAATATTTAAATAGTTTTGTTAACTTGTAAACTTCTTTTTTCATGGACAACGTTAATGGGATCGACTGTATGTCCATAATATCTCAACAATAACCTCTATGCTTCTCACGAGAATAACGATTGTAAGCACCTCGATTATTCGTGTCGGTGATGTATGTCCAAAATATCTCAACAATAACCTCTACGTTCCTCACAATAATAATGATTGTAAGCACCTCTATTCAGTATTCGTGTTTAGATGCATGCCCATAATATCTCAACAATAACCTCAATATACTTGACAAGAATAATGATTGTAAACACCTCGATTATTCGTGATTCGATGTATGCCCATAATATCTCAACAATAACCTCCATGCTCTTTACGAGAATAATGATTGTAAACACCTCGATTATTCGTGCTTCGATGTATGCCCATAATATCTCAACAATAACCTCTACGTTATTGACAAGAATAATGATTGTAAGCACCTCGATTATTCGTGTTTATTGTATGTTCATAATTATATCTCAACAAAACCTAGCTCGAAGTTCATTGATTGTCAACATCGACTATCCGTACTAGTATACCCAAAATTCATTTCCGTCTTAAAATTGCTTGTCTTATCGCCTTTGACAACATTTTTGAAATATTTGTATGTACATAGTAACTAAGTTTTTGTTTTCAACAATTTTATTGAAAAGAAAAGAAAAATACAAAGAAAATTAAACTCACTATATGTCAAAAGCGCGAACGGGACTGCAAACAACCTCGTTCCCAGGGCCCTCTCCCTTCGCTTTAACGAGGTTGTACTCTAAAGCCTGGTTCACACTGCGTCATAATCGTAATCATAATCATAAGCAAAACAAAAGAAATTAGAAAAAGAAAAACTTTGGTCTTTGTTTTCTAATTCCCCAGGGGATAATACATCTTTTGTTTTCTTGCTTCTGATTACGACGCTCGTGTGTACCAGGCTTATAAGTGCCATGCATGGTACCTCCCTTATATA
Organism: Metridium senile; assembly: GCA_949775045.1. NCBI lineage: Eukaryota > Metazoa > Cnidaria > Anthozoa > Actiniaria > Metridiidae > Metridium > Metridium senile. The sequence continues at coordinate 7,108,761 of OX459102.1, read as the reverse complement.
ATGGACTATATAATAGAAAATTATAACGTTAAAATATAATCATTGTTTAAATTAACTAACTAAATCAATAACTAAAAATAAATTTAAAATATAATCATCTGTGACAATAAAACTAGAAATTAATTTAACCGTTAATTAAGGTTTAAATATTTTTTGTTATTTAGATATAAGGAGTTGATAGTTTATTTACTTATCTATATGAATGTAATATAATATTTATTGCAATGTACTATGGGGGAAAATAAAGGAAATATAAATGTTTAAATTGTGTTTTAATTTGAAAGAAGTTTATTCCGGGGGGAGGGGTGGGGATTGACTCGGGTGCAAGGATCGCGGGTTCGCTCATATGTATGATCCATCACTGGTTACGTTTTCACGGATTACCGATTCTGTAATCACGAGTCACGAAAGTAAAAATCTGTAAATCACGGGTCACGGGTGAAGATGATTTCACGGATCACGGATCACGTTTTGCTTTTCACGAATCAAATGACAGGCCAAATTTAGGGTGAATCCGGCACAGATCACGGACAGCCTCTTCCCCACCCTGTTGTCGCGCGACAAAATTGCTAGTGTAAACGGCCGGGCCTTAATCAAATGAAATTCCCAATTTGCTAGTCGGGATTTGAAACTGTAATTAAAACACTTTTGATTTTCAACTCGAGTTTCATTGGGTTTTAAAACCCATCACGTGACCAAATAGTATGCCGCGAACACTTTTTTATGTTATTTTTTTTTTAGCCTTCTACTGCTTTAAAGCCTCTTAAACTGAAGCAGTGAGTTCAAATACAGTAAGTGTTCATAATAAATATAATTTCTAATCTATTCGCTCATGGGATGTGGTTCAAACAAACAAACAAACAAACAAACAAACAAAAAACAACAACAACAAAGTGTTCACGGTTTGAGTGTCCTCACTATCTTTCTTTTTCCCCTCTTTTTTCTCGCTATTTCCGGGGAAGGGCATTTATTACTGTTTGACAATTTTTTTGTTACTGCATGAAAATATTTGTCGTATTTTTATCGTATTTTTCTTTTCATAATAGTATTTCAGTCTTCAAAATGTTATTCTAACACATTTTCATTTGATTTATATGCTGGACTATAATGCATGAATCCTTTGTTATCTTTATTTGTGTAATTTCCCGCTCTTTCACGCCGGCACGCGCGTTTGCAAATTCCCGCCTTTTATGTAAATGAGGATATTGCAATAGAAGAAGCGGCGAGCACACACACTGAACACAACTTCAGGGGTTGGACTTCACCAGTAGAAAGCTGCGTTTTTATTGGCCCCATTAGACAGCACCGCTATTGTTTGGTTAGGTTTAGGGCAATTGTTTGGAAAGACTCTATTGTTTTTCAAACCAATCCTAAACGATGTTCCGAGTCGGTGAAGACTCGCCCAACTTCAGGGAGAAAACGTTTAAAATTCAAGGCTTTAAATTGCTCAAAAATCACCAAAATGTTAACAAAACAGCAGTGGAAGTAAAAAGCTTAGTGGATGGGAGAAACTTGCGACTTAAAGACACAAATGTTTCAAGTTTTGTTCGACTTTGTGGCTCAGAAAGACTCTTGACTAGCAGGGCTTCGAACCAAGCAGTATGGCTGATGACTGTTGTAGTCGAACTTACCTGTAAAACTCTGTGCTTACTTACTATTTATTGTTGAAATTATTTCAAATTATCTAAACATTCTTCACAAATGTTGCTTTCAGCGTTGTTTGCTATTTAAAATTTGTTAAAAATTGCAAGAACAGAGCGGAAGTTTTAAGCTTACAGACTTTTGAATGGGATTATTCAACAACATGGAGTTCAAAACGAGAAATTCAAGACGACGAAACTTCGAAGGATTGCAAGAACAGAACAAGAACGGAGCGAAAGTTTTAAGCTTACTGACTTTTGAATGAGATTATTCAACAAGTCGCGAGTCAATATGGAGTCCAATGTAAACGAGTAATTCTTGAAAGTCAACGAAACTTCAAAGGCTTTTATGCTCTACAGGAATACGAAACTGCCATGAATTCTTACAAGGGATTGTGGATAAATCTAAAAGTGACTGGATCATCTTTAATTAAGAAGGGAATTGAATGAGCATTAGTACAAGTCAACTGATGATGAATTGGATTTGTGGCATGCAGCGGAGCTTGAGAAACATTGAAACAGGGTAAGAAATATATATATTTTTTATATTTTAGCTTATTAAGAAATAAAAAAAAGTTTTTAGTAAATTGATAAAGAGTTGAAAAAAGTCGAAAACCCGCAATGTTTCGACAGCGAAGCTCTCATATATTTCCGGTATTTTTACTGCAAATGTTTCGCTGGTTATCGTACATTTAATTGTTTAAGCTAAATAATTTTTACAAAGAAATGTATGCATGATAACGAGGCTTTGTAACTGAAAAAGTTTATAATTTTATGGAAACGGTTATCTGTTTGTCAGTCTAGAGCATTCTGTTTGAAAATTTATAACAGTTTTACTGTTATTGATATTACAAATTTGATAGTGAAATATTATTTTCCGATAATAATCCAATATTTGTGACGCTTGTACGTGTGATTATAAGGGTCTGTTATTAATAATTATTTCACGTAGTGATGTAAGCAGAGGGTTCTTGTCTTTTTCGAATGTGAAGTTATAATGCAAATCTGAGCCAACGAAGCAATCCACACTAGTTTAACTGCAACTTATCGTACATTTTTACACCAATTGTTTTTTTCTGAGACAACAAGACACTTCCGCGTGACACCATGACACTGCGTGACAAACGTACTGTGGTTCACAATAATACCGCTGACACCGTACCGCGGAAGGGGGAGTGAAGCGCCCGGGATATATACACAGGAAGCCCGAAAAAACTATAATTTTACGATTATCTTTTAAGAATAGAATTTACGTAATAGAATACAATAACAATAAAAATTGGTAACAACTATGATTGTTTGCTATTCGCAAGCATTCAGGTACAGTGTTTGGATTTTATACCAAGTCCACGAGATCTACGTTCAAGTGAAAGTGATTTTCTTCGAGTGATTTTTTACTACATGGTCTATTCAATATCGAGGTAAGCTTTCAATGTTTATTTCAAATTTGCGTTTGCAAACAGGGATTATATTATATATATATATACTATACTATATTATATTTTACTCCGACGAGGGGCTAAAGCTTGAAACCTCAGTAAAGTTAAGTCAACATTTTTACGGTGTTACAAATTTCATTCTATTACCTATCGTTTATATCAAACACCGACGCAGCCTATACTAGTTTACTCGCTAGTTTCTATTTCTATTTTTTACGGTGTTACAAATTCCATTATATTACCAATCGTTTATATCAAACACCGACGCAGCCTATACAGTCTAGTTTACTCGCTAGTTTCTATTTCTATTTTTTACGGTGTTACAAATTCCATTCTATTACCTATCGTTTATATCAAACACCGACGCAGCCTATACTAGTTTACTCGCTAGTTTCTATTTCTATTTTTTACGGTGTTACAAATTTCATTCTATTACCTATCGTTTATATCAAACACCGACGCAGCCTATACTAGTTTACTCGCTAGTTTCTATTTCTATTTTTTACGGTGTTACAAATTTCATTCTATTACCTATCGTTTATATCAAACACCGACGCAGCCTATACTAGTTTACTCGCTAGTTTCTATTTCTATTTTTTACGGTGTTACAAATTCCATTATATTACCAATCGTTTATATCAAACACCGACGCAGCCTATACAGTCTAGTTTACTCGCTAGTTTCTATTTCTATTTTTTACGGTGTTACAAATTCCATTCTATTACCTATCGTTTATATCAAACACCGACGCAGCCTATACTAGTTTACTCGCTAGTTTCTATTTCTATTTTTTACGGTGTTACAAATTTCATTATAGCACTCTTTTACTCCTACAAAAGGTCATTAAACTTAAGGTGGATCACAACTTTCGCAAAGCAGATTTGGAAATAATCGGTAAAAACTAAAAATACCGTCGTTTGAAAATCCAACGTGTACAAAAAACCACTGAGAAAGTTTACAAATAAAGTACATCGCTAAAAGCTAGGATAACCAAGCTATATTATTTCAAAATTTCAGTTAAATTAGCGCGATACTTTTGCAAAGCGAGCGAGTTAAAAAAATCAAGAAATCTGCTTTGCGAAAGTTGTGATTCAACATTTTTTACGGTGTTAGAAATTTCATTTTTTTTTTCAATTATTCATTAGCTTGATATGACCAGACTGAAAGTTTGTACATATTCTACATATGTACATATATTGTGAACGGATTCTCAACCTATCGCTGTTTCAAGTATCGAATTATCACATATTTTCTATATGTATCTAGAGTAACTTTATTGTACTAGATATGGTTAAGTTTAGATAATTATCTAACCCAATATTTTGTACTTTGTTTTGCAGTTTGTTCAATAGATATCAACAATTAAGTCGGGGATAATTGTGCGAGATAAGCATTTTAAAACCTAACAGATCAAGAATCGTAGTGCAATAGCATTATTAGATAAAATAATTAAGAATAAAAGCATGTTATAAAACCAAGTTATTTGCTACCTTATAGTTTGATGTAAAGGTCTGTTTTTAAATGTTTGTTTACGCTCTTTTGTTATTTGTTAACAATATTATCAGTTATATTTGCAAGTTATATTAAATATGTTTATGCAATGTATTGCCTAAATAACAACTCTTGCAACCCTTAATTATTATTCCATATTATCACATGCTATTGGTATTTAATTAATAAAATACTAATTTATGTACTTATTTTGTAGGTCAAACTACAAATAGACAATTGAGCTCTGTTGTTATTTGTTTACGAAGTTATTTATATTTGCAAGTTATATTAAATGTGTTTATGCGATGTATTGCCTTGATATCAACTCTTGTAACCCTTATTATTCCATATTATCACATGCTATTGATATTTGATATTTTTTTTATTTAAAATTAAATAATTAAATACTAATTTATAGTCATAAACTAATTAAAAGTCATTTTGTAGATCACACCACAAACCAGTCATAGACTACAAAGTAATTGGAATATTTAAGCATCAGTACATCTTTAATTTTGTTATTCCTATTTTGTCACTAACTTTTCAGAATATCCTTGTGATAACATTGATATTTTCAAAACTATTAGTAGCTATTCTTTGCTTGACAGCGTATCAGCAGTTCTTAGCTTGTTTTTGATATTGTTCTTTTATATCTATTCATGCCTAGTACAATCCTAGACTGCCTATTTTTTCTGAGACAACTACTCAATCCACACTAGTTTAATCGCTATCTATCGTACATTTTTAATCCAATGGTTTTATAGAAACAGCGACACAGTCCACACTAGTTTAATCGCTAGTTATCATACATTTTAACTCCAAATGTTTACTTAGAAACACCGACGCAGTCCATACTAGTTTAATCGCTATTTATCGTATATTTTTTAATTCAATAGTTTTTTTAGAAACAGCGACGCAGTCCACACTAGTTTAATTGCTAGTTATCGTACATTTTTACTCCAAAGGTTTACTTACAAACAGCGACGCAGTCCATACTAGTTTAATCGCTAGTTGTCGTACATTTTTACTCCAAAGGTTTACTTACAAACACCGACTCAGTCCATTTAATCGCTATTTATCGTACATTTTTAATTCAATTGTTTACTTAGAAACATCGACGCAGTCCACACTAGTTTAACCGCTAAATATCGTACATTTTTACACCAATTGTTTACTTAGAAAGAGCGACCAGTCCACAGTAATTTCCTGCTATTTATCGTACGTTTTTACACCAAATATTTACTTAGAAACACCGACACACTAGTCCACACTAGTTCATCTCTAGTTATCATGCATTTTTAATTCCTTTGGTTTTTTTTAGAAACAGCGTCCATACTAGTTTCCCGCTATTTATCGTACGTTTTTACACCAAATATTTACTTAGAAACACCGACACACTTATCCACACTAGTTCATCGCCAGTTATCATACATTTTTAATTCCTTTGGTTTTTTTTAGAAACAGCGTCCATACTAGTTTCCCGCTATTTATCGTACGTTTTTACACCAAATATTTCCGTGTCCGATGTTAAAAATGTTGGATTAGAATCGATAAATAAAGCCTTTCAAACGAACGCTTCTAAAGAGTTTCTAATCGGCTCATACAATTACACTGCTTGTGGCAGTTACACGGTTTGGTGCTCACTTTTCCCTTCGTTAGCAGTGATGCGAGCGATCGCAGTGTTCACATACGGAACCAGCCTTATTTGGAAATGTTTCGAGTATTCAACAACACGTACACAATTACGATGTTTATGATAAATCGTTATAATATTTCTAAATTTCGGTGAGGGGAGGGGATGGGGGACTCTTTGTCCAATTAAGTATTGGAGCTAGCTAAAGGCGGTCGATTTTGGAAATGAACCCCCCCCCCCACCCCCCCAAAAAACGTGTACGCATACATTTAATCTGTCGAACCCCTAAAAATACGATTTAACGATATTTTTGGCAGCTACAATCACATGCAAAATGCCTTGGGATTACCTGTTTTTTACACAAATATAGTAAATATTGTACGTTTACCCCTCTCCCTCGAATCAATGTTGAAGTTTTGGAATGAGAAACATTTCTTATGTGAAAGGCCAGTCAAAAGTACTTTGGGGGGAGGGGTTTCACCATGCACAGCAACTTTGAGTATTTTGTTTGTTAATTAAACTTCGAACGAAAATGGTCATAAAAACCTTACAATGTCCCAACAATTTTGCACATGATTGTAGTCTTATTTGTAGTTACAAAGTCAAGTAATTAAAAATGACCCTTAAAGAGCCACGTAACGTTATTGACTTTTGAGAGAGATGGTATAAGTACCCCATGGTAGATATTTTCAGCCATTAAAGTGCACCTACCTACCTCTTGGACAAAGAGAGCACCCCCTCCCCCTCCCCCCGGGCTAGGACTGATGTAAGTCTTTATATTGGTTTAGTAGGAATGCCAATCTAAACATTAATAATCCTGGTTTTTAATCTTAATAAAACTTTTTATACATATAGACACTTCTTCCTATGGAATCCCACCTTAATTTTCTTCTGATTCAAATATTCTTACAATAGCTTTATTCAAGGAGGAAGACGCAATAACCATTAACAGTTTTCTAATCTACGTGCCCCTCTTGTCAGTTTTAACTGTGAACAAATAGGGAAATTGATGTATAAATATGCTATCAGATCTAGCGATTAAACTAGTGTTGATAAGAAAACCGTTTGAATAAAATAGTACGACAAATAATTACGATAAATAATATAAAGTGTCTTTAGTAACAGTGAGTCAGAGGGTTTAAAAAAAAACAACAATCACTGAATTGCCCTATTTTACTATGCGATGTCACAGTTTGTATATACATGAACAATAATCGTAACCTTTTACTCCGACGAAGGGCTAAAGCTCGAAACGTCAGTAAAGTTAAGTCAACATTTTTTACGGTGTTACAAATTTCAAACTATGCAAAGTCATTGAATATGTATATTATGTTGAAGGAATGTTATTTATAACACATTCCCACGAAGAAATGGTCTCTGGCGGGAAAATAAACGACTCTGATTGGTTCGGGGTGGGTATAAATTAAAACGACGCCTTGCATGCATTACTTGGTCAATCAGTCGAAGACCGAAGTGGACATCGCTCAAGTGTTGTTTTCTGCACCCCGGCTGAACGTTTTTGAGATGGATGATAACCAAGTTCCTTTGCCGGATCCTGGCGCTGTTGAAGCTTTAGTTAATGCGAATCCGCCAGTTCAAGCTCAAAATCCTGCAGTGATTCCTCCAGAGGTTGAGGCGAGCATGCTGAGGCTCGACCCGAAGTAAGTTTAGACGAAGTGATCTTTCATTTGATGCTTAGTTTAGGATAATTGTTTTTTTTCGCGGTTGTGTTTTTTGTTTAAAAGTCTAAAGGGAAGAGTCCGTGAACGTGACTGCAGTTTTATGGAGTTTAAAGTAAAATGCTTACGGGTTTGTTTGTCGAAAGTAAAAATAAAGGAGTCCGTGAACGTGACTGTAGTTAATGATTTGTACAAAGCGAAATGATTATGGTGTTTGTTTGAAAGTATATAAATGAAGTAGTCCGTGAACGTGACTGTAGTTTATGGTATGTAAAGCGAAATGATTATGGTGCTTGTTTAAAAGTATAAATGAAGTAGTCCGTGAACGTGACTGTGGTTTATGGTCTGTAAAGCGAAATGATTATGGTGCTTGTTTAAAAGTATAAATGAAGTAGTCCGTGAACGTGACTGTAGTTTATGGTCTGTAAAGCGAAATGATTATGGTGCTTGTCTAAAAGTATAAATGAAGTAGTCCGTGAACGTGACTGTAGTTTATGGTATTTAAAGCGAAATGATTATGGTGCTTGTCTAAAAGTATAAATGAAGTAGTCCGTGAACGTGACTGTAGTTTATGGTATTTAAAGCGAAATGATTATGGTGCTTGTCTAAAAGTATAAAGGAAGTAGTCCGTGAACGTGAACGTGACTGTGGTTTATGGTCTGTAAAGTGAAATGCTTACGGTTTTTGTTGGAAAGTATCATTGAAGTAGTCCGTGAGCGTGACTGTATAGTTTATGGTATGTAAAGCGAAATGCTTACGGGTTTGTTTAAAAGCATAAATAAAGGAGTCCGTGAACGTGACTGTAGTTTATGGTTTTTTGTTTTTTGTTGGAAAGTATAATTGAAAGAGTCCGTGAGAGAAAATGACCGTCCCTGACGAACAGTTCAAGTATTTTATAGCGGGTTTGCTTGGGAATAAAGACCAAGAGGAGGTCTTCAAGAGGTTGTCACAGGTTGACAAGGCAACTCTGGCTAAAAGGGATCGTGACTCATCGCGGGGAATGATAAGATTGAAGCCATATCAGAGTTCAAGCTTAATGCTATTATTGCAATGGTTTTGGCCATTACCAGAGGAACTGTTATGCTCGCATGAGAGGGGAGCAAGGAAGAGGGCAAGCAAGGGGACAGGGCCCTCGCCGATAGACTGTCTTATTTCATCGGATTTGTAAAAAATTGAAATCAATGAATGGTTTGCTTCTAGCTGAATTGTTTGAATGTTATTAAATTAACTTCTTTCGGTTGTTATTTTATTTGTTTTATCTTCGGGTTGATAACTTTTTTCGTCCTGGATTAGGGAGAGTAACTCGCATAGGCTCGCCTCTCATCTGGGCTGCTTGTGTTGCGTTCCGCTTTCACGTGGGCGTGGTAGTTACTCCCTCCTGGTCAGGGATCCCATCCTTTTGGGGGGCATTTCAGTGTTTTATCACGGGATTAGTGATAGTGATTAGTTTTTCTTTGTTCCATTATATAGAGCAAACGACGTCGAGTAGAGGTTTGCCCCAGGTTTATGATTACTCAATGGGAGTTTGCTGATCGTAACTTTGACCATATGTTATCTATGGATGGGATCCCTGTCCAGGGGGAGGTGCTACCTTCTTGCCCGTAGAGGATATACTGTCTAAGGGTAACGTTCCTGAGTTGTCTACGTAGTTGTGCCTTCAAGATCGAATGCCTGGACCTGTGTAATCCATATGTTTTCCACCCTTCTGTTTGATTGGCAACTCAAATGTTTTTGCACTTAAGATGGGCTCAAACAGTATTGTATACCCAGTTCACGCGGTTTAGATTTATATTTCAACATTTGTAGATCTTTGTCAGTGGATGTTTTGACGGGGTACTTTGCGTTATCGAAGGAGGGTTTGATAACCACAAGAGCGCTTGAACCACTGGCAGCGCAGGCTAGGTGAAATGCTTACGTGACAGATATAAAGGGTTCTCTATCTAATGAACAAATTCACCCTGCATGGCTTTAGGAGCGGAGCAGCCATTTCAATGGCATTAGTTGGTGTAATTAAGGACCATGTGGGCTGGAAAAGTAGTAAGACAGCATTGCATTATATAAAGGTAGGACAAGTGGTTAATCCTGCAGGACCGACAGCCAAACTGGCTAACTTGGACAGTAGTGTGGGTTTTGGATATAGATTTATGGACCAGTTAAAGGGTTTTGCAAGGGCATTTCCTTAGCTAGGCTGGTTTGATTTACGGGGATTTTGATGTATAAGGATTGGGAAGAACAAGGGTGATTACGATATAATTCAAGTGATAAATAAATAAATAAGTATTGTGTTCATTGAGGATTAGTCATGTCTTTGCGTCCTAAGGGTGAGAGAACGAAGGGAGGAGTTGCGTTCCCATATCTTATTAATAACAATGACTGAGACAGAATAATACACTATGCAAAGTCATTGAATATGTATATTATGTTGAAGGAATGTTATTTATAACACATTCCCACGAAGAAATGGTCTCTGGCGGGAAAATAAACGACTCTGATTGGTTCGGGGTGGGTATAAATTAAAACGACGCCTTGCATGCATTACTTGGTCAATCAGTCGAAGACCGAAGTGGACATCGCGCCCACCCTCCCGCCCAGAGTTCAGCCGGGGTGCAGGGGCAGACTATTTTGCCCTCCGCTACTTCGTGCCGGAGAAGGCTCCGGTCGGAGTTGCGTTCCCATATCTTATTAATAACAATGACTGAGACAGAATAATACACTATTACCTATCATTTATATCCGACATCGACGCAGCCTATACTAGTTTACTCGCTCGTTTCCATTTATATTTTTAAGAATCGTAACTGATGATTTTAATAGCCTAAATCTTTTAAGCAGATATTTCAAGCATTATTTTTAAGTGTAAATTCTTTCAGCTATTATATTTTATACCCTCCGGCAACCATGATCCTAGGTATTCAAACAATACATTGTTTTGATTTGATATAATAGTGAAATGGTATAATTGTATATTAACACCGATGCATTCCTAATACGTTCGCAGCGCTGTGGGTAACCTTAATGGTTGGTAGACTCTCAATAGTTTTATAATAGTTATCTGCATGGGGCCAGATTTCATTGAATTTGCAATTGGAATACGTGATGTACAACCTCACATCGATTGAAGATGATTAAACTAATCAAAACTCAGAGAGAAAATATGTGGAATTTATCACTGATTACTCGATGGCCGTAGCCGGCCCTGTTACAAAATGGGCTTTTTTGCTGTCATATACTACCCGAAATTTAGCAGAATACAAACCGATTCTATGGTCTTGTAATTTACGCGACATAATTGCTTTTTTACTTCAATTTTTATCAATGCATAGACCGGATGCCAATATGGCCGCAGCTTCATTATCATATTTTTTAAATTCATATTTTAATTGATCACTACATCAAAATTATAGATTAGAATGACATAAACAAAAACAAAACGTTTGAGAAAAAAATATAAATTTCTTGAGAAGTTATGATCTGATAATTTCATAGTGTGAAAAACACCACAAAGAAGCTAGCAGGAAACAGTTCACTGAACACATCATAAAGATCTCTGTAATTTTGAATTCCAAATAGCTTCACTTGAATTATATCTATAGCAATAAAACTTTCCAAAAAATACATATTTTTTTGCTTGTTCTTTTTGTTGGTTGTGGTAATTTTTTTAAGATTAGGCTTTTATTTAAAGAAAGTCAATTGCAGTCGGTCTATGCCACTGTAATAAACATGTATCATGCGCGTGCTCAACACTCTGAAGCCTGCTTGTCGGTATTATGAACATAATTTGTGATTTATAACACGTTTTTTAAAGAAATATCAGTGTCTTTAATAGTGTTATGGTCATATAACACAAACACGTCCATCCAAAGTATGCTATGAATTAATTGATAACAATTAAGTTAAGACATCCTGTGCAGACTTTAGAGTGTGGACTGTGCAGATTTGTTTGCGACAACGATTTTTGAAATAGGTGTTTCATGTACGAGAGACTTTTAAAGCTACGGGCAGTCGAGCTCTGCGTCACGACCCGAGATCAAACTCTCAAAATCTTCAAATAATCGAATAGAATGTACTGTAATTTATATCTGGACATTGCTTAGTCTTTGCATCAGTCTTCTCGAATAAAAACGTCCAGTGGAAGGTCTTTTTATATGGCCATTCACACCTACCCCATGTATGGATCGATTTTCAAACCATGCAGCTGAAATTACTATTTTTTTTACTGTCCAGCCAGATTATTTATGTGGCTGTCGATTCGAAAGTTTACAAATCAAATTGAAATCAAATCAATTTTATTTCACACATTTTACATGATATTTACATAACTAGTATAGCTAGCGAGTAACTGGTATAGGCTGCGTCGGTGTTTGATATAAACGATAGGTAATATAATGAAATTTGTAACACCGTAAAAAAATGTTGAATTAACTTTACTGACGTTTCGAGCTTAAATAGCCCTTCGTCGGAGTAAAATTAAGTTAAATAGGCTGAAGTCTACAGATAGTTTTAGTGAGGTATATAGTGCCTAAAGACTAAATAAACTATGAAGTACACTATCTCGACAGCTACACACACTAATCCTGCGTTCATATTTGTAAATGTTATGTATACATATTCATATTGTAAATATATGTGTGAGAATAAAACAAAAGTTTATATCATATTTTTGTTTCATAGCCATAAAATTCATAAAATTATAGCCATACAATTTATTCGATTGAAGTGAAGTTGATTCCATTAATTTCTCTGCATTGTTAGTCTTAGTTATTGAAAGATTAAAAGGGCTCCAATGCATCAAAGTGATGCACGTGCACAACCCAGAATGCATTGCATTCTTGAATTGACCAAGAACCAATAAGGACGTACGTAACAAACCCTGACCGTGACGACCCCATGGATTTCAGTGGCGTCAAAACACATGCCGCGCGGTACCGTACGTACGTACGGTCAACAATAGTCAATATGGTTTACATCACGATCAGTTCTAGAATACTACCATTGTTTTCAACGTCATCTTTAAACTCTTTAATAAACTGCTTCTTACTTGTAGCAAGATTTTAAAAACGCCGTTAAAATCTTCCTTAAATGATTACAAATGTATATTAATTTACACTTGAGCCGTTTTAAATTCTTTTATAGTTTAGCACTGTTATATGGAAAAACTATCGTTAATAAAAAGGCATTCATGGAAGGTTTCGTTGCTCTGTGCAAAAGTTTAACAAAGTTATGCTAATTTAAAAAAGGAAAGATTTGTATACTCTATGTAATATTCTGTTAAGGGCTGTTTGGCCTCGTTTTTGTGTTTTTCTTATTCTGATCTTTAAATTCTTATAACTTCTTGTAAATTTAGTCTCTTTTTCTCAAAATTCAGATTTTAGTTATTATTAATTCTCAGTTTTCTTCATTTTATGTATTATGATAATTAGTTGGCGGTCATTTTTCCGTTCATTCTAAAACGATTAAAGCATTTGGTTTACTTGCTAGCCAATAACATGATATTTTGAGTTCAGTCAAGTAAGTATAGTGAAACAATAAGACACCCATGTTCAATGATCGTTATTCGGCGCACGCCAAGATGACAAGCTGCGACTTCATATGTGTCCGTTTCGTTATGTGGAACAAAACAATTGATTGAAAAGATTGAATACCGTGTAGGTCAAAATAACCCTATAGCAACGGTTGCTGTGTTTTTTTTTTCATATTCTTCAAATATTCCCACGGTCTTCATGTAAACTATTTAAAGAATTTGATAAAATTGTCCCATTTGAATGCTCACTGTTACAAACTCCTTAAAATATCTGTTTCTGCTTTCTGTTTTTATTCAATTTCATAACATATATATTTTGAACTTTGTAGATTGTGTTATATGTGATTGTGCTATACACGTATTTCAAAAATCGTTGTCGTAATCAGGCTACAGATTACCCTCTGAAGCCTGCAAGGGATGCCGGCATTTCTTCACATTTTGTCGATTTTTTATAGAATACAGAATACAGCATATTTTTGTTGTACGTGTTTGTGTTATACGACTATAACAAGTTGTTGCAGTGATAGTCGATAAAACAAATATTTCTTTTAATGAACGAGTAATAAATCACAAGTTATGTTCATATTACCGACATCCTTTGCAGGCTTCAGAGTGTTGAGTGTACAGCTGCGGCCGTGACAGCGATTATTGAAATAGGTGTATATTAAAGCGGCACCACATTACATAACACAGTTTATTCATTTTTTAAAAATAGCTAGGATGTATGATCAATACACGCTGGATAAAATTCGAAAAAAACATCCTAAAAAGTGTTGCGATTTGTTTTGAAATGTTTTAAATTGTTATCCATGTTATTCTCAAATAATATCTTTATTTATCGAGAGAAGGCTAGGTTCTCCAAATCAGCAATTTTATATATTATGATATTTAGTTGGAGATCATTGTGAAAAACGTTTCAATCTAGAACGATTAAAGACATGTTTGTTTATTTCAAAAACGTGATATTTTGAGTTCAGTCAAGTAAGTAGTGAAACAATAAGACACCCAGGTTCAATAACCCTTATTGCGCGCACGCCAAGATGTCAAGGTGCGACTTCATATGTCTCCGCTTCGTTATGTGGCACAAAACAATAAGGTTGAGTCCCGTGTACATCAAAATAACCCTATAGCAACGGTTGCTGTGTTGTTTTTTCATATTCCTCAAATATTCCCACGGTCTTCATTTAAACTATTTAAAGAATTTACTAAAATTGTCCCATTGAATACTGTTACAAACACCTTAAAATATCTGTTTCTATTTTTATACCATTTCATAACATATATAATATATATAATATATATATAATAATATATAATAATATATATAATATTCTATAACATATATATTTTTAACTTTGTTGATTGTGGTATACACCTATTTCAAAAATCGTTGTCGCAATCAGTGTACAGTCCACAATCTGAAGCTTGCAAAGGATGCCGGCATTTCTTCATTTGTTGTCGATTTTTATGGCATATTTTGGCTACAGGTGTTTGTGTTACACGACAATAACAATTAGTTGCAGTGGAAGATGATAAAACAAATATTGTACGGTTTAAAAAACGAGTTAAAAATCACAAATTATGTTCATATTACCGACATCCTTTGCAGGCTTCAGAGTATGGAGTGAACAGCTGCGGCCGCGACAACGATTATTGAAATAGGTGTATATTAAAGCACCACATTACACAGTTTATTCATTTTTTTTGTCAACAGCATTATAATTATAATTATAATTATAATTGATTAATGATTAATAATTCCTATTTAATTGAAATGTAATCTATAAAGAATGATATGTTTTACCGGGATATAAAGATCAGAGCCGATGGTGCTGTATTTTCTGTACGTGTGGAGTTTATCAACTATTTAGCACTAATAATAGTGCAAAGTATAATGTTAAAGTTTTGGTACGAGAGAGTCAACTGTACGTAAAAGCATTTTATTTATTTTCATGTAAGGTAGATTGTAGCCATACGCGAAAAGGTATTAAAGTTCCACCAAATATTTAAGCCTTGTATCATTTCGATGTACATGCATCGATGATTCGATGTAATATATACCTATTTGTCCGTGAAACTCATTTTTCTTTGAATTTACCGATTAAACTAGGTCTACCTTCTTTCAGTAAGATATTATAAGACAGACAAGGATCGATGTATGAACAATACACACTGGATACAATTCGAAAAAAAAATCCTCAAAAAGAGTTGCGATTTGTTTTGAAATGTTTTAATTTGTTATTCATCAAAATCGGCCTAGAAACTTCCCAGGAGAAACGTCCAGCCGTGATGAATTTAATATCTTAATAATAACTTATGGTTATTTTATGGTTAGTGAGTTTGATCAAAATAGCTGAACCTTTGTTATTCTATGGTCAATGAGTTATATCAAAGTCCAAGTTCATTACTGAATTAATTTGAATACTTAATATCTGGGTATAAATACAAGTGCATTTAGTCAGTTCATCAATCCAGTTTTTGGAGGTTAAACAATCATCATGAAGCTGACACTTGCTCTGCTTTTTGCCTTCGGCTTCGTTGCCTACGCCCTCGCTGCTCCTGCAGATACCATGGAGGACCTTCCCGAGCCAAAGGAACAAGATCCCATGGAAGACGAGGCCCAAGGTAAATTGTGACTTTAGTTTTTGAGATGCTCTTGCTTTTTATTCTGTTTTTATTCTGCTCTTGCTCTGTCTCTGTCTCTGTCTCTGTCTCTGTCTCTGTTTCTGTTTCTGTTTCTGTTTCTGTTTCTGTTTCTGTTTCTGTTTCTGTTTCTGTTTCTGTTTCTGTCTCTTGCTCTGTCTCTGTCTCTGTCTCTGTCTCTGTCTCTGTCTCTGTCTCTGTCTCTGTCTCTGTCTCTGTCTCTGTCTCTGTCTCTGTCTCTGTCTCTGTCTCTGTCTCTGTCTCTGTCTCTGTCTCTGTCTCTGTCTCTGTCTCTGTCTCTGTCTCTGTCTCTGTCTCTGTCTCTGTCTCTGTCTCTGTCTCTGTCTCTGTCTCTGTCTCTGTCTCTGTCTCTGTCTCTGTCTCTGTCTCTGTCTCTGTCTCTGTCTCTGTCTCTGTCTCTGTCTCTGTCTCTGTCTCTGTCTCTGTCTCTTGCTCTGTCTCTTGCTCTTGCTCTTGCTCTTGCTCTTCATTTTGCTCTTGCTCTTGATTTGGTTTCAATTGCTTTATTTTTAATTTTTTTCATATTTTTTTGCTGCTCCTGCAGATACCATGGAGGACCTTCCTGAGCCAAACGAAGCTGAGCAAGATCCCAAGGAAGAACAGGCCCCAGGTAAATTGTGCCTCTTGCTCTTCGTTTTGCTCTTGTTCTTGCTCATCCTATTGCTGTTGCTGTTGCTTTTATTGTTCATTTGCTTTATTTATATTTTTTGTGTGTGTATTAACTAGAAGAAAGCAATGACGTATCAGAACTGTCAAATGAAGATGAAGAAGAACCATCTGACTTCGAAGAAGGTATCCATTGCAAAACGAGTCAATAGCTCATTGTAAAACCTCAGCCTCGATAGCGCGTAATATATTCTTTCGAATTTGACTACTGCTGAAAATAATTTAAGTAATGTACAAATTAAACAGTTGAAACACTTAAAAATTCCATGGGCTGTAGTCAAATTCTAAAGAATATATTACACGCTATCGAGGCTGAACCTATGTATCCGTTGTATTAATATATAGTTCCATTTTCTTTGAAATAAATGAAAGTATAAAAAACGATATGTGATAACAAAAATATTCGCGCCGTATTTTAATATTAAAAAAGGTGAACTGCATTTTTCTAAGCATATCTTACTATAGTGTACATACATATTGCCGGTTTTCATTGACGTCATCAAACATATTACAGTCCGTTTCAGTTAAAAATTGACACTCAAGTACTGAAAAAAAGAATCTCGTGTCTCTTGTTGCAGTGTTAATCTCTACTTTCGTGGACAACGGTCATGAAATTTACTGAATATAAAATGACATAGTTAGAAAAATATACATCTAATTGCAAGAATGTTGTCATGAAAAAAGAACATTAGTAATTTAGTAACAAAGGAATATCAGGAATAACAAAAGAAAGAGTTTAAGCTTGAGTTATTTTCTTTTGTCTTTTAATTAATTCCTTTCCCACTAAATTACAAAAGTCAGGACAACGTTCTTGCAATTAGGTGTATCTATAAACGTATATGATTGCAAGCTCGTTGCCAGACGAGAATGTATTATTTTTTTGTAGAATGAATTTTTTCCAAAGGGAAAAAACCTTGGCCGGGAACAAGGTTGAAACTAATGTTTTGTAACTAGTGTTTATTTGTTTGCTTTTTAATAGACGAAGAAACCGAAGTTGCAGAAAACGACGAGAATGTAAAACGTCACCGAGTCACACGCCGATATCGTAGATGTAGCAATCAATTCAAACTTAAAAGTTACTCTTGCAGACATTTCAAACAATGCTGCGTCAAAAGAATCCAGCTACAGACCAGAAGGTGCAGAATGTGTACTGTGAGATATGTCAGGCAATGCGGTCGGTCTTGCCGCTACAAGTACAAGAAATCGATAAGATGCACGAACGTCTACAATTATTGCAAACGTTGCTACCATCTATGCAAGCATGGAATCCGCTCAAGACGTCAATTGTGCCGTAATTGCGGCCATAAATGCCGTGCATATCTAAAGAAGTGCCGTCAACATAAGTGCTATCGAAAGTGCAAGTATGCTAGAAAATCCTACTATTGCAAAAGGGTATAAACCCCGTCGATAGATGGATGAAAGCGGATAAAGAACACACGAACGGCAATCATTAGATGATCGACATGAATACAAAAGTCTCTTTTTCGAACATTTCAAACTTGTTGTAAAACCTTTTTAACCTAGCTAGTTAATGAATGTGTGCAAAAAATCTTGTTTAGTGTAGAAACTAATAAGATCAGTTTGTATTTTATATTAAATCAGTCTTTACCTTTTTTTAAGTAGTTCATTAGATTTTGTTGTTGTATTAAAACCTCAATCTGAAAAATAAAGCATTAGAAATTCCACTGAGTCAGCTTGTTAATTTGACATCTTATAATTCAAAAACTCATTAATAATTCATGAGAAATTGACAAATTACCCTTGAGGGGTGTTGGGGTGGGGGAGGGGGGGGGGGGGGGGGGGTGGGGAAGGATAACATGTATTTTACCATAACTTGTAAATTTCTCGCGCGCTGATTGGCTGAGAGCCGTTGTCGATTACAGTCCAGACCTGCTTGTGCTCACGACATCCGTGCGCGAGCGAATAAAACGGTTTTCTTCAAACTTTTTTTAGTTGTTTTTCGCTTATTGATGGTAAAAAAACAAATCGAAGTCAGTTTTCTATGGGCCTGTACTGTAATCGCTGCGCTCGTGGTTCCACTTGAGTTTTGATCATTTGTGACGTAATTTTGATTGTCGATTACAGTACAGACCCATAGAAAACTGACTTCAATTTGTTAAGTAGAATATTAGCAGTAATGACTTTATCACATTTGTGCCCACACTTTTGTCAATGAATATAATAATAATAATAATAAAACACAAATTGGTTTGACTCTGGTCTGATTTTGGTTAAATTTATTCAGACAAACAGAAAGAGCTCTTAAAAAAAACAGAATCCAAGAACACAAAAGGGCAATAGTTAACCAACCATCCTCAAAAATTGCCCAACATGATATGCAAACAACGAAGGCCACCAGTTTAATTTTAATGCTACTAATATTGTAGATAGAGAAGGAAACTGTCACAAGAGATTATTTCTAGAGGCATGGCACTCTGAACTTGATGAAAATTTAGGAAATGATCATATTGCTATACCTAAAATATATAAAATCATAGTAAATTCTAAAACAGCACGCGCTTAAGGTAGTTCCGGATACTTGGATTTCTTCAATGAATTTTTTTATAAATCCTGTCATTTATAGATCATTGTTAGGCAAGTCAAAAAACGCGAAAAAAAATTGGGGTCACCGTATTGGTTATAGAGTTATAAGATATAGTGAAAGTAGGTATTTGCAATAATTTGCGGTGATTTGCTCAAAAGTATCGATTCAAAGCAGTCAAAAGAATGCGAACGTATTCTACTAGGAAAAGCATAAGATTATATCAAACGATAGATCTAAGGGCTATCTAGCATTTGCTGTCATAAAAATCATTGAATCATTTCAAAATATGGGATTAAGTGAACCATAGAAGCGCAATTCTACGCCAACAACGCACCCTATATGTGTATAGAGTTGTAGCATTTGTAAAATTTCAGAAAATTAAATCAATGAATATTTTATTTTTTATTCTAAATCGTAAGAGTAGTAAATGCAGTCTTGAATAAAAAGAAAAAAATTGGGGGTCCCCGTACTAATAGGCGAGTTATAAGCGACCGAATCCATTTTTTTTGTCAAAAAAAACACGGCAACGGTCCGCGCGGGACTGGGTTCTAGTATTTTAAACATCTGCTTAAAACTTGTCAAATTATCCTTGTCATCTCCAGAAACCCTAAAACCTATTTTGTATTAGTTTTACGACTAAAGACGTCAAAATTATATTTTATGTATTCATTTTTACAAAGTTGTAAATTTGTTGTTTTGAGACAAAACAGCGACCTTGTCAGGTAGTGAAAATCTGAGCATGTTTCGAAAAATGTCCCATTTTACCTCCGCGGACTCCGCGATTCATGCGATATTGATTTCTCTCGTGAAATTCAACGTGGAATTCGTCCTCCAATGAATTTACCTATAAAATATTATTTAGATAAATTTTCAAAAAAACGCAAATAAATGATGGAAAACGAGATGCGCCAAATGGATGTGCAGTAGCAAGAGTCCGGAACTACCTTAAACAATATTCAAATCTGCGCGTGATACATTATAACGAATCACTCAGTTATAACGATCACTGATGAAAGTGTAGATCGAAAAGTCTGAATAAATTTAACCAAAATCAGGCCAGAGTCAAATCAATTTGTATTTTAATATGAATCCTGGCTGCAAATTCAACATTTTTAAAATTAATAATAATAATGTCTTTATTTAAAGTACAGATACATGAGAAAAATATCAATGGTCCTATTTCATTATGACGTCACATCAAAACATTCTGTTGTTCTAATGCTAAGGATCATGGTCGCCCTTTGGGGACAGGTTCATAACAACAATACAAGAATACACGATAAAATTGCATTTACAAGACGGATAGGAAAGAAATGACAACAAAATGCCATTAATATGAAAGTATAAACATAGACACATAACATACATAAAAATTAGATATTTTGAAGCTCAATTTTCAAAGAGAAAGAAGATTTAGTTGAAATTGCCATTGTTTTCGGCGATTCTATCCACTGTAAACACATTGTGACGTCATAATGAAATAGGTTTCGTCTTTCTAGTCCATAGCCAGGAGTAGCGGTCGTCCTGAGCCTGCTATACGTCAGCGATTTCACCATGATAATTGAAAACGATTATTTCGTCTTCAATCATTTTTGGAAGTTAATTCTCTGATATGCGACGTTTTCAAGCATTTAATAAGTATATTCTTGATAAGCTATGTGTTCGAGGGTTTTACAACCTTTACTCCCCTCATGGAATATTTTTGTCATTTAAGCATTTGATTTCATAAAATCATTATTCATATTTATACTTATTCATATTTTATTTATATTTCATATCTTATTCATATTTTATTTTATTTGTGTCATTTTTAAACGCATTTTATTTCATAACATATATATTCATATATAAATATACATATAACGAAATTAAGACGATGTACGTTGAACATAGGGGGGTAAACGGTTTCAATGACAATGTTGAAATGGGGTAGCAAACGGCTTCAATGCCATTCAACAAAATCGAACGGATGTTGAAGTAGCCTGCGTGGCCGGCTCTTGGGGAATTGGGGACGAGGAGGGGAGGGGAGGGGGTGGAAGTAGGAAGGAAAGGGAAAGGAGAGCCTGCTAGCAAACCCCACTTTTTCGTGTACCTGCGGCCGCCAGAGGCCGCACGCTCCTATTGGTCAAAATGAAGCATGACGCTGTCAATCATAGTATTTGTAATTCGACGCAATGTTACTAACTTAGCGTCTTCGCGTGCTTGTTCAATTAAGACTTCTTCCGCGGAGACTTGAAAACAGACAACAACAAAAAAGCTGCTGACGATTTACTCGAAGGTAAAGATGTTTTGGCTTTGTTTCCCACTACAGTCATGGTAATGAAAGTCGGATATATTTTTATTTTAAAAGTATTTCAAGCTTTTTCAAATGTCAAAGATCAAGAAGAAAATTGAGCTATTGTTTTGGTTGCCGCAAAAGCATTGTGAAAGATCAATGCGATAGAATGAGTTCAGATAGTTTCTAACACAACGTAAACTGCAGTGTTTGAGGCATTGTATAACATAGTTTTATTTCAAATGATATAGGTATTAAAATAATAAAAGATTTGATAATATGTAGTCGCTGGCTCTTGTTTACAAACTCAACGGTCGACACGTAAAAGTGACAACTTCCAGATCACTTCCTGTAAACTCTGTTGTATGCTCTGATTGGCTGAATAATTTGATGTTTTGAAGTGTCTTGAAGTAGGCGGGTACACGAAAAAGTGGGGTTTGCTAGCAGACTCTCCTTTCCCTTTCCTTCCTCCTCCACCCCCTCCCCTCCCCTCCTCGTCCCCGATTCCCCAAGAGCCGGCCACGCAGGCTAATGTTGAAGCAAATGTTGAAGCCGTTTGCCTAGGCCTTTAACGATAATCGATCAAAGATTATTATAACTCCTAGAATATTAGGATTTGCGCTCGTTGTAAGAAGATGTATGGCGGTATATATGTGACACTACTTTTCTTAATAAAATCATCAAAAAGGAAAGATACATTTTTTTGTTCTGAATTTGATTTTTTATTTAATAATATTTAATTTAATGTCAGATATAGGTACGGGACATGAAATACATGATAGATTGATTTCCGTTTTAGCGAGAATTTAAGTAAGTGAGATTATACTTGTGGTTCTTCAATTGTCCTATTTCACTATGACGTCACATCAAAACATTCTATTGTTCTAACGCTAAGGATCA
Source organism: Metridium senile (assembly GCA_949775045.1). Taxonomy (NCBI): domain Eukaryota; kingdom Metazoa; phylum Cnidaria; class Anthozoa; order Actiniaria; family Metridiidae; genus Metridium; species Metridium senile. Next base: position 7,086,308 of record OX459102.1, on the reverse strand, counting down.
TGGTCACCAGTGGGGGATAGATTCATATAGGAATCTCGGATAGGAAAGATTCATATAGGATTTCGGATAGGGAAGAAATGACAACAAAATGCCATAAATATGAAAGTATAAACATAGACACATAACATACATAAAAATTAGATAATTTGAAGCTCAATTTTCAAAGGGAAAGAAGATTTCTAGAAGATTCTATCCCCCACTAAAACACATCGTGACGTCATAAAGAAATAGGGCAATTGCTTCAGGCCATTTCTATATAACAACATATCGCCATTTTGATAATCTCATGGTGGAAATCGCTGCGTTACTGCAGGCTCAAATGACCGTTATTACTGGCTATGCCGACGTGTTAACCACTACACCACAAGGACCAACCACGCTGGATACGCAGCCGAACAATGTAGTATCGGGCAACTGTGGGGGTCCCAGGGCGATAGTAACCTCTTTAAGTAAATTTAAACACCGTAAATGGAAACGCAGGGGTTATATAATATTTTCCTATGCATGTATCTATATTTCACTTATAAACCGAACGCATTTCAATGTTTTATTTAAGGGGGTATAACACGAAATAGTGTAAAAACACTAATAAACTTGTGGCCCTCAACTTGTGTAGTTTTTCTTATTTGTGGTACTTGCTCATTGTAACGATCACCGGTCAATGTTTTCATAACAAAATAAGCTGTTATTCCTATTGTTTTGTTTAGTTTATTACTTAATGCTTTTGGTGTTAGCTCCAATAGCTCCAAATATCTTCTAGGTTAGTTTGGCCTGCGTTAGTCCTTTTTTTTTGCGGAAAAATCGGAACAAAAAGTCTGCGATAACTGGAAGTTAAACTAGGGCGGACTGCTTCAGTGTTTGTTGGGAAAAAAACGAAAGAAACTTTTCGAGAACTGGAAGTTAAACTAGTGCGGACTGCTTCAGTGTTTGTTGCGAAAAAAACGGAAGAAACTCTGCGATAACTGGAAGTTAAACTAGTGCGGACTGCTTCAGTGTTTGTTGGGAAAAAAAACGAAAGAAACTTTTCGAGAACTGGAAGTTAAACTAGTGCGGACTGCTTCAGTGTTTGTTGCGAAAAATCGGAGGAAACTCAAAGATAACTGCTAGTGTGGACTGCGTCTGAAGTTCTTCTCATTGTCACGGGGAAATTGTGAAAAACATATCAGTTTGATAACTGGCAGTTAAACAAGTGTGTCAGTTTTTCTCACGGGAATACGATCATCGGTAACTAGCGGCTAAACTAGTACGTGCATGTGGACTGCGTCAATGCAAAAATAATTTTGACAAATCAAAAAAAGGAAACTATTGAAGTAAAAGAGTACGATAACTAGCGGTTAAACTAGTGTGGACTGCGTCAGTGTTTCTAAGGAAGCAATCGGAGTAAAAGTCTACGATAACTAGCGGTTAAACTAGTGTTGACTGCGTCAGTGTTTCTAAGGAAGCAATCGGAGTAAAAGTCTACGATAACTAGCGGTTAAACTAGTGTTGACTGCGTCAGTGTTTCTAAGGAAGCAATCGGAGTAAAAGTCTACGATAACTAGCGGTTAAACTAGTGTGGACTGCGTCAGGGTTTCTAAGGAAGCATTTGGAGTAAGAATCTATGATAACTAGCAGTTTAACTATTGTGAACAGCACCAGTGTTTCTAAGGGAACAATTAAAAAAAGCAGGGAAATTCACGTTTACAGTACTCCGCAGTTGGATTTTTAGACGTCGTTAATTCAGCCGCTTATAGGGTACATTATCAAAACTTCCAAAGCAATGGATTGCTACTTTAAAATGGTAGTCCTCTTTCTTACATTGATGGTACTTGCCACTGCCAGTTATGCTGGAAAATACACCGGGTAAGATCAGAGAAGTCATCAACTACTAAACAAAATCGCAAAATTAATTCTAATTTATTTTATTATTTCATATACTTTTTTTTCAATCGATATTATGTTTTAATTAACGATGTATTTGTGTGTGCTGCAGTGTGCACCTTAGTAGCTGTCCGTATATATAGTTGATTGCAGAGACATGCGAAATGCGCTATATAAGCACACATTACATTACATACTAACCAAGGGAGCACGGCAGACTGTTGTTTGTGGTTTGGATATATTCGATCTTTTGAAGGTTTTAAATTACAACGATCTTTTCAACGTTTTAAATTACATCAACAGCTAAATTGGTAGATATTTGTGCCCGCATTTTTACTGGTCAGTCGATTGACGAAATAAGCCGTTTATGTAATTTAAGACTTTGAAAAGATGGTTGTAATTTAAAACCTTCAAAAGAACGAATATATATCCAAACCACAAACAACAGTCTGCCGTGCTCCCTTGTACTAACCACTCATGATTGTAAGCCGTTCGCCGCAGTGTACGCCTTATAATAAGATAGCGGTCTGTACACACAGTTGATTGCAAAGCGCATTGAGAGGATGTGAAATGCGCTATATAAGCACACATTACATTACTTACTAACCCCTCATGATTGTAAGACGCGTGACTGCAGTGTGCACCTTGTCGGTTTGTATATATAGCTAATTTCAAAGCGCAGCAAGGCGATGTGAAATGGGCTATATATAAGCACACATTACATTACTTACTAAGCCCTCATGATTGTAAGACGCGTGACTGCAGTGTGCACCTTGTCGGTTTGTATATATAGCTAATTTCAAAGCGCAGCAAGGCGATGTGAAATGGGCTATATATAAGCACACATTACATTACTTACTAAGCCCTCATGATTGTAAGCCGCGTGACTGCAGTGTGCACCTTGTCGGTTTGTACATATAGCTAATTTCAAAGCGCAGCGAGGCGATGTGAAATGGGCTATATATAAGCACACATTACATTACGCACTAACCCCTCATGATTGTAAGCCGCGTGGCTGCAGTGTACACCTTAAATAGCGGTCCGTATACATATAGTTAACTGTAAAGTGCATTGAAACGAATGGATGTGAAATTCGCTATATACACCTAATTGAATTTGTTTTGTTGTGTTCGAAACGTAGATCATACATCGTAGATTATATTATAGAAGCATAGAAGTAAGTAGTGAATGGAAATGAATAGTATGTATGAGACTTGTCCTTCAAAGTACCATGCTGGTGCATTCAACATGGAGACCGAGACTGTTGAAGTGGTATTGAAAGTGTATTGTTTGATAAAAATCCCATCCACCACTTCGGTCTTCGCTTCTATGATCTACGATCTATAATCAACCATCTATGATTTACGTTAAAATGTTTTGAACACGACAAGGTTTATTTCAATAATCATATTACATTATATAGTAATTACCCCTCCTGACTGTAGTGTGCGCCTTTAAAAATCTATATAGTTAATTGTTTCTTCTATTTAAGCTGCTTTTTTCTTGTTCATGTTCTCATTCTTATCTTTGTTGTTGTTGTTGTTGTTGTTGTTGTTGTTGTTGTTGTTGTTGTTTGTTGTTGTTGTTGTTATTGCTCTTTTGGTTCTCTTTCTTGTTGGCATTGTTGTTGTTGTTGTTGTTCTGGTTCTCTTTCTTGTTGGCGTTGACGTTGTTGTTCTCGTTCTTGCTCTTCATTACTTCCTAGTATATTTTCTTCAAACAACAATTCATTGTTTTCACACAGAGATAAGGTATACCGTATAGTGCCGGCAACTGAACTTCAAGTTAAACTGCTTATCAACATACAAGAGAACGATCCTCTAAGGGTAAGACTGAGAAAAACCTTTAATAAGGCGCATTACATTGCATTTGCATACAAGAGCAGATTTCGTATGAATGTGAATCGTTCAGTGCCGTGTGCGTGCCTTGCCGCGACCTTGATGTTTTTAGAATTTCCATTGCCTTGCCGTGCCGTGACTGCGTTCGCGCCATAGCCATGCGAAATCTTAGTGCTCTAACCTCTCATGCGTGCTGCGTGGGCCTGTATCCGTATCCGTATACTTATTTCTAACGAGCATTTGGACGATGTAAAATGCGCTATATTATTCGGCGAAGTGAATATCGGTGAATAATAACCGGAACGGTGTCGAGGTTATTATTCACCGATATTCACTGAGCCTGAGGTGGATAATTGTTTTAGTATAAATACAAAAGTGATTATTTCAAAAAATAAAATAACCAGCCTTTTTGAGGAAAAATTGTTCATTTCTTATTTCTATAAACGCGCAAAATTCTTGAGGATGATGTGAAATGTGATATACATATTTCAAAAAGGGTTAAACGGAGTAAACGGTGAACGGAGTAAACAGTGAACAGTACAGTGAACGGCGATTGCACGACCGAAAGGAATTGTGGTTACGCATACAACATATCCTAGTGTTTTACTGGATTGCTAAGCACAGCTTCCGATGAGTCATCAATTTTAAGCTTTTCTTTACTTAATGGTGCTATTGTAATGGGATGATAATCTGCCATAACTGGCTCAGTCGAATGAATCCACAATCTTGGCAAAAACTAAGTAAGACAACTGCTTTAAAAAAGGGACACTGGTCTTTACCATAATGCGCATGCTTTTTGGGCTTCAATTTGTTATCAAAACCACTCCCCCCTCCCCCACTACACAATGGCTGCCTGGTAGTCATCAAGGAATCATGTTAACCTGAAAACCAACATTGCATGGAGTGGGAGGGGAGGTTTATAGCGAAAATGTATAGGTAAAGTTGAGGTCAAAATAGAGAAAACAGTAAAAGTGTCTCACTATAGTTTTTGCCAAGATTACAGTAGAGCGAAAACACTAAAACCATGAAATAAAAACAAAATAGTTACTAACTAATAGTTTCTATTTAGTGACTATTTAGTCACTATCACATCAAATACAGAGGGAAACAATACCTCATTACAACTTTACTAGTCCTTTATAGTGACTAATAGTCAATAAATAGGATCTATTACACAGTCACAATTTATTTTTACTTTATGGATAAAGTGTTTTCGCTCTATGTGTACAGTAATATAGTAAACCTTTTGTATTCTTTAGTACGACTTCTGGCAACTACCTGGTCGAGTTGGCAAGGCAGTTGACATTCATGTCCAGGCACTCGACAACACCAACTTTACAAGCTTCCTTAACACCACCAAAATGAAGTATGAAGTTCTTGCACAAGATCTACAAACATTGATGGACCAACAGCATGATCACCCACACTTTGCAGACGCAACTGGTGAAACATGGTTTACTAAATATCATCAATTTAAGGAGGTAGTAACTAAATATCATCAATAGAGTACAAACACTAAAAGTGTGCAACATAATTACCACTAAATACTGCTAAATTATGCTAATTCTATTGTTCTCTATTGTTTAATCAACACTATTTAGTGGTAAATAGTACAAAGTATTGCACACTTTTAGTTTTTGTACTCTATAAGGAGGTGTTAGCTAAATATCATCAATTTAAGGAGGTAGTAACTAAATATCATCAATTTAAGGAGGTAGTAACTAAATATCATCAATTTAAGGAGGTAGTAACTAAATATCATCAATTTAAGGAGATAGTAACTAAATATGATCAATTTAAGGAGGTAGTAACTAAATATCATCAATTTAAGGAGATAGTAACTAAATATCATCAATTTAAGGAGGAATTAACTAAATATCGTCAATTTAAGGAGGTAGTAACGAATATCATCAATGTAAGAAGGTAGTAACTAAATATCATCAATTTAAGGAGGTAGTAACTAAATATCATCAATTTAAGGAGGTAGTAACTAAATATCATCAATTTAAGGAGGTAGTAACTAAATATCATCAATTTAAGGAGGTAGTAACTAAATATCATCAATTTAAGGAGGTAGTAACTAAATATCATCAATTTAAGGAGGTAGTAACTAAATATCATCAATTTACGGAGGTAGTAACTAAATATCATCAATTTAAGGAGGTAGTACCTAAATATCATCGATTTAAGGAGTTAATAACTAAATATCATCAATGTAAGGAGGTAGTAACTAAATATCACCAATGTAAGGAGGTAGTAACTAAATATCATCAATTCAAGGAGGTAGTAACTAAATATCATCAATTTAAGGAGGTAGTAACTAAATATCATCAATTTAAGGAGGTAGTACCTAAATATCATCAATTTAAGGAGGTAGTACCTAAATATCATCGATTTAAGGAGTTAGTAACTAAATATCATCAATGTAAGGAGGTAGTAACTAAATATCACCAATGTAAGGAGGTAGTAACTAAATATCATCAATTTAAGGAGGTAGTAGCTAAATATCATCAATTTAAGGAGGTAGTAACTAAATATCATCAATTTAAGAAGGTAGTAACTAAATATCATCAATTTAAGGAGGTAGTAGCTAAATATCATCAAATCAAAGAGGTAGTAACTAAATATCATCAATTTAAGGAGGTAGTAGCTAAATATCATCAAATCAAAGAGGTAGTAACTAAATATCATCAATTTAAGGAGGTAGAAAATAAATATCATGAATTTAAGGAGGTAGTAACTAAATATCATCAATTCAATTTAAGGAGGTGGTAACTAAATATCATCAATTTAAGGAGGTAGTAACTAAATATGATCAATTTAAGGAGGTAGTAACTAAATATCATCAATTTAAGGAGGTAGTACCTAAATATCATCAATTTAAGGAGTTAGTAACTAAATATCATCAATGTAAGGAGGTAGTAACTAAATATCATAATGTAAGGAGGTAGTAACTAAATATTATCAATTTAAGGAGTTAGTAACTAAATATCATCAATTTTAAGGAGGTGGTAGCTAAATATCATCAATTTAAGGAGGTAGTAACTAAATATCATCAATTTAAGAAGGTAGTAACTAAATATCATCAATTTAAGGAGGTAGTAGCTAAATATCATCAAATCAAAGAGGTAGTAACTAAATATCATCAATTTAAGGAGGTAGTAGCTAAATATCATCAAATCAAAGAGGTAGTAACTAAATATCATCAATTTAAGGAGGTAGAAAATAAATATCATCAATTTGAGAAGGTAGTAACTAAATATCATCAATTTAAGGAGGTAGTAGCTAAATATCATCAAATCAAAGAGGTAGTAACTAAATATCATCAATTTAAGGAGGTAGAAAATAAATATCATCAATTCAAGGAGGTAGTAACTAAATATCATCAATTTAAGGAGGTAGTACCTAAATATCATCGATTTAAGGAGTTAGTAACTAAATATCATCAATGTAAGGAGGTAGTAACTAAATATCACCAATGTAAGGAGGTAGTAACTAAATATCATCAATTTAAGGAGGTAGTAGCTAAATATCATCAATTTAAGGAGGTAGTAACTAAATATCATCAATTTAAGAAGGTAGTAACTAAATATCATCAATTTAAGGAGGTAGTAGCTAAATATCATCAAATCAAAGAGGTAGTAACTAAATATCATCAATTTAAGGAGGTAGTAGCTAAATATCATCAAATCAAAGAGGTAGTAACTAAATATCATCAATTTAAGGAGGTAGAAAATAAATATCATGAATTTAAGGAGGTAGTAACTAAATATCATCAATTCAATTTAAGGAGGTGGTAACTAAATATCATCAATTTAAGGAGGTAGTAACTAAATATGATCAATTTAAGGAGGTAGTAACTAAATATCATCAATTTAAGGAGGTAGTACCTAAATATCATCAATTTAAGGAGTTAGTAACTAAATATCATCAATGTAAGGAGGTAGTAACTAAATATCATAATGTAAGGAGGTAGTAACTAAATATTATCAATTTAAGGAGTTAGTAACTAAATATCATCAATTTTAAGGAGGTGGTAGCTAAATATCATCAATTTAAGGAGGTAGTAACTAAATATCATCAATTTAAGAAGGTAGTAACTAAATATCATCAATTTAAGGAGGTAGTAGCTAAATATCATCAAATCAAAGAGGTAGTAACTAAATATCATCAATTTAAGGAGGTAGTAGCTAAATATCATCAAATCAAAGAGGTAGTAACTAAATATCATCAATTTAAGGAGGTAGAAAATAAATATCATCAATTTGAGAAGGTAGTAACTAAATATCATCAATTTAAGGAGGTAGTAGCTAAATATCATCAAATCAAAGAGGTAGTAACTAAATATCATCAATTTAAGGAGGTAGAAAATAAATATCATCAATTCAAGGAGGTAGTAACTAAATATCATCAATTTAAGGAGGTAGTACCTAAATATCATCGATTTAAGGAGTTAGTAACTAAATATCATCAATGTAAGGAGGTAGTAACTAAATATCACCAATGTAAGGAGGTAGTAACTAAATATCATCAATTTAAGGAGGTAGTAGCTAAATATCATCAATTTAAGGAGGTAGTAACTAAATATCATCAATTTAAGAAGGTAGTAACTAAATATCATCAATTTAAGGAGGTAGTAGCTAAATATCATCAAATCAAAGAGGTAGTAACTAAATATCATCAATTTAAGGAGGTAGTAGCTAAATATCATCAAATCAAAGAGGTAGTAACTAAATATCATCAATTTAAGGAGGTAGAAAATAAATATCATGAATTTAAGGAGGTAGTAACTAAATATCATCAATTCAATTTAAGGAGGTGGTAACTAAATATCATCAATTTAAGGAGGTAGTAACTAAATATGATCAATTTAAGGAGGTAGTAACTAAATATCATCAATTTAAGGAGGTAGTACCTAAATATCATCAATTTAAGGAGTTAGTAACTAAATATCATCAATGTAAGGAGGTAGTAACTAAATATCATAATGTAAGGAGGTAGTAACTAAATATTATCAATTTAAGGAGTTAGTAACTAAATATCATCAATTTTAAGGAGGTGGTAGCTAAATATCATCAATTTAAGGAGGTAGTAACTAAATATCATCAATTTAAGAAGGTAGTAACTAAATATCATCAATTTAAGGAGGTAGTAGCTAAATATCATCAAATCAAAGAGGTAGTAACTAAATATCATCAATTTAAGGAGGTAGTAGCTAAATATCATCAAATCAAAGAGGTAGTAACTAAATATCATCAATTTAAGGAGGTAGAAAATAAATATCATCAATTTGAGAAGGTAGTAACTAAATATCATCAATTTAAGGAGGTAGTAGCTAAATATCATCAAATCAAAGAGGTAGTAACTAAATATCATCAATTTAAGGAGGTAGAAAATAAATATCATCAATTCAAGGAGGTAGTAACTAAATATCATCAATTCAATTTAAGGAGGTGGTAACTAAATATCATCAATTTAAGGAGGTAGTAACTAAATATGATCAATTTAAGGAGGTAGTAACTAAATATCATCAATTTAAGGAGGTAGTAACTAAATATCATCAATTTAAGGAGGTATTAACTAAATACCAATTTAAGGAGGAAGTAACTAAATATCAATTTAAGGAGGAAGTATTCTCAACTGCTTTATAGTTTAGACTTAGATAGATAAAATGGCCCGTCAATACACTACTTTGCTAATGCAAATTTTCTCTCGTTCCAGTTTACTCGAGGGGCATATATGTTGAATTAATCAGACAAAATGTGTCCGTGCAATTAACACCATTCAGTTGCCTCCTGAGTAAACTGGAGCGAGATAAAATGTGTAATCGCAGGCAGGGAACACAGCGGTCAAAAATTAGAAATACATTTTAATCAAAAGCTATATTCTTCAATTCAAAGTGATTATATATATATCTTCCCAATATTCCTAGTTCTGATCAAGAATGCAACAGTGAGATTGAGAAACATTTAATAAGCGCCGCGGCGCTTAATCGAGTGCATACGGTACGGCCAAAACTGGTGGACTCTTCTAGGGAACCAAGTATTCAATACACACTTGGCCATTTTTTTTAAAACAAATCCTGTCATTTTGTAGTCCATTTGCATGCCTAATGCTTCTTGCGATTGTAATGGCTTTGACACTTTCTCCTGTATTTGATTTAGATTGAAGATAAAATACGTGGAATTGTAAAACGGTCAAGCAAAGCACAGTTGGTAGAGATTGGGAAGTCATATGAAGGAAGAGATCAATTGGCTGTTAAGGTAGACAGGGCTTACTTACTTCGTTATCGCCATTACCATAATTATAACCATTAACATATCATCATCACCATTACCATTATCATCACCACCATTATCATCATCATTATCACCAATATCATCATCACCATTACCATATCATCATTATCACCAATACCACCATCATCGTCATAATCAGCAATATCATCATCATCATTATCAAATTTCAAAGAACTTGGTTGGACACCATTGGCCGAAAGTAGATTACAGCAGAAAGCTGTAATGACGTTCAAAATAGTTAATGGTCTAGCCCCACCTTATAAGAGAGAAATGTTTCACAGTCACATCGGTTCGGACTCATACTATTTACGTTGTTCTGCAAAGAACTTCCAACTTCCCAAGGTTAGCCTGATGTCTATAAAACAAGTTTTGCGTACACTGGTGCAAAATTATGGAACTCCTTACCAGACTCCTTAAAAGAGGAGCACTCCCTCATTTTGTTTAAAAAGAGAATTAAACACTATGATCTCTGCATCAATTACAATGAGTATTAATAATATTTAGATTCTTTATATCAATGTGTTTTTTCTCTTGTAATTATAAATATTGTATAATATATTTATCACTGTAATTTGTAAATATTTCATATTTTATATTATTGTATTATTTACAGACGACCTCTAGGTAGACCAAAATTAAGTTTTTGTATTTAATATTGATAGAGCATTTGTGTATAAATAAAGTTATTACATTACATTACACCAATACCATCATCATCATGTCATGAACATAATCATTATCACCATTGCCATTATCATCATCATGTCATTACCATCATCATCATCATTATTATCAGCATTACCATCATTATCATAATTATCACCAATACCACCATTATCATCAGTATCACCATTACCATCATCATTATTATTATCACCTATACCGTCATCATCATCATTATGTCATTACCATCATCATCATCATTTCCACCAATACCATCATTATCATCATTTCCACCAATACCATCATCATTACCACCAATATCATCATTATCATCATTTCCACCAATACCATCATTATTAAAAGGATACTTAATCAATTGTCTCACGATTGAGGTCATTGGTAGAAATACCGCGACGTTTCGACTGCAATCTGCTAGTCTTCATCAGGCGATGGTGTAGACTGGATGATGGTTGTCTTATATACTGTTCGTAGGATTATCGGCGAACAGTATATAAGACAACCATCATCAGTCCAGTCTACACCATCGCCTGATGAAGACTAGCATATTGCAGTCGAAACGTCGCGGTATTTCTACCAATGACATCAATAACCTATTTCCTTCTATTAACACCACCATTATTACCACCAATACCATCATCATCATCATTTTTACTACCAATACCATCATGTATTATCATTATTATTACCATTACCCTAATGATCGTCACCATTACCATCACCATGATCATTACCACCAATACCATCACCATCATCATCATCATCATGTCACTACATCATGTCATGATCGCTACATGTATCAACATCATCATCATCATCATTACATGTATAATCATCATCATCATTTCCACCAATACCATCATCATCATCATTATCAGCATTACCCTCATTATCATCATTTTCACCAATAAACCATCATTATTACCACCATCATCATCATCATCATCATCATTTCCACTAATACCATCATGATCATCATTATCAGCATTACCACCAATACCATCATCATTACCACCAATACCATCATCATTACCACCAACACCATCATCATCATCATCATTACCACCAACACCATCATCATCATCATCATCACCAATACCATCATCATCATCATTATCAGCATTACCCTCATTATCATCATTATCACCATTACCACCAATACCATCATCATTACCACCAATACCATCATCATTACCACCAATACCATCATCATTACCACCAACACCATCATCATTACCACCAATACCATCATCATTACCACCAACACCATCATCATCATCATCATTACCACCAACACCATCATCATCATCATCATCACCAATACCATCATCATCATCATTATCAGCATTACCCTCATTATCATCATTATCACCATTACCACCAATACCATCATCATTACCACCAATACCATCATCATTACCACCAATACCATCATCATTACCACCAACACCATCATCATTACCACCAATACCATCATCATTACCACCAACACCATCATCATCATCATCATTACCACCAACACCATCATCATCATCATCATCACCAATACCATCATCATCATCATTATCAGCATTACCCTCATTATCATCATTATCACCATTACCACCAATACCATCATCATTACCACCAATACCATCATCATTACCACCAACACCATCATCATTACCACCAATACCATCATCATCATCATTATCAGCATTACCCTCATTATCATCATTATCACCAATATACCATCATTATTACCACCATCATCATCATCATTTCCACCAATACCATCATCATCATCATTATCACCAATACAATCATCATCATCATTATCAGCATTACCCTCATTATCACCATTACCACCAATACCATCATCATTACCACCAATACCATCATCATTACCACCAATACCATCATCATCATCGTTATCACCAATACCATCATCATCATCATTATCAGCATTTTCACCAATATACCATCATTATTACCACCATCATCATCATCATCATCATTTCCACTAATACCATCATGATCATCATTATCAGCATTACCCTCATTATCATCATTATCACCATTACCACCAATACCATCATCATTACCACCAACACCATCATCATTACCACCAACACCATCATCATTACCACCAACACCATCATCATCATCATCATCACCAATACCATCATCATCATCATTATCAGCATTACCCTCATTATCATCATTATCACCAATATACCATCATTATTACCACCATCATCATCATCATTTCCACCAATACCATCATCATCATCATTATCACCAATACAATCATCATCATCATTATCAGCATTACCCTCATTATCACCATTACCACCAATACCATCATCATTACCACCAATACCATCATCATCATCGTTATCACCAATACCATCATCATCATCATTATCATCATTACCCTCATTATCATCATTTTCACCAATACCATCATTATTACCACCACCACCATCATCATCATCATCTTGTCATCATCATCATGTCACTACATCATTTCAGGATCGCTACATGTATCAACAACATCATCATCATCATCATTACATGTATATCCATCATCATCATTGTAATCATCATCGTTATGATTTATCATTATCATTGATTGATTGATCATTGTTACGCTGTCTAAATAAAAATACCTTTCTGTATCTTTCAAAGATCGAAGGTGCACCTAAGAATCAAAACCCCGTGTTCTTTATTAACTGTGGAATTCACGCTCGTGAATGGGTGGGGCCGGCCACGTGCGTCTACATGATAGAACAGGTATTTATATCTTTTTCTCTACTTGATTGTCTTTCTTCACTTTCAAAAATACTCCTTCCGTGAAATTGTTTTTCTGCACTTTCATCATCATCGTTTTCACCATCATCATAATCATTATCATAACTACCACAACCTTCACTATTGTTATAGTGTTATCATCATCAGATTAGGAGAAGTTAATAAAAATTAGGTTGAGGACCAACAACTACTATCATGAATCAAAATTAAACCTACAAACATTTGTTTGATCATCATCATTGTTACAACCATCATCATGCATGTTCAATCATCTTCATTCTTACTTACACCATCGTTACCACCAACATCATCGTCACCACCATTATTATTATGTCTGGTTTTGTTCGTAGTTAGTGACTAAGTATGGCAAGGACCCAACAGTCACGAAGACACTCGACAAGATTGACTTCATTATTCTACCTGTGTTTAATGGCGATGGATACGATTACTCGTGGAAAAAGGTTGATACCATTTATCGTTATTATTATCATCGTCTGTGATCTTGATTATATCGTCATTTCATCGTCATCATCACATGCAGTCATCATCATCATTGTTATTATTATCATCATCGTCGTCATCATCATCGTTATTATCATTATCGTTATTATTATCATCGTTATTATCATCATTTTCGTCGTCATCTTCATCATCATCGTTATTATCATTATCGTTATTATTATCATCGTTATTATCATCATCTTCATCGTCATCTTCATCATCATCGTTATTATCATTATCGTTATTATTATCATCGTTATAATCATCATCTTCGTCGTCGTCATCTTCATCATCATCATCATCGTTATTATCATCATCGTTATTATCATCATCGTTATTATCATCATCGTTATTATTATCATCGTTATTATCATCATCGTTATTATCATCATCTTCATCGTCATCTTCATCATCATCATCATCGTCATCTTCATCATCATCATCATCGTTATTATCATCATCGTCGTCGTCATCATCATTGTCATCACCATCATCAATATTGTCATTGCTATTATCATCATCGTCATCGTCATCATCGTTATTGTTATATTTATCACCATCATCAATATTGTCATTCTCATCACCATCATCAATATTGTCATTACTATTATCATCATCGTTATTATCTCCAATCATTATAATTGTTCACAATGCTCCTCACTATTTGATCACATGCATGGTTCATCCCAGGATCGTATGTGGAGGAAAAATCGAAGACCAGTAGATAAGGGTTGCCATGGTGTGGACTTAAACAGAAACTTTCCTTTCAATTGGGGAAAAGATGGTAAGATATATATTTTCACTCTGAAAATACTGAGGTTTTTGGCTTTCTGCGAACTCAGATACTCCAATAGTCACCTTCAAAGTTCCTTATCCTATCTTGAATGGTAGGCCTATTTCAGGTCATAAAATCGCCGTAAAAATTTAGGTAATTTTAGCAAAAAGCTCCTAAAATCTAAGGCGATCTTAGGCGAGTAAGATGTTCGGCGATTTTGAGCGATCTTTTGTGATCTTATGACGCGGAGTAGGCCTAAAAGTAGCCGAGCCTTTGCCTATTGCATCGAAGCGAGACGAACGTTGAGCTTGCAATGATAGAGTCTCGTGAATAATTGTTCCTCGAGGTTTTTAAAGGTCTCTATCATTGCAAGCTCAACGTTCGTCCCGCTTCGATGCAAAGGCCCGGCTACCTTTTAATATGGCGCAGGGAACTGTGAAGGGGACTCTTTTAACGGCTAACGTCCTTTTTACAGTTCTCGCCGATCTGGAAAGTGTATAATATATTCTTTAGAATTTGACTGTAATAACGATTACGATAACAATGGTTCTTTTCTAGTCGAGGGTGCAGCAAGCACTAACCCTTGCAGCGAGATATACCGAGGTCCTTCACAAGAATCAGAACTAGAAGTCAAGAATGTAGTCAACTACCTTCGAGCCCTTGGTCACACTCTTAAAGCTTACGTGGACATTCACTCGTACAGTCAAATGTGGATGTTGCCATGGGGATTTACGGAGGAATCTCCCCAAGACTACAATGAATTGGTAAGATCAGCATTTTGGCGGATGTAATGGATGTTATCTTAAATGCCTGTAGACGTCTTCTATTCTCCTTCATTAATGTACCAGGCATGGTAACAACACACTTATCTTTAATATGTCTTTATTCAGCACGAGCTGTGCTATACTAGTTCCTATGTGACCGCTTTCCCCTGCGGCTTAGATAGCTCATACATACAGGTGGTAGAGAATTGTACCAGCATCGCAAAGGTCACGGGTTCGAGACCCGTCCTAAGTCTGAATTTTTTTTCAGGTCTCAAGCCCTAACCGGCGTAACGGTCTCTCTTTAATGCCTGTTGATGTCTTCTATCATCCTTCTAGATTAATGTACCAGACATGGTAACAACGCACTTATCTTTATTATTGTAATAGGATGTAATAGATAAAAAACGAGTGCGAGCGTTTGATCAGGGGATCCAAACACCGAGAAACGGAAATTGAGAAACATTTAATGAGCGCCGCGGCGCTTATTCGAGTAAATACGGTATGATATAATACAATGGTTTCTGCGTTTGTTCTTAGTTGCAAGTAGGGAAGGCTGGGGCACAAGGTATTCAGTCAGCCATGGGAACACAATATCAAGTAGATAGCTCATCAAAACTTTTATGTGAGTACACTGGTGATTGTGATGATAATGATGATGATGAGGATATTCGATGACAATATTGGTAATATATGATAATTATCAAAAAAATGGTAAAACAATGGTAAACGCACTTGGCTGCACGTTTTAGAGAGGGTAGTTTAACACTGCTTTGCATGGCCTTGTATATGTTCGATAATAATATTTTCTATTTCTGTTTCTATATCCTTCTAGACAAAACATCAGGCAGCACAAAGGATTTCACGTACGGTGAGCTTGGTGTAAAATACTCTTACGTTCTAGAACTAAGAGATAAAGGAAAGACGGGATTTATTTTACCGGAAAGTCAGATCCTACCTACAGTTATAGAAACGTTTGCTGGAATCAAAGCAATGGTTGCTCAAATGGAAATCGAAGACAATAGTGACGCAAAATGAAAAACATAACATTAGAACGTTTTCGTATGATCCACTCCTAACATGCAAATGAGCATATTTGTAAAATAACATGCTAAAGAGGCGTGCTTGTGCGTGTAGCTATTTGCTTCAGTGAGTTGCGCTTAAAATAATCACTGAAATGAAAAATAAGTGATTCATTGATTTGCTTGAAATCACTTTTAATATTTATTTATTTCACAAATTTCCGAATTTAAATTGGAGCAGTGTCTTTTGGTTCAAGGAAAAACTCACCTCACTAGCATTTTAATTTACACATATGCTTATTTGCATGTTAAAAGTTGGTTGTACATAAACGTTCTATTGAAAATAGGCCATTTGCATGATGATCGAAGCGAGACGAACGTTGAGCTTGCAATGATAGAGACCGTTTTAACACCTCGCGTTACGTACAATTATTCACGTGTCTCTATCATTACATGCTCAACATTCGTCTCGCTTCGATGCAAAGGCCCGGCTACCTTTCAAGATGGCGCAGGGATCTGCGTAGCGAAAGCTAAGTAGGCAAAGCATTCTGGTCTTGGTTGTATAAAATGCAAATCGCCCATTGCCGTATTTCACGTTTCTCGTCAATCAATTTGACTATAAATGTACTGTCCGTGGAAGTGTTTCAATAGTTTCACTAACGGGTACATTTCCTAAATTATTGCGAGCTGTAGTCAAATTGTAAAGAATATATTACACGCTATCGAGGCTGAGGTTGTGGACGTGAACCGTGGAAAGGATAATTCAGTGAATCGAAACATATCAGTTATGTATCGATTCACTGCATTACTTTTTAAAGCTAAAATTATTTCATGGAATATCGCAGATAAAGAAATCCTCAAAACACTCTAAAAAAATAAAATAAATACATAAAATAGGAAAAAAAATATTACGCCGAATGTCCTTAGTAGTTAGAGCATCCTGCTAAAATTATAACTATAAAATGAGCCACAACAATAAAAAGACAATCGCCATAATGCTAAATAAAACAGATGCTAAACAATAAAATCATTTGAAATATCATTTTGTAGTCAATCTCATTCCCAGTGCTTTGCGGTCACAATTGGACGGGAATAGCCCTTGGGAACGAGGCTGTTTGATAGTGACTAACAGTCCCTATGAATGAGAACTTTTA
Source organism: Metridium senile (assembly GCA_949775045.1). Classification (NCBI taxonomy): domain Eukaryota; kingdom Metazoa; phylum Cnidaria; class Anthozoa; order Actiniaria; family Metridiidae; genus Metridium; species Metridium senile. Next base: position 7,068,624 of record OX459102.1, on the reverse strand, counting down.
CGCAGTAGTTCATGGATATAGCTGTTCTTTTTAACCCGTGAAACACACTTTAGTCTATCACTTAATTCCATTGTGTTCTTTTTTTGTTAATTGACTATCATACTTTAACTAATACACTAGCTAGTTTCACAGGTTAATGAAAACCACTCTTACCCGGAAACACACTTTACGGTGTACAACTCTTTAATGCACTTTAATTCCATTGTGTTTCGTTTTCTTGTTATTTGACTACCACAAACCATCTTGTTTCGCGGGTTAATGTGAACAACTCTAAAACATTTTCGCTCTAAATGAATAACAACTAAATAGAACTGCTACGTTAAAACAGTTGTACTTTGATTTACTACCATTATGGTTGAAGTGCTACCCCCGACGTTTGATATCTCGTTTGCAAACTAGTATTTTGTCGGCCGTCAATCAAAATACCACAGGGTACCCTAGCTCATCACTTGTGATCTTTTACAGTAAGTGTATGGACTCGCGAGATATCCTTTCGCTGTGCCTCAAATATACAATAATAAAAACTTTTTACGCAGATAGTTGTGTATAATTGTTTTCTAGTCTGTGACCGAGTTATAGCTCAATTAGAGCGATTTTGACGAAAATACCCCAGAAAAAAAAGTTTTTATTATTGTATATTTGAGACACAGCGAAAGGATATCTCGCGACTCCATACATTTACTGTAAAAGATCACAAGTGATGACCTTGGGCTCCCTGTGAAAATACTAGGAATGAGTTTGACCGAGTGATCCAAAATGGCGCTTGATCGATCGGTCGCTGAATATCAGATCCATTGGTAAATCTAATTTTATGCTAGCATAGGCTGCTTTTTCCACCGTACAGACACGCACCGGCACGGAATTGTAGAAAAAAAAGTAATCTCTGCTAGCAGGGAATGAGATTTACCGTTTGATTTATATTATTTACTGGTATTCAGCGATCGATCGAACAAGCGCCATTTTGATTCATTCGATAAAGTCATATTTACCGCTTAGCTAGTAATCTAACTGGTTATTAAGAAACTCCCTGCATTACGATGAATGCATGGCTTAACAACATAAAACAACTTCTCTATAACCAGCACTGAAATCAAACACCGAAAAACTAATACAAAATAGCCTTAAAACGAACATTTGAAAACTACATTAAATGATGATAAAATACTAATAAAAATGTATAAAATGCTACTGAATATGTTATGAGAATTTTATATTTCAGTAAATGGAAAAAATTGTATTTTTTGTTGATAATGTTTTAAATTTACAAGAACATAAAACGACTTCATTAACCGGCACTAAAATCAAACACCGAAAAACTAAAACAAAATAGCCTTAAAACGAACATTTGAAAACTACTTTAAATGATCATAAAATACTAATAAAAATGTATAAAATGCTACTGAATATGTTATGAGAATTTTGTATTTCATGCAGGAAATGGAAAAAATGGTGATTTTTTGTTGATAATGTTTTAAATTTACTAGAACATAAAACAACTTCTTTAACCGGCACTAAAATCAACCATCGAAAACTAAGACAAAATCGCATTAAAAGAACATAAAAAACTACTTAAAATGATCATAAAATACGAATAAAAATATAAAACGTTATAATATGTTATGAGAATTTTGTATTTCAGTTAATGGGAAATTTGTGTTGATGATGTTTTAACTTAGCTAGAACAGGAACCAGTAGAATTATCTAAACAATAAAATAATTACTTAGAGTACTACTAAGGGAACTACTAAGAGAAGTGAAGCTTATGGATGTAAATTGACGACTTTTGGATATACCATAAAGATTAACAAAAATACAATAGAGAAATATTAACAGCATATTCCATAAAGCTTGTCATCCTTGTACTTATAATCAAGGTAAGTAAAGTTTAGGCTTTGAACGTATTAAGGATATACAAATATTTGTAAAAAGGTAATAGAATGACATTTACAGCTTATTCTATAAAGCTTGTCATTCCTTTACTTATTATAATCAAGGTAAGTAAAGTCTTTGAACGTATTAAGGATATACAAATATTTTCAAAAAGACAATATAATGACATTTACAGCATATTCCATAAAGCTTGTCATCCCTGTACTTAAGTTTAGTCTTTGAATGCATTAAGGATATACAAATATTTTCAAAAAGACAATAGAAAGACATTTACAGCATATTCCATAAAGGTTGTGTTGTCATCCCTGTTCAGTCTTTGATATACAAATATTTTCAAAAACGTTGTCACAAAAATAACTCAACAGCTTTAATCTTGATAAAAGTATTTTTTTAATTAAATATACCCTTTTAAAATATCTTTGGAAAAGATCAAAGAATATCAGCAAATATTTCTTTTGTTTCAGATAGAAGAAAGAGATATCAATAACAAGAGTCGGTTTATTTTTTTTATCAGGCGAAAATGGCGTTCAAAGCGTTAATGCTTGGGCTTCTGTTCATAAATGGTATTACTATTGGTCACTGTGGCGAATTCTCAGGGTAAGATGTCAAACAATATTTCAGTCTTAGCTTCGATATATTATGATACATGCTATTGTATTCATTACATGGTAGTTTCGAATTGACCAATGTGCAGCCTTAGCCTCGATAGCATGTGATATATTTGTTTTGTATTTAGTACAGCCTGTTGTGAGGCAAGTTCTTCATTGCACAGCCTAAGCCTCGATAGCGTGTGATATATTTGTTTTGTATTTAGTACAGCCCGTGGTAAGGCAAGTTCTTTATTGCACAGCCTAAACTTCGATAGCATGTGATATATTCTTTTTGTATTTAGTACAGCTTGTGGTAAGGCGAGTTCTTCATTGTACAGCCTAAGCTTCGATAGCATCTGATATATTCTTTTGTATTTAGTACAGCCTGTGTAGGGCAAGTTCTGCATTGCACAGCCTAAGCCTCGATAGCATGTGATATATTCTTTTGTATTTAGTACAGTCTGTGGTAAGGCGAGTTCTTCATTGTACAGCCTAAGCTTTGATAGCATGTGATATATTCTTTTGCCTCTAGTACAGCCTGTGGTAAGGCAAGTTATTCATTGCACAGCCTAAGCCATGATAGCATGTGATATATTCTTTTGTATTTAGTACAGTCTGTGGTAAGGCGAGTTCTTCATTGCACAGCCTAAGCCTTGATAGCATGTGATATATTCTTTTGTAATTAGTACAGCCTGTGGTAAGGTAAGTTATTCATTGCACAGCCTAAGCCTCGATAGCATGGGATAAATTATTTTGTATTTAGTACAGCCTGTGGTAAGGCAAGTTCTTCATTTAATAGCCTTAGCATCGATATCCTGTACATGCGATATATTATTTATTCCTTTTTATTTAGCACAGCTAATACAAACCTTGGTAATATACTATAGGAAACCCAATTTTAAATAGTTTAATTATTTGGTAATTTCCCGTTCTTTTTGTGATCAGAGACAAAGTGCTTAGAATATTCCCAGAAAATCTTCAACAGTTGAATATCCTTATCAACATTGAACAGACCGATTCGCAGAAGGTAATGGAATACGGTAATGATGATGATATTGTTGATATTTTGGTGGAATGAATATGATGATGTTAACGATGGTAGTTATAATGATAATAATAACGATGTAGACTATGATGTTGATAATGATAATGACACTGATGAATTAATAATTACGATCGATGATAATTTTGATCATGATTATTATGACATTAAACTGAAATAATGACACTGATGATGATGATTGTGGTGATCATCATAATGATGATGATGATTGTGGTGATCATAATGATGATGATGATGATTGTGGTGATCATAATGATGATGGTTGTGGTGATCATAATGATGATGATTGTGGTGATCATAATGATGATGATGATTGTGGTGATCATAATGATGATGGTTGTGGTGATCATAATGATGATGATGGTTGTGGTGATCATAATGATGATGATGATTGTGGTGATCATAATGATGATGATTGTGGTGATCATAATGATGATGATGATTGTGGTGATCATAATGATGATGGTTGTGGTGATCATAATGATGATGATTGTGGTGATCATGATGATGATGGTTGTGGTGATCATAATGATGATGATTGTGGTGATCATAATGATGATGATTGTGGTGATCATAATGATGATGATGATGATTGTGGTGATCATAATGATGATGGTTGTGGTGATCATAATGATGATGATTGTGGTGATCATAATGATGATGATTGTGGTGATCATAATGATGATGGTTGTGGTGATCATAATGATGATGATTGTGGTGATCATGATGATGATGATGATTGTGGTGATCATGATGATGATGATGGTTGTGGTGATCATAATGATGATGATTGTGGTGATCATGATGATGATGGTTGTGGTGATCATAATGATGATGATTGTGGTGATCATGATGATGATGATGGTTGTGGTGATCATAATGATGATGGTTGTGGTGATCATAATGATGATGATGATTGTGGTGATCATGATGATGATGGTTGTGGTGATCATAATGATGATGATGATGATTGTGGTGATCATAATGATGATGATGGTTGTGGTGATCATGTTGATGATGATGGTTGTGGTGATCATAATGATGATGATTGTGGTGATCATAATGATGATGATTGTGGTGATCATAATGATGATGATGATGATTGTGGTGATCATAATGATGATGATAATGATTGTGGTGATAATAATGATGATGATGATGATTGTGGTGATGATGATTGTGGTGGTCTTGAAAATGATGATGTTTGTGGTGATGATAATGATGATGATAATAAATTGTTGTCTTTTTAGTACGATTTCTGGCAGTTCCCAGGCGAAATCGGTAAACCTGTTGATATCCATGTGAAATTACTCGACTTTAGCCACTTTACTGCTTTCTTGGATACTTATAACATAAAATATCACGTCCTTATGCATAACCTACAAGCTATAATGGACCATCAAAACGACGAGCCTTCACATACAAGCGATAAGGCATTGAGCTGGTACGAGAAATACCATCCATTTGAAGAGGTGAGTTTTGGACAAACATTCATTCCGGCGTTCATCAGTCCATTCATTTATCCATTGAATGATTGATTGATTGATTGATTGATTGATTCATTCATTTATTCATTCATTAAATTCATTCATTCGTTCATTCATTCATTCAATTCATTCATTCATTCATTCGTTCATTCTTTAGATCAATCAATCAATCAATCAATCAATCAATCAATCAATCAATCAATCGATCGATCGATCGATCAATCAATCAATTAATCAAACAATCAATTCATCAATCAATCAATCAATCAGTCAGTCAATCAGTCAATCAGTTAATCAATCATCAATCAATCAGTCAGTCAATCAGTCAATCAGTCAATCAATCAATCAATCAGTCAGTCAATCAATCAATCAAACATTCGTTTGTTCATCCATCCATTCTTTCATTCATTCATTCTTCCATTGATTCATCCATTCATTCCTTTGACCAACCAATCAATTGAACATTCATTCATTCATTCATTTAGTTGATCTTTATTCATTCATTTATTTTATTGTTATTACTTATTTTGTTGCACTTCACACTTCACAATCTATCCATCCATCCATCCATTTGTTTATTCATTGATTGCTTGTATTAACCTATTCAAGGTAGTAAAAAAGATTTCAGAGCTGGTGAAGAATAATGCTGGACCGGCTGGTGCAGAGTTGTTTAGTATTGGACAAACCATTGAAGGAAGAGAACTGTTTACAGTGAAGGTAAACATTATTGAAATACATCATTATCATTATTAATAATATTGTTATCATCACTATCAACATCATCATGATGGTTATCATGAACATCATCATCATCATTATTATTATTATTACTCTATTATCATTGTTGTTATCATCATTATTATTATTACTCTATTATCATTGTTGTTATCATCATTATTATTATTATTATCATCGTCATTATCATCATTGTTATTAATATTATGATTCTCATCAATAATATCATAATCACCATCATTGTTATTATCGTCATCATCACTGTTACGTTATCATCATCATCATCATCATCATCATCATCATCATCATCATCATCATCATCATCATAATTATTATTATTATTATCCTCATTATCAATACTACCCCCATCATCATCATCATAATTGTTATTATCAGCATCATTGTTGTTATTATCATCCTCATTATTTTCATCATTTTTATAATCATAAGATTTATATAATTATCCTCATTATTATTATCATCTTCATTATCAATGATAATATCATCATCATCATCAATGTTATCATCATCATCATCATCGTCATCATCATATTATCATCATCATTATCATCATCATCATCATCATCATCATCATATTATCACCACCAATACAACATCACGATCATCATCAACTGAATAATAGGTCTTGTTTTTATTAGATTACAGGTCCTTCTACACCAAACAAACCAGTGATATTTATTAACTGTGGGATTCACGCTCGTGAATGGGTGGGGCCACCCACGTGCATCTACATGATCGACGAGGTATGAACTAAATCATATACAACTATTTCAAGGTTTTGTTGTTTGTTGTTTGTTCCATGTTGCATACCATGCCCGCAATGCACTATGGATAATGTGAATGCTCCCCTTCACAGTTCCGTGCGCCATCTTGAACGGTATCTAAGAATACAATATATTTTCCTTACTGAACAGAGGAGCTCAAATCTCCTTCAAGTTTCCTTCCTTGTGGGAACTTGTAAACTTCCAGGAAACACGGCGGTCAAACGACTACGCATGCGTTACTAAAAAATTTACAGCGGTAAATTTGCCATTGTAAACATTAGGAATTGCGGACTGCAGTGTTTGAAGTCGATTTATAAGAAATTCCCTGAATGTATAAGCTTGAAGTTTCGTGTACATAACCTTTGTTGTATTGTGAAGCTACCATTAGTTTACACTTTTTTATTTCTGTATATCGTTTTTTTATTTATACCAATGTCAGATTTGTGTGCTGGATCATTTTACTTGTTGTTTTTTAGCGCATGCGTGGCCGTTTGACCGCCGTGTTCTCCCGGTTCAGGCACGTTTCCAGGGTTAAATTAGTCACCAGTACCTCGCACTGTACTTGTGTCTGCATACAATTAATGAGTGTTATTTATTTATTAGTTAATCAATAAATATGGCAAGGAACCCAATATTACGTCTACTTTGAACAAGATTGATTTTATCATTCTACCCGTGTTGAATGCTGATGGATATGTCTTCTCGTGGAAACCAGGAAAGGTAAGGAACTGAGACGCTTCTTCATTAAATTCTTCTCTTGCATGTTTGGTCGTTCATCCATCCAATTCATTACTTGATTTATTCATTCATTCATTCATTCATTCATTCATTCATTCATTCATTCATTCATTCATCCATTCATTCATCCCTTTGCTTATTTATTCATCCATTAATCCATTCATTCTTTCATTCATTCATTCGTCCGTTCATCCATTCATCCATTCGTTCATTTATTTATTCATTCATTCATTCATTCATTCATTTCTTCTATAAGAGAACGAGCTAACTATACAGAAAAGAAAACAAACAAAAGATGACTAATAACTTTATCTCTTTTTTTTACAAGACTTTACAATCCCCCATAATATTCCTTGTAGATGAGCTCGAATCTAGATCATGTACCTGTAATCCTTCTAGCGTATGAATAGTGTAGTAATTGTATCATATTTATTAATGTCGCTTGTTTTTTAAAGCGTTTATGGAGAAAGAACCGCAGACCACCAACAGATGCTAGAGGATGCTATGGTGTTGATTTGAATAGAAACTTCCCCTACAACTGGGATAAAATAGGTACCACAAATGCCTGCAATACTCAGTACCAATGATGATGATGGAGATGATGATTATGGTGACGATGATTTTGATAATGATAGTGGTAATGATGATGATAATGTTAGCAGTGATAAAGATGGTGATTATGTTTATCATTGTGATCATGGTGGTGATGTTGTTGTTGTTGTTGTTGTTGATGATCATGATGATGATCGAAAATTATGATTATGATGATAATGCTGATAATTATGATGATGATGATAATAATAATGATGACAATTATGATGATGATAATGATGATGCTGATAATTATGATAATGATGATAATAATAATGATGACAATTATGATGATGATAATGATGATAAAATTAATCAGTGATGATAATAATAGTGATAATTAATGATGATGATGATGATTATGATGATAATTAAAGATGTTTCCTAAATAACCATCGTCATAATCACATGACATGTTTTATAGTCTATATTGTTGAAAATTACAAAACCTTCCTCGTTACTTCTCCTCAGTGTCAAAAGGCGCCGTTAGCCTATTCCCCTGCAGTGACATCTATGGTGGCAAGAGCGCTGCATCCGAGAAAGAAGTCCAAAACGTTGTCAATTATCTAAGAAACTTGAAGTCGACAGAAAACCTTAAAGCTTACATGGACATTCACTCGTACAGTCAAATGTGGATGTTGCCATGGGGGTATACGACGCAGCCTCCCCCAGACTACAAGGAATTGGTAAGATTCGTCTTATTATCTACTTTCACATACCCATAAAGCTTTTGTTTAGGGGGGTAGGGGTTGGGTGGATTAGTTCTTGTAATTCAAATTTGTTTGAATTAAATTACAATAGTCCTTTTCACAGTTCCGCTCAGAGACCAAGAATAATAGTTTCAAGTCGAGGTTCGAGTTGATGCGCATAGCAAAACTATATAATTTACCATGCGCAGCAACGTGAACCACGACTTGGAACTATTATTAGTGGTCACTGAACGGAACTGTGAAAAGGACTATTCACTTGATTTAAACTACAATAGCTACCCTCCAAAACAGAAGGCATTATGGTTATTGTCAAAGTAGAGAATGGCAAAAATCTGCGAAACAATATTAAACTAAAATAGTAAATTTTGGATAAGGGTTTGTCCCTCGGTAAAGGGGACTTGTGCCCCGGTTTTGTCGGCAGCAGCAAAATGCGTACCAATATTTGTCTGTAGTTAGTTAGCTTTTGTAAGTCGGTTAACTGATCTAGACTAGTGTAGACTCGTGAGAATTGAAAGTGCATCTTCTTTTAAAAATATCATTTACTTCCAAAGTTGAGGGTGGCCAACATTGCAAAGGTTGGTATACAGAAGCACAGCGGTACAGAGTTTGAAGTTGGAAGCTCATCCAGGCTCTTGTGTAAGTCTTTATTATTATTATTTGTATTATAATCATCTTCGCGTATAATTCGACATTATTATTATTATCATAATCATTATTATCATCATTACATATATTATCATCATCGTCGTTATTATTATTATCATAATCATCATTATCATCATTACATATATTATCATCATCGTAATTATTATTATCATAATCATCATTATTATCATATCATTGTCGTCATTATCACCATCATTATTATCATCTGTATTCATATCATCATTTTCATCGTCGTCATTATCATCATCATCATTATTTATATCATTATCATTATTATCATCATTATTATCATCATCGTCTTCATTATTATTATCATAATCATTATTATTATCATTATCATATCATCGTCGTCATTATCACCATCACTATTATCATCTGTATTCATATCATCATTATCATCGTCATTATTATCATCATAATCATCATTATCATCATCGTCGTCGTGATCACCATCATCATTATTTATATCATTATCGTCAGTATTATCATCATTATCATCGTTATTATTATTCTCATCATTATTTATATCATCATCGTCGTCGAAGCGAGACGAACGTTTAGCTTGCAATGATAGAGACGCGTGAATAATTGTCCGGTAAGGTGTTAAAAGGTCTCTATCTTTGCAAGCCCAACGTTCGTCTCGCTTCGATGCAAAGGCCCGGCTACTTTTCAAGATGGCGCAGGGAATTTTAATGGGGACTATTCCCATTCTGTTTTGACAACAGATGCAACTACTGGAACTACGAAAGACTTTGTGTATGGAGAACTAAAGGTCCCTTATACTTACGTACTGGAACTAAGGGACAAAGGACGCTACGGATTTGTGTTACCGGCTAGTGGTATTCTTCCAACAGCGAGGGAAACGTTTGGCGGTATTCAAGCGATGGTGGATGCAATGGATTTGTCGTATGTATCACGGTTATAAGTAGAGGAAATGCATCTAGTGGCCAGCAAGCTCGCATTTTATCAGTTATTTTATTGTATTACCACCTGGCCAATTGCAAATACTGCAAGAAACGTTTGGTGGTATCAAGGCGATGGTGGGTGCAATGGATTTGTCGTATGTATCACAGTTATAAATTGAAGGAAATGCATGGCCAGCAAGCTCGCATTTTATCAGTTATGTTATTAAATTACCACCTGGCCAATTGTAAATACTGCAAGAAACGTTTGGTGGTATCAAGGCGATGTTCGTAGTTTATTAGTTATATTATCTCTAAGTCAAATGATACAGTAACTTTTGTTGGTATCCAAGCGATGGTAGATGTAATGGATATGGCGTATGTATCACAGTTATAAGAAGTGGAAAATGCATATGGTCAACAATCACGAAGTTTATTGGCTATGTTACCATCTTTCAGTTATTATCTACTTACAGCACAAGAAACTTTTGGTGTCATACAAGCCATGCTTAATGCAATGCAGTTTATCAGCTATATTATCATATTGAGATAAGTCGTCAATCCAATAGCGAAAATTAGCAACGTTTTCACAGCGGTAAATTTGCCATGATAAACATTAGGACTTTCAGACGACAGTGTTTGAAGTCGATTTATATGAAATTCCTTTGTTATATTGTGAAGCTACCATAAATTTACACTTAATAATTTTTGTTTACATTTTGAGTAAAAAGCGATGAAAAGCAATGTACTCCACAGTTTTTTACAAATGTGAGATTTGTGTGCTGAATCATTTTACTTGTCTTTTTTCGCGCATGCGTGGTCGTTTGACCGCTGTGTTAATCAAAAGTCTAATTAGATCCAGTCCTCCACGGTCCCCATATACCATTCTTTTGAGCAGCAGCCACAGCCTCTGGATCTGCCGGCTGATTAAGCATGGGGACAACACCCTGTTTGTAGAAATCTACTCGCTCTTTGAGTTTTGCTACCACATCCGGGAACTTAGCACTTAGGTCGTGCCGTTCTTCTGGGTCAGCGGTAATGTTGAATAATGCTTCTTTGATGAATATGCCCTAATAAGGAATATGTTGTTAATATAACGCTATGGTGTACGTAAGATGGATGAATGGATAGATGGATGCATAAATAAATGGATGGATGGTTTAATGGAAAAATGGGTGAATGAATGGATGGATGGATGGATGGATGGATGGATGGATGGATGGATGGATGGATGGATGGATGGATGGATGGATGGATGGATGGATGGATGGATGGATGGATGGATGGATGGATGGATGGATGGATGGATGGATGGATGGATGGATGGATGGATGATTTGATGGATAAATGGGTGAATAAATTGATGGATTAAACCATAATCATCTGTAATAATGTTGCAAGCTCAACAACTGGATAATGAAAAGTTAGACGAATGAATGGATGGTTCGATAGATGGATAAATCAATGTAAAATAAAATACGTTGACAGACGATTGTATCAATTCCATTTAAATAAGCTATTGAACGATAAACAACTAACGAGTTTCACCTGATCAAAAACGGCATTTTCTAGGTAGTTTTGTTCGTAAATCAACAACTGTTCAAGATCATTATTGTTTTGTTGTGCACCAAGTTCTGGAGGTTTGAACCATGGAAAGTCGAGTACTTGCATCATAAGCTTCATATGACCTGACGTATAATGATAATAAGATGATAAAGACAATGATTAATGATGATGATTATTATTAATATATTATAATGATATAATGATGATGATATGATTGTTATGACGATGATAACGATAATGATGATGATGCATGGTGGTGATAATGATGATGATGATTATTAATACTAATATTTTATAATGATGATGGTGATGATAACGATAACGACAAAGATACTGATGATTAACGATAATGATGATGATGGTGGTGATAATGATGATGATGATTATTAATACTAATATTTTATAAAGATGATGATGAAGATGAAGATGGTGGTGATAATGATGATGATGATGACGACGATGGTAATCATGCTGATGACGTTGATGACTGATGATGATAATGATTATTGTCCTGTTTTAATATATATATATATATTAAACATGTTAAAATTACAATGATTATTATAATGATACAATGATGATGATGATACAATGATACATCCTTGGGAACCCAGGGGTAATCTTCTGTCGCTCGTTTCTCGCTCCTAGAAAAAATACCCCTGGGAACGTAGTCTGTTGGAGCTTGTTCCGGAAGTCAAAATTCAGCTCTTTTCTGATTGGTCGACCTTATTAGGTCGACCAATGAAAATTAAGATAACCATTCAAAGAAAGTCGTTAAATAAGTTTGAATTTTGACTTCCGGAACAAGCTCCAACAGACTACGTTCCCAGGGGTATTTATTCTGGAAGCGAGAAACGAGCGACAGAAGATTACCCCTGGGTTCCCGAGGATGATACTAATAAAAATGATGATAATAAATATGATAATGTTGAAGACGATGATGATGGCGATGATAATAGCGATATTGGTGATGATAACGATAATACTAACCTACACGTAATGCAATGCCATTGTGAGTTAAAGGTGTATCCCCTGGTTTAGCACTGATGTCGATGTTATGTAGTATTTCAGTTCTTGGAGATGGTGCATCTTTTGATAATGTATCCCAGACATTGAAACCATCAATATCTTTGTTCGAGTCACTAATACCTAATTAATATACAGCATTTCAAAAACGTGAGATTACTGAATACTTCATACTGAATAGTGCATTGCAAGACTGAAATGCATTTTGGGTCATGTAATATTGTTTAAAGTAAAATAAATGATAATTAGTTATTTTATTCTTAGTGCATTCCATTCAAAACAATATACCAGCTTGTTATGGGGAGTAAATATCATTGTAGATGTATTATTTATTACGAATCAATGAAACCCACAATACCCTTTGGTTTTGGAATGCACTATTCAGTATTCAACGATTTTTGACATGTCTATAATATACAAGAATTGTGATAACTAAATGATCGACTGACTGAATGGATAGATGAATAGATGGGTGGGTGGGTCGATGGAAGGACGACTAACCGTTTTCACACTGGAAGGCGGACAAACCGTCTTATTACTGATAAGTCGTTGGGGCGAAAACGCGTGACGAACACACTTTATGACAAAAATGTCGTACGAAAAGGTGGCAATTATCAACCCACAAGCGAAGGGAAACACCCTGGGAACTGAATAAAGATGGATGGGTGAATATATGAATGAATGGATGGATGGATGGATGGATGGATGAATGGATGAATGAATGGATAAAGATATGTAGACTTACCTGCAATACTAGAGAGAGTCGGCAGCCAATCAGTGACGTGTAAAAGTTCCTTACACTTACGAGGTTTCTTGTCAATCATTGTTCCATGGACAAAAGCCACCCCTCTCACCCCTCCCTCCCATAGTGTTGTTTTGCAACCACGTAAAGGCCAGTTGTATCCTCCATATATGGGCATACCTCCATTGTCAGTTGTTAAAACCATTAGTGTTTCGTCCCAGAGACTGGATAAAATATTTAAGACATGAGTTAAATATATACACCTATTTCAATAATCGTTGTCGCAATCAAAGCTACAGTCCACACTCTGAAGCATGCAAAGGATGTCGATATTTATTCTCTTTTAATCGATTTATTCATAGCATAGTTTGGTTATACGTGCTTGTGTTATATGACCATAACAAGTCGATGCAGTGGTAGATGATGAAACAAATATTTCTTGAAAAAACGTCTAATAAATCTCAAATTATGTTGTAATTACTGGCATCCTTAGCAGGCTTCAGAGTGTGGACTGTAGCTTTTATTTTATATACATACGATAGTCATTATCATCATCATCCGTATTATTATTATCACTACTACAACTACCAATACCATGATCATACTCATCATCATATCATCACCCCTATCATTAACATGCTTGTTATAGTTATTTCCATCCTCATCACTATAAGTCATCACCATGCATCATCATCATTATTACAATCAAAATCATCGTCATAATCATCAGTCACCATCATCACTATCATAAGCACCTTCATTATAGTTATCATCATATCATCACCCCTATCATTACCATGCTTGTTATAGTTATTTCCATCCTCATCACTATAAGTCATCACCACCATCATCATCATCATCATCATCATCATCATCATTACAATCAAAATCATCGTCAGAATCATCAGTCACCACTCATCACTGTCATAAGCATCTTTATCATCATCATCATCATCACTATTCAGTAAGTCGTCATCATTATCATCATCACAATCATCATTTAGTTATCATCATTCAAATCACTATTATTATTATCATCATCATTATTATCACAATCATCAACATCATCATCACTGCCGTCGTTATTGCTGCGAGCCATCAGGCGAGCAACACTATTCTTGGGGTTCCTGTGTGCGATATACCAGCAAAAATCTCGATTCGAAAGTTCTGCCATTTGGCCCCCACAGATATTATATCAGGGGCAAATTATTCCATGGCATCAATTCATCAAATTATCTGAGTTAAATCTTTTTTTCGCACTGTAATAATGTCAAAATCAAACTTATTTATTGCTGGAAGCATTGATCAAGGTCACAAACTACTTTTGGTGACATTTTCGCGGACGACAATGATCTTTTACGAGTTTTTCAGCGCTGTTATATGCTCAGAGTTTGTCAATTGAATACTGGCCACCGTTGACCAGATCTTTACCGAAGGAGATTGTCCTTATACTATCTGTCGCAGTCTGAGTTAGTGAATAGTAAACTTAAGTTATAATTCTTACATTTGTTTATTAAATTTTTCACAAAATAATGTAGTATTATAACATTGGTATTGACTATAAAAGTATTAGTGAACGTAAATAAAGATCCTTCTCCTTTGTTGAAAGTCATTCAATTTTTCACTATTTGTTAGCTATTTGAGACTATTTTGTGGCAAATTTCTAAACTGAAGAAGATGATAAGTTGTAGACGAGTTATGGCCAGTTACACACAGCAATGCTTGCAATATGGAATTCCAGTGCGATTCTAAACTTATCACGTAACCGTATTCGAGATTCGATCACGCTACCATCCTCGGGAACCCAGGGGTATTCTTCTGTCGCTCGTTTCTCGCTTCCACAACATATACCCCTGGGAACGTAGTCTGTTGGAGCTTGTTCCGGAAGTCAAAATTCAGCTCTTTCCTGATTGGTCGACCTTATTAGGTCGACCAATGAAAATCAAGATAACCATTCAAAGAAAGTCGTTAAATAAGTTTGAATTTTGACTTCCGGAACAAGCTCCAACAGACTACGTTCCCAGGGGTATATGTTGTGGAAGCGAGAAACGAGCGACAGAAGAATACCCCTGGGTTCCCGAGGATGTCACGCTACCGGCTCCACGAGCGCTAATCACATGCATGTAATAGTACTCAAATTAAAACAAGTTACATATTCGTTTAATGAATAGCCAAGATTGGGCTGCCTGTGGAATATTATGTAAACAGCACTTTACTTTTGGTAAAAACGACTAGTTACTATTTATATACCATTACCAATTTTCATCATAGTTATCATCATCATCATCAATATCATAATTCTCATCATTATCACCATCAACGTCAGTTACCATTATCATCATTACCATCACAACCATCATTATAGTAATCGTCATCATCAATATCATGACCCTCATATCATGACCCTCATCATTATCACCATCAATGTCAGTTACCATTATCATCATTACCATCACAACCATCATTATAGTAATCGTCATCATCAATATCATGACCCTCATATCATGACCCTCATCATGACCCTCATCATTATCACCATCAATGTCAGTTACCATTATTATCATTACCATCACAACCATCATCATAGTAATCATCATCATCAATATCATGACCCTCATATCATGACCCTCATCATTATCACCATCAATGTCAGTTACCATTATCACGATTACCATCACAACCATCATCATAATGATCGTCATCACTATCGGCATCAGCATCGCCGTCGTGATCATTTTTATGTCACCATCACAATCATGAAGACTTTGAAGCGTTTTTATCCAACCTTCACGCTCTATTTTTCAATTTTTACAATGCAACTTAACTTGAACATTAGTCCTCAAACAACATTACTGTGGAAATCAGTAGACTGGTAATCATGCCCCAAAAATTCCGTCCACGTGACCATTTTTTTTTGGTACCATGTGATCGCTTCTGGCCAATCATTTTGCTCAAAATTGGTCATGTGGTACAAAAAGACACACCCCAAGGCCAAATTTTCAACGTACATTTAACCACTCTAGTGATTTTCATAGTATTTATAAGTAAGTAACGTTTTTAGCAGATTTCACATGACAGTGAAAAGTTGAGTACACCGTGCCGCGACCGTGTAACGCGTGATGTTTTAGAACTTTTTGATGTGCCTTGCCGTTCCTTGACCGCGTTCGTACGTGCCGAGAGTTTCAATAGTCATACGAAATCTGCCGTCTATGCTTACCCTTTCTTCTTCATTGCATCAGTAACATTACCAATAGCTTCATCTACAGCGCTAACCATCCCAGCGTAAATACGTCGTGTTTTGTCTTTAATAAAGTCATATTGCTTGACAAACGAGGCAGGTGCTTCGTTGGGTGAATGGACGTTTTGGAATGGAAGGTAGAGGAACAGTGGCGTGGATGAGTTGTGCTTGTTGATAATGTCTTCGGCACGCTGTGGATTCAGTAAATAACAATTTAATATAGAAATAGAAACTAGCGAGTAAAGTAGTATAGGCTGTGTCAGTGTTTGATATAAACGATAGGTATAATAGAATGACATTTGTAACAGCGTAAAAAATAGAAATAGAAACTAGCGAGTAAACTAGTATAGGCTGCGTCGGTGTTTGATATAAACGATTGGTAATATAATGACATTTGTAACACCGTAAAAAATAGAAATAGGAACTAGCGAGTAAACTAGTATAGGCTGCGTCGGTGTTTGATATAAACGATTGGTAATATAATGACATTTGTAACACCGTAAAAAATAGAAATAGATACTAGCGAATAAACTAGTATAGGCTGCGTCAGTGTTTGATATATAAACGATATGTAATAGAATGAAATTTTTAACACAGTAAAAAATGTTGACAATTAACTTTACTAACGTTTCGAACTATAGCTCTTTGTCGGAACTCTTGTTCTCCGACGAAACTGGACGGGGGCTAAAGCTCGAAACACCAGTAAAGTTAAATCAACATTTTTTTTTACCGTGTTACAAATTTCATCATATTATACCTTCAATTTAATGTATAGTATTCAATCTCCTAATGGTTTGCCTAGATAAAAAGACTAAATATACCAAATGCCAAGTGTCGAACGTATTAGTAAAAAAAACCCCTCTAAAATCAAACTCCGATATCTCTTTAGACTTTTTTTATAAGGTGGCAAACCGCGCAACGCTGTGGTCGAAGTTCGTGTTCAGTTTGTTTGATTTGTTCTCTTCTCAGTGCCACGAGGGTTTTTCTGGGTTTTCCGAATTCTCTTCCCTTAAAAATGATCACGTGGGCAGAGTTGTGCGCCAAAATCTTTAATGTAATGGTAGTGAGTGTGTGTCTGAGTCTCCCCAATTAGTAGGGCAGTTATGCATGTCTGGCTAGAAGATTGAGACGTTAAAAAAGTGATTTTTTCCCAATAATGAACACGTGTATCACAAACAGAAGAAAAAACAAAAAATGCAAATGTACCTTAGTAAAAGTATCTGCTGAATATACATTATCCATATCTCTAACAGGGGATTTCTGATCCCGTAGATCTAAAAACCCACTTCTCAAATGGGTATAGTAGTCCTCCTCACCGTTGTAATACCCGTAGAAGGTGTCAAATCCCCGGTAGGTCGGGGTGTACTTCCATTCATAGTAGCCAAGATGCCATTTACCAACCATATGGGTAGCGTAACCTTAACAACGGTCATAAATATAACTGTATCAATTTGTTATGTTTTAGCCTCAGGAGATTAAAAAACAAGTCAGATCAAAAACTCGTGCTTCGTGTTTGACCAGGAGACCCAACAACTCGAAATGGATGAAAGCACAAGGCCGTAGGATCCCCTGATCAAACACTCGCACTCGTTTTTGATCTATAACATAACTGTTTAGAAGTCTAGAATGGATGGATAAATGAATGGATGGATAAATGAATGGATGGATAAATAGATGGATGGATAAATGGATGGATGGATAAATGGATGGATAAATGAATGGATGGATAAATGGATGGATGGATAAATGGATGGATGGATAAATGGATGGATAAATGAATGGATGGATAAATAGATGGATGGATAAATAAATGGATGGATAAATAGATTGATGGATAAATAGATGGATGGATAAATAAATGGATGGATAAATAGATTGATGGATAAATAGATGGATGGATAAATGAATGGATGGATAAATAGATGGATGGATAAATAGATGGATGGATAAATAGATGGATGGATAAATAAATGGATGGATGCCTAATTTACTGGTTGGTTGGTTGGTTACGTTGTTGACTCAAACTGAAGTGTTTTTCTTCTAAACAGTTACATTTACAGCTTAGAGGGAATAAGTATTTTTTTCAGTTGCGGCTTATGCATTCATGCGCTTTGTATTTACAAAGGAGAAATAATGTCGAGAGGTTAAGAGATAATAATAAATATTTACTCATTTCTTCAATCATTCGTTCATTCGTTTATTCATTCATTCATATATTCACCCATTCATTCGTATATTTATTCATCCATCCATCCATTAATTTATTTATATAGAGTGCTTACACTATGACCATGAAATAACATCTAAATAGTTACTAACTAATAGTTTTTATTTAGTGACTATTAGTCACTATCACTCAACTGGAACAGCTTTAGTAACAATACACAATGAATAAAGTATTAACTTTCTATGGTTTTGCAATTGAGTATTTGATTTCCCTTGTGTATTGTGGTCTATTGTTACTAATTAAGCTGTTCCAGTTGAGTGATAGTGACGAATAGTCACTAAATAAAAACTAATACGTAGGAACTATTTAGATTCTATTTCATGGACATAGTGTAAGCACTCTATCCATTCATTCATATATCTATTTATTCATCCATCTGTTCATCAATCCATCCATTCATTTATTCATCTATCTATCCTTCCAATAATCCACCCATCCATCGTTTTATTTATCTATTTATTCATTACTTATTATAACAAACCTGCTTGTTTCAGTTTTTGTGGTAGTATTGTAAGATCAGTTGGCAATCCGTACGGGTTCGGTGGATGGATTACACCATGTTGCAGTCCTAAAAATGATAATGGTGATGATGATTACAGTGGCGGATCCAGCTAGTGGGTGCAGGGGGTGCGCACCCCTCCCTGAGTAACCTTATACCCTCATTTAACCCTATTTTGTGTGCTTGCACTGAATATGGAATAGTGATGTCTCCTTTGTGATAATTTTGTGGTGTGCACCCCCTTATCAGGCGACCTGCACCCCTCCCTGAAGAAAATCCTGGATCCGCCTCTGGATTATGATGATTATGATGATTTAATAATGACAACGATAATGATAGTGATGATGATGTTAATGACAGTGATGATGATAGTGATGATGATGTTAATGATAGTGATGATGATGTTTATGACGGTGATAATGATAGTGATGATGATGTTAATGATGGGGATGATGATAGTGATGATAATAATGATGATGATAATAACGATGATGACTATGACGATGATGATACTATACTGAAAAAGGTTCAGTTCTTCAATTGTTTCCTTGGAAACACTAAAGCAGTAAAGTTATTTTACAAATATCAGTAATTTCTTCTTACATTGTAACAAAGGACGAATTTCAAACAAAAAAAAACATTGTCAAATATCATGTATTTATTGATTTTCATTGTGTTTTCCTGACTGATAATTATAGTAAGTTTTCCTTTTATTCGTAATTATGACATATCACACTCATACAATTCGTAATCTGCTCGATTTTTTCCGCCCTCGAGTATTGCTCAATTCTGTTTTTATAATCTCGTTGCTCAATATTGTTTTTGCCTTTTTGAGGCTACTGCCCTCCATATATGGAGGCGTAACCTTATTGCTGTCGTGAATGTAAGACCGTAACTCAAAACACGGTTCTGATTGGTTAATCCAAAATTCAAAATCCCATTTCCCAGTTTATATTTGGAACAAATCCCAGTAAAAAATCCCATAATCCCATTAGTAAAATCACATAATCATCAGTTTTGCTCAAGTTTTCAATCCCATTCCCATTTTCTATTCTTCTTTTATTTGTAAATCCCAGTCCCAGTGCATCAAAAACCCATTTTCCCAGTCAAAAAAGGCCAATCCCAGCTCCCATTTTACCCCTTCAGGACCCTCTTTTAAGGTCAGATCAACATATATAAGGTCAAGGATCTCACATTTTACTGTATGTTTATCACTCTTCAAAATACTAAATGAGCTTTATTCTAAGAATGAGCCTTTGACAAATATTTTCGTATAGTAAATTGGTATTAGTATTTTATTATTTTTGCACATTGATTTTTCAGTTATATCTGTTTCAAGCAGTAGCCTCATGCAGTCTTAGTAGTTAACGTATATCAAATGCATTTCAAAAGCAACACGTTTCATTGCACGTTAATACAAAGGTAAACTTCTTCCGTGCCCCCGTCACTGATATAGTGTCTATCTAGATGACACATTTGTAATCTATCTTTAGCCGCTCAATGTATTTCCTGTTCTTGTTTTTCTTACCATTGTATCTAGTCTGTACATCCCGATTGTACATTTTACTTTCGGATGAAGAGCCAATTTACATTTTAGAAAGCCGAAATAAATCGTCATTATTATTATTTATATATACTAACCAGTGTGTATCGGGTATTTTCCACTCATCAACGCGCTTCTTGTAGGCGTACATATCGGCTCAACATAATAGTTCTGCAGTATGACCCCTTCAGAGGCTAGTTGATCGATATTTGGTGTTTTGATGGGAGATATGTTTTGAAATCCTACATCGCTCCATCCAAGATCATCCACTACGACAAGTAGTATGTGCGGTGGCTTTGCTTGACAGCATGTTAGTGATGTTACGACGATGAGAATGATGTTAGCGAGATACTTCTTCATGGTAGCCATATCATGCATAAGTGATATCCGTAATTTAATCACATTAGATAAGCACAGACATAGAGGGGTCACGGGGGTGGAAGCAGAAATTTGTCAGGGGGAGACCCAATTGCAAACGAATGGCTAATTGTGATTTTAGGGTTTGTCCGGTCATAAAATAAAATAGGGGTAATTGTTCTATTTCACTATGACATTCTATTGTCTTAACGCTAAGGATCATGGACGCCAGATTGATAACAACAATACGAGAATACACAATAAAATTGCATTTGCAAGACGTAGAGGAAAGAAATGACAACAAAATGCCATTAATATGAAAGTATAAACATGGACACATAACATACATAAAAACTAGATAATATGAAGCTCAATTTTCAAAGAGAAGGATTTAGTTGAAATTACCATTGTTTTCGGCTATTCTATCCCCACTGTAAACACATTGTGACGTCATAATGAAACAGGGCAATACTCCAGTTTCGAGATCTCTTTTACTCAGTGTTAGCCTCAATTGTGTGTAAAATATCCAGAAATTTAGATAAAACTCGTGAGATTTCGATATATTTTTATTGTCTTCTATGCTCACAAATCTCTTTCATTTGCACGGACTGTTACTGAACAAAAGAATATATTACATGGTTTTGAGGCTAACACTGAGTAAAAGAGATCTCGAAACTGGAGTATTGCGGCACTAGGGGGGTGTTAGGTGCCATCCCCTAGATCCATCCCTTGTAACTCTGATCTCAACATCTTGAAAGTGTAATCAAATTCGTTGAGTCCACTCAATATTCAATCGATCAATATTCTTATTTAAAAGCTTATCAATACGTATTTGGTGTCTTCGAAATTTAATATATTGATCGGTACTGAGAGAAGGACTTCCGTGTCTTGTCAAGTGATGACTGACATTATACACATTCGACATCACGAGATGATTCGTACTCTGTTTGCAGGCGGCTTTTGAACTAGCTTGTCGTTTCGATTGTTGCAGTTCAGTTGAGAGAAAACAATCTCAAAAAAAGTCTCAGTATAATTCAAGGAGGAATTTATCAACGAACGACTCAGTCACTAGATATGTATGGGTAACAATATACATCAATATGTATTGATTTAGATATGATTCATTTACTAGATATCCATCTTGTAAATAATCAATAGATATAAGAAAAATCGCTCTTTATGAACGACGCCATTTTGGAACTGTTGGCGATGCGACAAAAATACTTGTACCTTCTATAGACGAGCGTAGTGTTCACCTATAGGTACATGCGTAGAGTTTACAAGTGTTAATATTGTGAAGCTTATTTGCAAACCATTTGAACAATAGATTTTTCTTAAATTTTCTTTGTTCTAATATAACAATGATTGGTTGTCAAAACCATAACAAAACACGTAACTGTACGTCCACCTATACGTTAAGCATGCAAACACCCATAATTATACCAACGACGATTTACTTAAAAAACATTTCACAAGGGTTTTTTTTTTAACCGTTTATGCAATTGTTAATAGAGTCCTAAAGTTCGATCACTCATGCTATCTTCGAATGATTGGGCTTCCTGTGTTGAGTTCAGCTTAGTAGTCAGGCCTTGGTATTGGTTTGACGGCCCATTTCGCCATCTTGTTACTGATTGGGCAGGCCTTAGCAGCGTCTGAATTAAGGTACTCCTTGACTCCTGGCAGCTCCTGGATAAAAAATTAAAGGATAGTTGTAGATTGAATTATTATAGTTACCAATATCATAATCCTTATCATAATCATATCATCTCTATCTTCACCTTATTACAGTGGAACCCCGTTAATCCGGCCACCGAAGGGACAGCCCAAAGTGGCCGTATTAACGGGGTGGCCGTATCAAGCGGGTAACTGATTTTATAGAAAATGTATGGGCATGGATTTCGTCAGGACCTAAAAAACTGACCGCAATAACGGGGTGGCCGTATTAAGCTGGTGGCCGTAAGGCGGGGTTCCACTGTATTATCTACATTAATCAGGGATAATCATTAACATCATTGATCAATATCGATATCATCATCATCAACCTCAGTGTATTGGTCTTTTTCACACTATAGAGAGAACGGACAGATCGCCTGTAAAATTTGTTCATCGAATTTTTTTGAATTCAACAAAATCAGATGACTTCTTCTCCTAGAATTGAGTTCGCACCGTTTTCACATAATAACCTGACGCCGATTTGTCCTTCATAAGACGATGTGTCCTTCATAAGACGATTTGTCTTAAGACGATTCATCTGTCATAAGACGAATTGTCTGTCATAAGACGATTTGTCCTTCATAAGACGATTTGTCTGTCATAAGACGATTTGTCCGTCATAAGACGATTTGTCCTTCATAAGACGATTTGTCCGTCATAAGACGATTTGTCCTTCATAAGACGATTCGTCTGTCATAAGACGATGTCTCCTTCATAAGACGATTTGCCCGTCTTCTAGTGTGAAACCAGCTATCATCCTTATGGAATGCTGCAACAACCGTTTTTTAGTAGTTTTAAATCCATCCATCTAACAAGCCCATAGACTGCAAAAAAGCCCCTATTTTAACGCGATAATAATCCCCTTATCGGTTCCCTGTGCCATCTTGAAAGGTAGCCGGGCCTTTGCATCGAAGCGAGACGAACGTTGAGCTTGCAATGATAGAGACCTTTTAACACCTTACCGGACAATTATTCACGTGTCTCTATCATTGCAAGCTCAACGTTCGTCTCGCTTCAATGGAAAGGTCCAGCTGCTTTTCAAGATGGCGTAGAGAACTGCGAATAGGGGACTATTACGATCGGAGAATGAGAGAAACCTTTACACTACATGTGGAATTCAGCTCGTTTCCACAGAGTTTTCACGTAAAAGTAAACGTTTTGCAGTCCAGCAAGCCTATCATTACTACAACAACTAACACTACTGCAAACTTACCATAATCCTCTTCATGTAGTTCTGCAATCAAAGAACATATGTTAATCATCAATTTACTTACAGTATTGCAGTTTGAGATATAATTATTTCCTAAATATTGTGGCGCGCAGTGGACGGTGTTCGTACGACCGAAAAGAGTTTGCGAAGGTAATTTTGTTGCATGTTGCATACCAAGCCCGAAATGCACTATGGATGATATGAATTCAAGCAGCGAAAGGTCACACCAGTATGGAATTTGTCCAATTAAACCTTGTCTTGAACAGGGTTTTACGGCATATTTTATTGTGCTGATATTATTTGAATATGAATATAACATATTTCAGGTTTGGTGAGCAACATGTAACAAAACATTCATCAAACATTCTCGAAATAGCTGCATAAGCTCCGCCTACAAGAATACAATATAAGCCGATCTGCATGCGATATAAAACGGAGAGTCGAAGACGAGTCGTTGTATATCTCATACAGATCGGACGCGAATATTGTATAGTAATTATGAAACGCTAGTTCTTTCATATTTTACTAAAATGATAAAAAAGATAAAAATAAATCTGGCTGGTCGAGAAAAAATCAAGTTGAAAGTTACACAAATCAGGACGAAATCTGTATGAGATCTACAGAACTCGTCACGGACGTGATTTCTTTTGTAAAATTCTCATTAATTATTCAGGAGTTTATTTCAGGTCATTATCGAGAAAGCGATAGCGTAGGACCCAGGCCCGCTCTGAAAATCAGGCTAATATCGCAGCAAATATGAAAACGATCGATTCTAACCTTCATGTTATCGTGTCCGTCCAGTACAGTTGGGTCTAGAGTATGCAGCTGATCAATGAATTCCCAAAACATGAAGTCAGCAAAGGTCAGCTGAGAATTAAGGAGAGAGATATAGGTCATTATCAGCATCATCATCGTTATCAGATTCATCATCGTTATCAGATTCATCATCATCATCATCATCATCATTATTATTATAATTATCATTATTAGATCATTATTATCGCTATCATCATCAACATCATCATTGCTATATTAATATATCATCATTATCGTTTTCATTATCATCATCATCATAATAATAATTACCTTCAACACTACCACCGTTATCATCATCTTCTTCATCATTATTATTATAAGTAGTAGTATTATCACCATCATTATTACCTTTATCATCACCACCATCATTATCTTCATCATTATCATCATGAACATCATCGTATTCATCACCATTATTAGTATAATCATCGCCATGCATATCATTACCATTATTAATATCATCATACTCATCATTGACATATTATTAGTATCATTATTATCGTTTTCATTACCATCATTATTATCCCCATCACCATTATTACCTTCATCATCATCACTACCATTATTATCAGCACGATCATAATCCACATCATCATCATTACCATTCTTAACATAATAATCATCATCATTAGCATCACCATCATTATTATCATCCCAATCATAATAATCATCATCATCAGCATCACCATCACTATTATCATCCCGATCATAATCCCCATCATCATTAGCATCACCATCATTACTATCATCCCGATCATAATCCCCATCATCATTAGCATCACCATCATTACTATCATCCCGATCATTATTCCCCATCATATCATTAGCATCACCATCATTACTATCATCCCGATCATTATTCCCCATCATCATTAGCATCACCATCATTACTATCATCCCGATCATTATTCCCCATCATCATTAGCATCACCATCATTACTATCATCCCGATCATTATTCCCCATCATCATTAGCATCACCATCATTACTATCATCCCGATCATTATTCTCCATCATATCATTAGCATCATCATCATTATTATCATCCCGATCATTATTCCCCATCATATCATTAGCATCACCATCATTACTTTTATCCCG
Source organism: Metridium senile (assembly GCA_949775045.1). Taxonomy (NCBI): domain Eukaryota; kingdom Metazoa; phylum Cnidaria; class Anthozoa; order Actiniaria; family Metridiidae; genus Metridium; species Metridium senile. The sequence goes on along the minus strand of OX459102.1, from coordinate 7,042,429 downwards.
ATCATTATTCCCCATCATCATCAGCATCACCCTCATTACTTTTATCCCGATCATTATTCCCCATCATATCATTAGCATCACCATCATTATTATCATCCCGATCATAATCCCCATCATCATTAGCATCACCATCATTATTATCATCCCGATCATAATCCCCATCATCATCACCATCATTATTATCATCCCGATCATAATCCCCATCATCATCACCATCATTATTATCATCCCGATCATAATCCCCATCATCATCACCATCATTATTATCATCCCGATCATAATCCCCATCATCATTAGCATCACCATCATTATTATCATCCCGATCATAATCCCCATCATCATTAGCATCACCATCATTATTATCATCCCGATCATTATTCCCATCATCATTAGCATCACCATCATTACTATCATCCCGATCATAATCCCCATCATCATTAGCATCACCATCATTATTCATCCATAGAGACTGAAACTGTAAATCATGTCTGCAACAATAACAGAATAGATACTATATGTATTTTACTCGATCCAGATACGTACATTCTTTCCTGACATGTATGGCTGCTGACCAAGAAGATTGGCGTATCTCTTCACGTTTGTACGGATGTTCTTGAGGTAAACTTTGATATCTTCATCCTACAAAAAACAAAAACAAAGCTATTTGTAATTGGAAACTCGCTTTTGTTTTTATTTATCTTAACTCGTTTACTTTAGTTTATCCTTCTATACTTTCTATTTGATTTGTATAGGAAATTACACCGTTCGAGAAGAATTAATGAAACAATACCGCGCGTATTTTTCATTAATTCTTCGAGAGCTAAGGTGGAATTTCCTATTAATAACACATAAAATGCGAGTCTCAGATGAAGAAAAAGGCAAAAAATAAACACAAACAAACACAAGCCGCAAAGCACGCGTGGTATTAAGAGAAAATTCACAGTCAATCAACCAATCAGAAACGAGCATTTTATGTAGATGTGGTATTAGGTGCGAAAGAGTGCAGTGGCTACTTGGGAGACCGCTTACTTCTAGTTGAAGGAACTACCGACGGTAAATATTTTATATTAAATAAATGTTCCTTTTCGTTCCTTTAATTTGTTCTATTTATTATACGTATCAACCTGTTTTTGAAAAAAATATCGAGCGCGCTATAATCAAAGTCTTTTGTTATAACATCATAATATGGTAATGGTATTGTTTTCAAGATTGCAGACGGTATTTCGAATACGATATATACATAGAGTGCAGACACTATGTCCGTGAAATATCACCAAAGTTATTTGTTGCTAACTAGTTGTTAGATAGTAACAATTTGTCACTATCACTCAACCATAACATTGTATAAACAATAGATATTAACAATAAAACGTATTTTCAAATCATTAAAGTCATTGTCCATGGTCCAAGTCTCTTGTGTATTTAGTGTCTCCAGTGTCTTTCTATTAGCAATGTTCTGGTTGAGTGATAGGGACAAATAGTTACTAACTAACAACTAGTTAGCAACAAATAACTTTGGTGATAGAGTGGTTTTCATTAACCCGTGAAACAAAGTGTATTAATTAAAGTGTTATATACAAATAAGAACAAACGAATACAATGGAATTAGAGTGTATTAAAGAGTGATACACTAAAGAGTATTTCACGGGTTAATGAAAACCACTCTATTTCACGGACATAGTGTCTGCACTCTAAGGTACCCCGGTTATCAGACGTTGTTCTCTATTTTGAGGGGGATATATTGGGGGTAGTAAAAATAGGCCTTTTCACGGTTCTCTTCCATCAACCTCAGGGTGTATTATGGGTGGCATGGATGGCCTAGCGGTTAAATCGCTAGCCTCTCACCGCTGTGGTCCAGGTTCGAGTCCCGGCTCGGGCATGGATTATATGTGAGTTGAGTTTGTTTGATGTGTTCTTCTCTCCTATGCCACGAGGGTTTTTCTCCGGGTTATCCGGTTTTCCTCCCTCCACAAAAATGAACATGTGAGCTGCGTTGTGTGCAAAATAATTAACGTAGAGGTAGTGAGTGTGTGTCTGAGTCTCCCCAATTAGCCACTGGCTAAATTACATTGAGACGTTAAAAAAAGTGATTTTTTTCTCGATAGCTGTATATTCTTTAGAATTTGACTATACTAAACTCGATCGTGGTAATATAAATAATGTACACATTATCAAACAACAGTCCTTTTCACAGTTCCGTTCAGTGACCACGAATAATAGTTTCAAGTCGAGTCGAGGTTCGAGTTGATGCGCATAGCAAAACTATAATTTATCATGCGCAGCAACGCGAGCCTCGACTTGGAACTATTATTCGTGGTCACTGAACGGAACTGTGAAAAAGACTATTGAAACACTTAACAATTCCATGGACTGTAGTTAAATTCTAAAGAATATATAACATGCTATCGAGGCTTAAGTTGATCAACGATGTAGAGTTCCGGAGTGAAACCGTTTGCCACAGCTGCAATTCAAAATGGCGGCGGACAGAAGCGCGAAGAAGCGGAACTTACAAAGTTTTGGCAGAAGTAGGTGGCTTTGACGAAACCTACGAGGCAATCCATGGCCTAGAAAACACAAATAATAACAATTAAGGTGAATATGATAATATATGGTTAGAGGATAATGAAAACGTTGATGGTGATGATGATAAGAATGATGATGATGGTGACGATTTACTATTTATTTATTATTATGATATCTATTTATTATTATGATATTTATTTATTATTATGATATTTATTTATTATTATGATATTTATTTATTATTATGATATTTATTTATTATTATGATATTTATTTATTATTATGATATTTATTTATTATTACGATATTTATTTATTATTATGATATTTATTTATTATTATGATATTTATTTATTATTATGATATTTATTTATTATTATGATATTTATTTATTATTATGATATTTATTTATTATTACGATATTTATTTATTATGATATTTATTTATTATTATGATATTTATTTATTATTATGATATTTATTTATTATTATGATATTTGTTTATTATTATGATATCTATTTATTATTATGATATCTATTTATTATTATGATATTTATTTATTATTATGATATTTATTTATTATTATGATATCTATTTATTATTATGATATTTATTTATTATTATGATATTTATTTATTATTATGATATTTATTTATTATTATTATGATATTTATTTATGATGACGATGATGATGATGATGTTTATGATAATGTTGAAGTTGATGATGATGGTGACAATGATGGTGGTGATGATGATAGTGATAATTTACCTCTTGAGAAATCATATCGCAGGCAATTTTCTCTTCTTCAGTCTTTCCACCTAAAACAACAGACGTAGGAAATGGTATCCGTCAACCATTCAATAAATAGGCCCTTTGCAGCTAGAGGTCACGTGACCATCCTACCTTAAATCCATCAGCTGTGCCAAAATGATGTCCAGAAATGGAAAGAGCGTGTCCACATTCATCCTCGGGAACCCAGGGGTTATCTTCTGTCGCTCGTTTCTCGCTCCCAGAATAAATACCCCTGGGAACGTAGTCTGTTGGAGCTTGTTCCGGAACTAGTCAAAATTCAGCTCTTTCCTGATTGGTCAACCTTATTACGTCGACCAATGAAAATCAAGATAACCATTCAAAGAAAGTCGTTAAATCAGTTTGAATTTTGACTTCCGGAACAAGCTCCAACAGACTACGTTCCCAGGGGTATTTATTCTGGGAGAGAGAAACGAGGGACAGAAGATAACCCCTGGGTTCCCGAGGATGGTCCACATTAGCAAATAGTCAAAATTTCATCTCTTGATTCTAAATACATAAAAAATAGCAAGGAATATAAAGTTGGATATTTTCTGATATTTTGTAAGGATTTGTAAGGGAAAATAAAACTGGTGAGCAAGGCTTGAGCGAATCCTAAGAAAATATCCAATTTTATTTTTTTTACCATTTCTTATGTATTTAGAATCAAGAGCTGAAACTCGATCCCACTTCTTGCTAATGTCAACATGTTTTTTCCATTTCTGGACATCATTTTGGCACAGCTGATGAATTTAAGGTAGGTGGGGTCACGTGACCTCTAGCTGCAAAGGGCCTATTCATACAATCAATCATTCTATCAATGATTTAGGAGCTAATCAAAACGAATCAATCGATCAATCATATTAATGTATTGTGTAATATACTCACACAAGTCATTCTTTCTAGCGATGTGACGCAATATCTGAAACAAAAGCAAACAAGTAATTTTAAACCGTCCTAACCTGAATTGCAGGCTCAGAGGGGAAGAAGGGAGGGGAAGCCCAGTCCCCTTCCCCTTCCGCTCCTCCGCTCCCCCGGGGCATGAAACTCGTTAAAACCGTCCATACATGCGGCAGTTTTACTCGCACTTGCAACGCAATTCTTGATTTTTGCTTCAGCGAAAACAACACAGCTATACATAGCAGCTTCCATATACAAGCTGCAGTTTTCAACTCAGCCTTCTAGTTGCGAGACATATGTGTTCGCTCACGAGCTTATATATGAAACCGAAGCGCGTCTTGTAAATGTTTTATCTTTAATAATTGAGTCAATCGGAACCTACCGCTAGAGTCTGTGTGAACTTAATGTCTCCATCAATGTAATATGGCAACTAGAAGTAATATAAATAGTATGTGAGTAAATATACAAACAGACAGACAGACAAACCGAGAGGTAAACAAACAAATGAATGAACAAACAAGAAAATACATACATAATTTATTTACATTATTTTATGTGCACAAGGGCACTAGAACGCTACATTTATGTTCAAATTAATGTGTACTTATCGTTGATAGTGAATAAAGGTCCTAGTTATCATAAGACTATCATAAAAAGTACCGTACTTTTATAGTGAACGCGACTCGATATGTTTATCTAGGCGCGACGGCGTTAAATGGGACAGCGGTACATATTGACAGAGTATGAAATCGAACCGTTGGAGAGATCGCTAAACCGAGTAAACAAGAGGTCAAACTGATGCTAAAAACAGCTGAATATCGACTATTTAGAAGAGTTTTATGATAGCTAGGATTTTTATTCACTATCAACGATAAGTACACATTAATTTGAACATAAATGTAGCGTTCTAGTGCCCTTGATGTGCACTTATCAGGATGAATGAATGGATGGATTGTTGAATGAAGAGACGAATGAATTGATGAATAACGATATTGGTGAGTGAATGGGATGAATGAATAAATGAATGGACTGGGGAATGGATGGATTGTTGAATGAAGAGACGAATGAATGAATGAATGGATGAATAACGATATTGGTGAGTGAATGGATGAATGAATAAATGAATGGACTGGGGAATGGATGGATTGACGAACTTAATAAATGAAGGAATTGATTGAAGAATAAATGGATGAATGAATTAATGAATTGATGGATTAATGAATGGATTGACGAATGAATGGATGAATAAATCGATGAAGGATTTGATTGACGGATAAATAGATGAATGAATGAATGAATAAAGAATGAAAAACAAAACGTACGTTTGGCAGTGGAAGTCCAAGTGTTTCTTTCACAGATAACCAACTGTCTTTGTTATACTCAGGTCCTATGCGGTAAATCAAAGTTCGTTAACATCGTCTTCTCTAGATCTTTGCGCATGCTTGCATGACTACGTGTGACATTAGGGGGGGGGGGGGGGGGGGGGGGTTATAGATGAGGAGAAATTCAAAGTCCACAAGGACGTTCGCGGGCATTGTTTCTGCGCATCCTCTCTGCGCGCAACGAGGAACGCCTGGATGGTTTTGCTTTTATAAGAAATACAAGATGGCGAGCGCCTTCGGAGTTTGCAGCACAATATCTTGAAAACGAGTACGGTGACCCCCATTTTTTATTATAAAAATTTATAAACAATTACAAAAGCTGTGTGTGTTCAAAATTTGAAGAAAAAGTTATGGTAAAATATTTAATAACACACGTATATAATAGAAGTTAGTTGTATTTATTCAAAAATATTTACACATAAAACGGATTTTAAGTAATGCTCATTTACCTTCGCCAGTGACATAGACAGCCATTTCATAGTCGGTCTTGGTGTAAGCCAACAGATATTTAATAGATTCTGCAAGCTGAGACAAATCAAATATTACATTAACATACGCTATAGCCTCGCGCACTGGTCCTACAAGTTCTCGAACCTCGACATTCGGCGCATCTGCGGCTCTGGCTCCATTATCCACTTTGCAGACAAATTCCAACTAAAGTATATCGCCCACGTTACCCGCATGGATAACACTGCTTATCAAAAGCAGCTGCTTTACTCCGAGCCTGCAAATCCAAAACGAGGTCGAGCAACGTGGACAAAATTAAAAACAATTACAGATATTGAAAAAGAACAACTACAAAAGACCATGTTTAAAAGAGCTGAATTCAACAAGTGCATCAACACGAAATATCCACGGCCAGCCAAATTTGTAATGGCAAATAAGTGCTGAACCATTCGATCGATCGAATACGATGAAAACAAACGGACAAACAAATATAGAATTTAAACTGACGAACATACAAACAAACAGACAGACAGACAAACAAACATATAATAATTTAAAACGGACAAAACAAACAAACAAACAAACAATCAAACAGACAAAACTCTAGTAACACAGCCGAAAGCAGCGTTTTCGTTGGTCCCCTATAATCATAGTTAATACAGTACTGTTTGGTTAGGTTTTGGGCAATTGATTGGAAAGACTCTATTGTTTATTAAACCAATCCTAAACGATGTTTCGATTTGGTGCCTACTGTCTAACCCGAAATAGTCAGTCGATAAAAATCGATATCGATAAAAATCAGCTGATTTTTATCGATTTCTATTGGAGATCGGTAAAAATCAGTCAATCGATAAAAATCTATAAAAAATTTACTGTGATATCGATTTTTAACGATTGATAGATACAATCGATATCATTCAAATCAGTGGTATCGATTGTTATCGATTTTTATCGATTGACTACTCCGGGTGTCCAAAAACCTCAAACCCTTCCCGAAATGCCTGGCTATACTATACTTTGTTCCGTACATATTTCAAAAAACGTAGAATACAGAATAGTGCATTCCAAGACCAAACGGCATTGTGGGTCTCATCAATTAATATACAGCGCTATAAAACCCTCATTTGTGAGCTGCGTGGCTGCAATGTGCGGCATTTTATATTACAATACAATATTTATCGAGTGTGACGTAATTAGTTATCTAACTAACGGCCCTTATAATATAAATAGGAGGGCAGGTAATCTTCGAGTTACGCGCTTCGAGTTACGCGCTTCGAGTTACGCGCTCTTCGAGTTACGCGCTCTATCACGCCCCCACTGAACTTGACCACGCCCAGCGCATAACTCGATAAAACTAACCGACAACTTAGTTTCTTCGAGTTACGCGCTTGGCGCATGAGCTATAGGATACATGACATCTTATGCACGATAGTACTGATCGTTTTATAATTTACTAACAAATGAAAATTACTTTACTAGCAAATGTCAATTAATAAACAACAATATAGGGTTTGTTATATCTGCTTTATTACCTCATGTGTTGTATTACGCTTTGACGAAGTCCAAAACCCCGATAAATAGATAAAACATTTGAAATCCCGAACGACAACATTCCGCTGATTCTCAAACATGTCAAACGAACGCCGATCTACTTTGACCCAGGCTCGGTAGCTAAGTTTGTTTGTCACGCAACTAAGCTAGATTCGCCCACCGTACGTTTTTAATAGTAACGTGGTCAAGCTCAGTGGGGGCGTGATAGAGCGCGTAACTCGAAGAGTGCGTAACTCGAAGCGCGTAACTCGAAGGTTACCCGATCCCCATAAATAGCGGTCCGGTGCGAACTTCGATCGATTAAATTACATAATTAGGGATCGTTGTGTGAGGACACTAAAAACGGCTGCGGGGAACATGGGGAAAGGACGACCTGAAAAAAAACCCTGTTAAAGCGACCACTTGCTTTGAACAAACGGTTGTTCGCTCTATAGAGTTTTTATTGTATAGTTCATATCGCGTATGAATATATTTGTTCTGCTTGGTGTTTACATAGTGTATTTGACGTTGTATAAAATCACGTCTGTACATTTTTCAATCGTTAATATTTTATGAAATGTTACAGCACTTGCATAATTGATGCATTTTTCCCCTTCTTCGATTCACAGCAAATAAATTATCCAATTTTGGCAGTTTTATGCTCTAAAAGCGCTTTCAAAAAGGGTACTTTGAAAGTGATTTTCGCCCTGAAACAGTTATCTATTCATATTATATTGTAAGTAGCTTTCAAAAAAACATTTTTACACGACTAGTATTTCGCTATAGAAGCAGCTGCTCCATTGCCTAAAGTATCAAATATTTTGGTTCCATTTCTGGAAATACAATTCATAACTTTACATTAAACTACAATTTTCTCTCCTCTAGTTTCTAGGGTATTTTTTCACGCTCTTAATTGAGCTTTATTCCGAAAAACTGTAAAGTTTATACTTTTCAAAACCAGTCGTTTCTTCAAAAATAGTCAAGTGTTTTTAAAATTTATGCCTTACTTCAAACTAAAAAGAAGAAATTTGCCTGAAGAGGAGCAAGCTCAGTTGAGTTTTTATGTTACCAAACATAATCAAATCCAGCCCTCAAGATTGTCTTACACAATAATAGCAAAATGCAATGTTTAGTTAAATTTTCCCTTTGATTTTGAATTTAGCTAAGCGAGAATTTGTTTCTTTTTGTAATATTTATATTTAAGAGAGCCGGTGTATCGAATCCAAAAACTTTGGAGAATTAACGTTGCTGCATGCCGAAGTCAACCTCGGTGAACTTTAGTCTAGAACTTACGTTACACTTCTAGACATTTGCATTGATTCAACTCAGTATTTTGATTTAAAAAGCATTAAGCCCCAAAGCAGCCCCAAAAATCTTCTACAGCATAAGACATTGATATTTCAGATTAGTTTAGAATCGCTTTAAATTCGTTCGAGAACTGCCCGTAAACTGGTAATCTAATTGTATTTGTTGTTACTAGCTTACCCCTCGTACATTCCAATATCCAATGATAGGTTTTGCCATATTGTAGTAGAAGTTTAGCTAGATGGTTACTTGGTGCTGTGAACAATATGTATTGTGCAGCGTTCTGTTACGTGAGGCGTTCAGGAGTGTTGCAAGACTAGTAGACCAGGCTGTCTGTTCGACCTACTGGTAACTCAAGAAACTGAATCTGGTTAAACAGGATATAAACTAGTTTGAAATCGCGCGGTTTTGACAGAAGGTCGGGTGATTGGCAAACGGAAGTAAACATAATCTTGGGCGCCCAGCGTGGTGTAATGTACTTGTACATGTTGTAATACGGCCATCAAAAAGCCCGAAAAAAGTATCTGTAATAGACCACTTTCATAAATACCATGATAATATGTACCAGAAAATGATTTTTCAAGTAAACAGATATCTTTTAACATATTTTAGCACTGTCATATGAAGGAACCATCTGAAATAGGCATGTTTGGAAGGTTTTGATGCTCTGACGAAAATACTAAAGAAGTTATGCTCAATCACAGGCAGCCCAAGCAATTCACTTTTACAGTAGAGATATGTGAGGAAAAAATCGATATTTTTTATTGAAATAAATTTGAACATATTTCAATCCTGTGTTGTTGCTAAACTTATTTAATGTCATTCTGTGTGGTTTTTGAACGTTTTAGAGCATTTTTTCTTAATGTTTGCCCACCTGTACTACAGGTGGGCAAACATTAAGAAAACATTAAGAAAAAATGCTCTAAAACGTTCAAAAACCACCCAGAATGACATTAAATAAGTTTAACAACAACACAGGATTGAAATATGTTCAAATTTATTTCAATAAAAAATATCGATTTTTTCCTCACATATCTCTACTGTAAAAGTGAATTGCTTGGGCTGCCTGTGGCTCAATGAAAAATGTAGACTGATTTGCATGTAATTTTCTGCTGAGGCCTTTGATGCCTCGTTTTGGTGTTTTTCTGATTTTTCAAACTCTTTAGTAGCTTCTTGCAAATTTAATCGTTTTTTCTCAAACTTTCACAAGTTATCAGTTATTGTGAATAGTCTATCCGTATGATCTTTAAAACATCAATTTTAAAAATTATGATAGTTAGTGGCGGCCATTTATGAAAGTCGTCTATGCAATGGAACATCTCTAATAAAGCCATTTTTTTAAGCTTGCGTGCCAGGCTAAATGTACCCTGCGAGCAGAGATTTCTTTCTCTCTTACCTGGAACGACGAGTAAAGTTACTTTTCTCGTCGTTCTAGGTAAGAGAAACGAACCTCTTTGGCTCTCCCCTCCCCCTAAAAAAAATGTTTTTAGATTTTTACAAACAATCAAAGAACGGAACGCATTTAGAGCAGCTCCAGAGGAATATGTCGTTTATTAATTGATTCAATTTATTTATTTGTAATATCATTTAGTTTCTTTCTTTTAACATCAGCTTGATGGCACGTACACCTTTGCTGATTATGTAATATAAATAAATAAATAAATAAATTCTACTTGTCCGTATAATTATAGTTAATTTTTGCTATATCTCAATTATTTTGGCTATTTTGTTTCGATTCCTTTCTGATTAGGAATTGCATCCAGATTGCATCACGCTAGGTCTACAGTACCAACTGGTCAGCTGTATCCCCCATTAGCTGCAATTTCACCGCATGTTCAGCAAAGCAGTACGAGTAGTCGGAAAAACACACAATTTCCTACGATTTTCAGGCCTAAAACTACTTTCAAGTATGTCAGACCAACTCTCGCTATTCCAGGCTATTGGTCTGAGCGAACAAAAGGCAAAAGAAACCATTAAAAATGAAGGGCTTTCGTCGAAACTTGAATCGATTGTAAAGCAGGTACAGCAACAATTCAACCATAATATTTCCGTTTCTTCCTTTTTTATCTCTTTGTTTAGTTATATACAATATTTGTTTACATTTTGATAGATGCTTTAGACATTTTTTATTAATTTTTCTACGCGAGAGTTTTGGGTTGAGGAGTAGAGATTTATTCCAGCCTACATAACATACACGTATGCTGCTTCCTGCGAAGCTCAAGTCAAAACAAAATATTATTCGTCTCGATAAACGAGAGGGTCTTTATCTGAATTAGAAGTTGAACAAGTAATTTTATTATAGTATTTTGATGGTGTATAAATTGTTGTTTTTCATTCATCTGTTTATTTTAAATTGACAACATTTGTATTCGATAATTCAAGAATTGTTAAAATTTTTATATGGTGATGCTAATGATGATGATGATAATAATAATAATTATTATGTATAATAATAGTAATTATGATAATGATATTGATGATGATTATGATGTTTGCACCTAAATTAGATAATTAAGTTAGTTATTATATTATTTGATGTCACGTAAATTTTAAACATTGGTTTTATCTTCGATTCCACAATGTCTATGGTCCCACATGTTAAAAATGTATGCAAAATTGCATTCTTCTCTTGTAAATGACTGTCAATCGTGATCAGAGAAACCCCTCTTATTGGCTAGGCCATTATTTCGGTGTGCTTTAATTATTGTAGGTGTTGTCAACTACTGTAATAGCTAATAAAATTTACTTAATTTATTAACTAGAGTGCAAATAGCATAGAGTAGACGGACTAAATCCGTGACATATAATTAGTACTAATTAGTACTATAATTTTCATAAAAAATTATTTGTTTTCTATTGTTTTATTATCACTATTTAGTACTAAAAATTAGTATTTGTTTCACGGATTAAGTGCATCTACTCTATCTGTGAAACTTTAGTAAATACTAAATAGTACAATTTTTGCTAATTCTATAGTTTGCTACTGTTTAATGTAGCACTATTTTGTACTATTTAGTTTAAATTGTATTTCACAGACAAACTCTTTGCGCTCTTTTCTTGGTTTTCACATGACGTCATCAAAACGCTAAAATCTAAACTATAAATCGCAGACAGCTGGTCCTCTAGTATTTTGTAGATGTTTTTGAAAGATGTTACTCCTGAAAGTTTGGTTGTTTTTTGTTGTTTTGTTCTCAAGATATTGGAAGCAAAATTGCCGTCACGCAATATTGTGACGCATTTTCTAGAGCTGTAAAAAGATATAAATTAGCCTCAAATGTCCTCTTTTTTTGCTGGCACACTAACAAAATTGTTTGTTGATTAAACATATTACCTCTGAAGCGTTTTAGTTAAATTGTAATTTTGACGGCTGGACCTTTGTCTGCCATGTTGGTGAACATAAGCTGTACACAAACATGGTGGCTCCATACATTCTTACCAAAAAAAAAGCATATGAGAGTGTTCATATCTTGACAGCAAAAACTCAGTTTGACTTGAAATTTTGCAAAACTACATAGTTTTACTCACTGTTTCACGTATTATGTTTAAGTCTCTGAAACAGACAATATTTTTGATGATGTCAATGAAAACCGAAAATTCAATGTTTTGACTAAATGACTAAATGTTTTGACTAAATCTGGACATTTATTATTCTAAAAATCTATATCTTTGTAGGCCCAGAGTAAATCTGACAGCAAACTGGACAAGCAGTCTGGTACCATGTTGTATTTACTGGCATCCAGTAGCTTGAAAGATCAGAATAGATTGACTTTTATTGTGAACTATATCGCTGACAAGAAATTGTTGTCAACTCAACAACTCAATGGTATACAGTAATTACCAAAATGTTGACTACTGAAAAGTGCATTCCAATACCAAGATGCATTTTGGGTCATGTTATACAGTGGTACCTCTACTGTGTAGTTCCAGAAAATATCCATATCCCCCCCTCCCCCCCCCCCCCCTACGGAAGGAATCGGAAATTCCAGCAGCCTAGGAAATTCCTAAAAAGTTATTTCTGGAACTACACATTAAGTGGTCACCCATTAAGTGGACACCCTCTATCAGGCAGCCACAATAAAAAGTCCCACATCTATTCCTATACCTATTCTATACCTCTATTCAGTGGCCAACCTCTATTAAGCGGCCACTTTGGAAAGTGCTGAGGATGACCGCTTAATAGAGGTACAACTGTATTGTCTAAACTAAACAATAATAATTATAATAATAATACAAATAATATATTTCATTTTATTACATTGTATTTGAAACAATGATTATACTGGTAACATATAGGTAGCAAATCGCTGCATATTATTTTAGTTTTTATTTTCACGTTGATGAAACCCACAATGCCCTTGGGTCTTGGAATGCACTATTCAGTATTCAACATTTTTTTAAATACAGCACAAATGTTTTCTATGTCATTATTATCACACACCTGTAACACTATCAATTAACATTGGATTTTCTAAAAAAATATTTCACTGTCAAATTTGTCATATCAATAATAGTAAAACTACAAATTTTCAAACAGAATGCCTTCAAACTGACTTAATAAAATAAGAGCTTTTAGAAGCAAACATTTTTACAAAGAAAGGTATTGTCGCTAGGTATTGCATGCCTGACAAGCCTCATTGTCATGCTAATTGCATACATTTCTTTGTACAAATTAATCGAATATTTGGTTTCAAAAGTTTGTAACTTTAGAGAGGGTCCTGAAGGGGTTAAATGGGAGCTGGGACTGGCCTTATTTTTGACTGGGAAAATGAGATTGGATGCACTGGGATTGTGATTTACAAATAAAAGAACAATAGAAAATGGGAATGGGATTGAAAACTGATGGGATTATGTGATTTTTGACTGGGATTTGGTCCAAATATAAACTGGGAAATGGGATTCGGACCCCCCCCCCCCCCCCCCCCCCCCCCCCTTCAGGACCCTCTTTTTAGTAACAATTCTACTTTGAATGTCTAATGGACTTACTTTGTATTTCAGCTGGAATAGAGTTCTTGGCCAAGAAGAATGCTGTTGGTACCATTGACCAGGCAAACTTTGAACAAACGTGTGGTATTGGTGTTGAGATCACTCCTGAAGAAATTGAACAGTGTGTAAGTAATGGCACTTTTCATTCATTCTTTTGATTGATGGATTTTATAGTCTTGTCATTATCATTGTCATTGATCATCTTTATCATCATCATCATCATCATCATCATCATCATCATCATCATCATCATCATCATCATCATCATCATCATCATCATCATCATCATCATCATCATCATCATCATCAATACCCACATTGTTATTATCATTAATTTTCATCATCATTGTTATTAATGTCATCATAATCATCCTTTATCATCCATTATCATCATCATCATTATAATTATTATCATCTGTTATTATCATCATTATATTATAATTATTATCATATGTTATTATCATTGTCATTTTCATTGCCATAATTGTTATTGCCATCATCATCTGTTATCATCCTTATCATCATCATCATCATCATTTTCATTCCCATAATTGTTATATATACCATCATCATCATTATTATTACCATCATCTTTATTATCATCATCATCATCATCATTATCATATGTTGTAATTATCTTTATAATGTTATAACTACAGTTGTCCACTTTTAATAGTTTGATTTTTTCTACGTCCATTTTCAGATTGAACAAATCATCAATGGATTCAAGGACGAACTCATAGCAAAAAGATATCAATTTAATACTGGGCTTATTATTGGTATGCACATGTTTATTAACATTGTCCATCAAAAAAGATACTAACATTAAAATAAATGTCTGTAAATCCATGCTAGTTATGTTAACTTTGTAGAATGATATATATATAATTTGACAAAATATTTTCAGGCAAAGCCCGTGAGAAGCTAAAGTGGGCTGATGGAAGAGCTCTGAAGTCTGAAATGGATATGCAGGTATTAAAAGATGTTGATGAAGGAATGTTTTGAGTTAAGGCCTGGCTAAACTAGGATACATGTAGCGCGCTACACACACGCTACATTGTTGTCAGCGTGTCTCTACAGGCCTGGCTAAACTAGGATACATATAGCGTGCTACATTATCGCATGCTACATGTATCCTCAATGTTTCTCAGTTTAGCCAGCTCGAAAACATTGTAGCGCGTGACAAATTTGGCGAGCGACATGTCGCCTCGGTTGGCTAAACTGGCCAAATTTGTAGCCGTGACACAAGAAATGTTTCTGCTCTCTCCCAGAAACATTTTTTGTGTCCCGACTACAAAATTTGTCGCGCGCTACAATGTTTTCGAGCTGGCTTAACTGGGAAACATTGAGGATACATGTAGCGCGTGACAATGTAGCACGCTACATGTATCCTAGCTTAGCCAGGCCTTTACAATCATTTTACTTCATGCTCTGCTCTGCTCTGCTCTGCTCTGCTCTGCTCTGCTCTGCTCTGCTCTGCTCTGCTCTGCTCTGCTCTGCTCTGCTCTGCTCTGCTCTGCTCTGCTCTGCTCTGCTCTGCTCTGCTCTGCTCTGCTCTGCTAATTTACATTGTGTTTTTTTTTAAAGTTATTAATCATTTCTTTTTTAACTTTATAAAATTGTAGATTCTAGATCTCCTTGGCCCTAAAACTGAAGCTGATAAGGTCAAACCACCCAAAGAAAAGGTTAGAATATGCATTTCTTGCTATTCTTGACTAGATGCATGCTAAAGAATTCCACAGGCTGCATTCAGATTCTAAAGATTATATTGTGTTCAATTGTTGATAATGTATAAATTCCCCTCTCCAGAAACCTGTGGGGCAAGTTGGATGCACAGAGACTGGTGAGCTTGTTTGGGTAAAGGGGTAACTACTTCATGTAGGCAGGCACATAATGGTTATTGAAATATATTACCGTAAAGGTGTTATGAAAGGTAATATATTTGAATAACCATTATGTAACTGCCAACATGAAGTAGTTACCGTCTACCCAAACATGCTGTCCAGTGACTATGCATCCAACTAGATCAAAAGCTCCTACTAGTTTCTGTAGAGGGCAATATGTTCCAATAGCACAGCGCATGAATAACATCACAAAAATGAAGACAAAGGCCTAACTCAGACAAACAAACTTGTATTTTAACTTTCAGCAGACTATTTTCAATGCCGGTCAAAGCAAATCTTTGTTTAATCACGCTGTTATTCTAGTTTCAGCAGGAAATGATAAGATCGGTTCATATATTGCTCAACACAGAAAAACTGAATACAATGTTTGTTCGATTCTTGGGGATATTTTTAGCATTCATGCGCTTCACTATTGAGTGAGGGTTAGTGTTATAATTGATTCATTTTTCCAGGATGCTAAGCAGAGTAAAGGTCAGAAGAAGAAAGGGGGAGCACAACCAGACAAGAAAGCTGCAGCAGGTAACTAAGATACAAGTCAAATATAAATCATGTTGATCATTATCATCATTAATGTCAGAATCATCATCATCATCATCATCACCATCATCATTGTTATCATCATCATCACAATGGTCATCATTGCCATCACTCCTATCATGATAATGATTAATATCATTAGCATTACTACATG
Source organism: Metridium senile (assembly GCA_949775045.1). Taxonomy (NCBI): domain Eukaryota; kingdom Metazoa; phylum Cnidaria; class Anthozoa; order Actiniaria; family Metridiidae; genus Metridium; species Metridium senile. The sequence goes on along the minus strand of OX459102.1, from coordinate 7,025,975 downwards.
TATAATGGTAACTACAGTCTATGACCATCATCATAATAGTATCATCATCATCATAATCTTCTTTATTATTGTCATCATCACATCCATTATGATAATTTTTCATTACTGCGCTTTTCATCTTTTTGCGAACTCAGACATTCCAATGGTTAGTTGTGAAATACGTTTTTGGCTGCTGTCAATCAAAGACATAAAAGGTGCCGAGTAATTAGCAGCAGCCAAAAACGTATTTCACAACTAGTCGTTTGAATGTCTAAGTACACAGAAAGATGAAAACAACAGAAAATCTGAATAAAAATCAATCTCAGATATACTAAAGCTGCTAGCTTTCACCATCATGAAATTGTTATAACACTTCTAAAACCAATTGATGACATCTTCCAGCTGTAAATGGTGAATCAAGTGAAGATGGTGGTCTGACAGGGGAGTTTGCAAGGTTTCATAAACCTGGTGATAACTTCAAGACACCTGGCTATGTCATAACACCAAAAACAATGGGTCTATTGCAAGAACATCTTAAGAGAACTGGTGGAAGGGTAAGGGAAGGGAAATAGATTTAATACATTCATCTATTGTTATCTGTCATTCATTCTTACATTAATTTTATCCTTTATTCTTTTTACTTAATATTCATTTGTTTATTTGTTCATTCGCCTATTCATCCATTTAGCATCCATTCATTAATTAATTCAATCATCCATTCATCCATGTATTTATTCATCCATCCATCCAATCATTAATTCATCCATTCATCCTATTATTTTTTCATCCATCCATTCTTTGATTGATTTATTAATTAATTAATAAATTCATCATTTATTAATTAATTAATAAATTCATCCATTCATTCTTTCATCCAATCATCCATCCATTCATCCATTTATTTTTTCATCCATCCATCCATTAATTCATTAATTCATTCTTTCTTTCATCCATCCATCCATTCATCCATTGATTGATTAATTCATCCATCCATCCATTTATTTATTTATTTGTTTTATCTTTTTCATTGCTTACAAGTGAGTTAGTTTGCAATCAAAAAGTCTACCAATAATTTTAAGTTAGTTTTAAGTAGCTAAATTACATTTGACGTCATGTTGAAGATGCTTTTATATATGTTAGGTCCAAACAAGATTCCCACCAGAACCTAATGGTATTCTACACATTGGTCATGCAAAGGCTATCAACGTCAGCTTTGGTTATGCCAAGGTACATTATGATGAATAGTAAAGATGATGATGATGATGGTGATGGTGATGGTGGTGGCCATATGCATTCGTACCATTGTTCAAAAAATTTGCCATATCACATAGCAAATTTTTTGAACTGGTTCGAAAATATTACCACAAAATAGTATATTTTTGAACCGTTCAAAAAAATTGCCATTTTTGTGGTAAATTTTTTGAACATGGCATATTTTTCTAACGGTTCAAAAATGTTGCTATTTAATTTTTATCAAATATTTCAAGAAATTAAAGATGGAGATCCGTGCCTTTGCTACTAAAATATTCTTCTGTAATTGCGCTATTGATGGGACATTTCTTTTGGTATAAGCAAACATATTTATACATTTTTTTACGTTTTTAAGATTTTCTTAAGTATCCGTCTACAAAAAGCACAGATAAAGCCGCTTTTCTCGCATGAATTCTCAACTATATATTGAGTCAATAAATATAACAATAACAACGTATTATGCATGCAAATCATCAAGTTTTAGCGAACAAAAGCAAACGAACACAAGGTGATTTTTTGACTTTCGTAGTCCGAACTGAATGACGCCAGATCACCAAGTATGACAAACTATTAAACTATTAAAGCAGTGAAAAAAATGTTTTTTTATTTTGTTTTGATAACACTGAAGAATTTAAAGTTATAGGCCTGTTTTTTTATTTTGATAATGTTCTTTTTTCAGGTATTTTTGATATAACTCTAGCTGCTTTCCGGGTAACCAAACAGAGATATTTTAAAACCTAGTTCATATTTAATTGACGGAAATATCCGAGCTTTGTTGTTAATAATAAAAAAAATTATTTATTTCAATTCGCCTTACATGTACAATTGAAATACAGATGATTAAAATGAAAAGAAAGTCAGTAGAATCATGCAAAATATTGGGAGAAAAGGAAAGACTTGAGTTTACATGTAAATAAAGATACTGATTTAGTGGAGTTCCAGAGTGTACTCCACGTAAAAATGTCCACATATCCATAGTCCTTTCCAGTCGTAAAGTAGGGAAAACACGTAGTAAGTTAAAATGACCATCACAAGCTGAGTCATAGCACAACGAATTAATTTTGTTGTGGAAAAGGCTGTTTAGCCTAAAACATTAGTTTTAATAAAAAAAAATCCAAGGTTAAAAAGTGTGATTTTTATTATTGAGAAATAACGCGGAAAACAATTTTTTTACTTTACTAATTTTTAAATGTTTTTTGCTACATTTCTTCTTAGCCATAGTTTGTTGTCACTGATTTCTGCAAAACATCCTAAAGGTGCCTACTATTGACTTATTACGGTGCAAATTTGGCTTGTTTAGGAATGCATGTAGCAATTTTCCATAGCAGGGGCATTTTCAGTTTACGGGCAGTCTCGGGCGTTGTAGGAGTCAAAGGTTTAATAAGTTTTATCTACGTCTGTTGTACAGTTACCGTTTATAGTAAAATGTTGACCTGAGCTTATCGCGTTCTTATAGGTAGTCGTTATCATTCACTCTTTTTCATTGAGTCCGCAACACGTTATTTATTCCCCTCTTCCGTGGGAAGTGGCCAAGCTTCCGGTTATTGCTGATTTCTCATAATCACTGTTGTGTGGTCGCCACTACACCTTATTGTCGAACGTCTATTTGACTTTTCAACATGTGCCTTTTCAAGCCGCTCGTAATTTAGACTGTCACGATCAACTTAGATGTCGCAAAGTTGCGGTTCTGAAAGCCGTTTATCGAGTATGTATATTAGAAATGCTGGTGACTTGTAGGTAACTGCAAACCGTCATGTGTTCAAAATTCAACAGAGAAGAGACTACAAGTACTGTAAGTACACTGAGCACGTGTAAAAGGCTCCCGTTGTCAGCTTGAAACATCCTGTCATTCTTTGACAAATCACTTTGCAAGCTGCTTTGTTTGTTTATGTAATGTTTGTGTTTTGTTTAACACTTGTTTAATTTAACACTTGGCAATTAATTTATTTACGGTGTTTTGCCATTTTAAAACATCTGTTTTTCTATATATTAGTTTAGCTTATTGTAAATCTATGAGTGGATAAATAAATTAACATTGAAATAATTAATTAATTAATCAATAAACGAATAGATGAATGAATGAAATATGTGTTAACCACTTCAGCATTCCGTGCATAATCCTACAAGCAACCATACGTTTTATCAGCTTTTTCAAGATATGTCAAATAGTTTCTGGTCGGTTTAGCGTGGACAAATGGAATACAAGTGTCACTAGCCTTACTCGTTTTCACAATATAGAAGGCGGTCAAATCGTCAGGACGGACAAATATTTTCATGACGGCAAGTCGTCAGTCTGGTGTGAAAACAGGACCACAACATCGATACTTGGGCATGTTGGGCAGTCAGACGCAACACACAGCAAAAGTGTCATACACCGAGTGGATATAGGTTAAACTTTCAGACATCCCATACTAATAGTATAGTTACAGGTATAGTACATGTAAAATTATATGATATCATACTCAGTAGATATATCTGGCAGCATGCCGGACACACACACACACACACACACACAAAAAAAAACATTTTTGAACAAATTAGGAAACGTGTCACGTGTACCCTTGCTACGCTTTAATGTAACCTTTGGGGTAAAAAGGTTCCTATTAACAAGCTATAAACAAAAGAGACGTAAAGCATGGAAATAAACTAATATAGTATTTCCGCTGCAAAAGTTTAATCATACGATGGCGGTGACTGCCCGTAGACTGATTCAAATTCATAGCGTACTTCTACTTATATACTGACCCATAATGCACCGCGACTATCCCTTGTTTATTGTTCCTTGCCGGCAAAATATCATCTTATGGCAATCTCGTTCCTCAATTTACACAAATTACATTTTCAAGCAATTATTTATCCATATTTCGACAACATTTTAATTTACTTACATGGAAATTTTTTGAACATGTTCGGAATGTTTGCCATATTTATTTTTTTATACTATAATATTCAATATTTGAGTAGCCCTAGTCTATATGTACGAAGGTGAATAAGCATTTTCAAAAATACGAGTGTTTAAACAAAATTTCAGCTGTTTCAGCCCATTTTAAAACCTTCGCAAAGAACGTGCTGTAAAAAATTCAGATTGCGATGGCGAACGCTAAAAATGAAAAATAATGCAAACGGACCTTAATGTCTTCCCGCTCTAGTATTTTGCTAGTATATATTTTTTAATTTCGTCAAAAAAATAGCAAAAGAACTAATTTCGAACAAGTTCAAAAAGTTTGCTATACATGATATTTTTGTTAAAAAAAATGATTTTCAAAAAATTGTTTTTACGAATATCCTAGATAACGTTGATTAACAATGCATACGAAGTTTCATAATTTTGACTATTGTTTTAGGCAGGTTTTCAGTACGTTCTCAAAGTTGATGTGATTTCAAAACTCAAGATTCTGAGTAAATGCTAGACTTGTACTAGACGTGCAATTTTCGAAAATTTAACGAAAAACTAGAACGTGGTGGAGTTCTTATGGTGTACCAGCATAGAGGGTTCTTTACGGATCACCCCTTTTTTTGACGAAAAACCGGAATAAAACAATTTTTTTCATATTTTGACCGAAAATTCTCCCTTTTTGAACCTCAACTTGAATAAAGCAAAAATGAATAGATGGAGAAGCACCAAAGTTTAGGAGTGAAATATTTCATGGAAAACCCACAAAATCACAAAATATTTTTTTAAAAATCGGAAAAATATTAATTAAATTATCGGTCCGAAAACGTTCATGGTGATGTTCAAAAAATTTCCGCGGATGCATATCATGATGGTGATGGTGATGGTGATGATGATGATCACTGAAGGTGGTGTTGGTTGTGGTGCCAACATTTACAGTGATATTGGTTATAATGATTATAACAATGATGATAATAATAATAATGATGATGGTGATGGTTGATATGTTAATGATGATAATAATGGTGATACATGTAAGTAAGATGATAATAGTGACACTAATAATGATGATAATGATGATGATGGTGATGGCTATCATAATAATAATGATGATAATAATTGTAATGGTCATAATGGTGATAGTGATATTGTTTATAATGATGGTGATATTGAGGATGATGATGATGGCTATCATGATAATAATTAATGATGGAGATGATGATAATAATTGTGATGGTCGTGATTGTGATAGTGATATTGGTTATAATGATGATGATAATGATGATGATGATGATAATGATATATAATAATAACTCTATATTCCATATTTATTCAAGGCACACGATGGAGTCTGTTATCTCAGGTATGATGACACAAACCCTGAGAAAGAAGAGGAAAGGTTCTTCAGAGGGATCCTTGACATGGTAGAATGGCTAGGTATGACAACTTTACACGTCAACGAACTTTACACGTCAACTAACTGTGTAATTTATAGTATCTGTTCGGCCATCTGCCCGTTCATTCATTTATTTATTTTCTAAAGCATTTATTTATTTATTCATTTGTTCATTCATTTCATATTCACTCACCCAGTCATACATTTCTAGTTGATTTCTTCAACCATTCATTTCTTATTTTCCTTGTATTCTTTCATTTCATCTATTTATGTATATAGAGTATAAACACTAAAAGTGTGCAACATAAATACCACTGAATACTGCTAAATTATGCAAATTCAAAGTATTGCACACTTTTAGTGTTTGTACTCTATTTTTATTTATTTATTATTTATATATTTATTATTTATTTATTTATTTAATTATTTATTTATTTATTTATTTATTGTTTATTTATTTATTTATTATTTATTTATTTATTGTTTATTTATTTATTTATTATTTATTTATTTATTTATTTATTTATTGTTTATTTATTTATTTATTATTTATTTATTTATTGTTTATTTATTTATTTATTTATTTATTTATTTATTTATTTATTTATTTATTGTTTATTTATTTATTTATTATTTATTTATTTATTGTTTATTTATTTATTTATTTATTTATTGTTTATTTATTTATTTATTATTTATTTATTATTTATTTATTATTTAATTATTTATCTATTTATTTATTTATTTATTTATTTATTTATTTATTATTTATTATTTATTATTTATTATATATTATTGCTGGAAAATTCTGAATTCCCAAGGAATGACTTTTACTGGCCCACCCTTAAGTCTATGCATAGTTACATGTAGCCCACCCCTATACAATGCACCACAATTACCCCTAAATCCCCCTAGTGTATTGCTTAATTTTTCATGGCCCACCCCCTTTATCATGCTCAAAAATTATGGTCCACCCCACCATTTTTTCCGGCCCACCCCCTATACTTTATGACCAGTCCCTTAGTCATTTAATATATAGCTGTGTTGTTCTACAAATGTATGTATATCCTTTCTCTGTGCTCAAAACGTTTTTCTCTTTCCCATAGGATTCAAACCATGGAAGATCACTCATGCTTCAGACAACTTTCAGCAGCTTTATGAGCATGCTGTGGAACTTATTAAAAGGTATTTAGTAGGACAACTATAGGAAACTGCCATTCCTGGCTAGAGGATAAAAACAGACATACAACAACAGACATTATATAAGAAGTGCAGATAACATTACATCATTTAAATCCAAACTCAAAACTTTTCTTTCCAATAATTTTATTGATTGATTTATGTAAGAGCATTGAGATAATGCTCCTAAATAACATTGCATTATTATTTATTGATTATTGTGTTGTATTAAAACACAATATTCGTCATGCCTGATAACAAAGTGGTCAATTTTAGACATACAATTGTCTGAGTTCGCAGAAAGTTTGTCAAAAACTGCAGTAAAAGTTAATCATTTAAATGTAATGGTAGTGAGTGGTTCTGAGTCACCCCAATTAGTAGGACACTTGTGTCTGGCTAGATGATCAAAGACAGACATACAATACAGTGGAACCCCGCCTTACGGTCACCCGCTTAATACGGCCACCCCGTTATTGTGACCAGTTTTTAAGGTCCTGGACGAAATGCATGTCCATACATTTTCTATAAAATTTACCCGCTTAATACAGCCACCCTGTTAATACGGCCACTTTGGGCTGTCCCTTCGGTGGCCGGATTAAAAGGGTTCCTCTGTAATTATTATTGTGTTGTACAATGCAATATTTATCATGCCTGATTAGAAAGCCTTCAATTTTAGACATACAATTGTATAGATATTCTCATTGATATTAACATGTACTTTGTTATTGTACAGGGATCTTGCATACATCTGCCATCAGCAGTTTGAAGAAATCAAGGGATTCAACCCACCACCCAGTCCATGGAGAAACCGTCCTATTGAAGAATCCCTTACACTGTTTGAGGACATGAAGAAGGGCAAGATAGAGGAAGGACAAGTAAGTTGAATGAACTTCTTTTGATGGTGGGAATGATGATGATGATGATAATGAAGATAATGATTATATATGATGATGATGATGGTAATGATGGTGATGGTGGTGGTGATGATGATGATGATGGTGATAATGATGGTGATAATAATGATGGTGATAATGATGGTGATAAAAAAGATGGTGATAAAAAGATGGTGATAATAATGGTGATAATAATGATGGTGATAATAATGATGGTGATAATAATGATGGTGATAAAAATGATGGTGATAATAATGATGGTGATAATAATGATGGTGATAATAATGATGGTGATAATAATGATGGTGATAATAATGATGGTGATAATAATGATGGTGATAATAATGATGGTGACAATAATGATGGTGATAATAATGATGGTGATAATAAAGATGGTGATAATAATGATGGTGATAATAATGATGGTGATAATAATGATGGTGATAATGATGGTGATATTAATGATGGTGATAATAATGATGGTGATAATAATGATAGTGATAATAATGATGGTGATAATAATGATGGTGATAATAATGATGGTGATAATAATGATGGTGATAATAATGATGGTGATAATAATGATGGTGATAATAATGATGGTGATAATAATGATGGTGATAATAATGATGGTGATAATAATGATGGTGATAATAATGATGGTGATAATAATGATGGTGATGATAATGATGGTGATGATAATGATGGTGATAATAATGATGGTGATAATAATGATGGTGATAATAATGATGGTGATAATAATGATGGTGATAATAATGATGGTGATAATAATGATGGTGATAATAATGATGGTGATAATAATGATGGTGATAATAATGATGGTGATAATAATGATGGTGATAATAATGATGGTGATATTAATGATGGTGATAATAATGATGGTGATAATAATGATGGTGATAATAATGATGGTGATAATAATGATGGTGATAATAATGATGGTGATAATGATGGTGATAGTAATGATGGTGATAATAATGATGGTGATAATAATGATGGTGATAATAATGATGGTGATAATAATGATGGTGATAATAATGATGGTGATAATAATGATGGTGATAATAATGATGGTGATGATAATGATGGTGATAATAATGATGGTGATAATAATGATGGTGATAATAATGATGGTGATAATAATGATGGTGATAATAATGATGGTGATAATAATGATGGTGATAATAATGATGGTGATAATAATGATGGTTATTATGATTGTGGTTATTATGATTGTGGTTATACCCCTCGCTATAGTCCTTTCCTCATTGTTTCGCAGACAGAATTTTGTTTGATCGAACTTCAATTTTACCATAACTTGTCAATTTCTCTCGCGCTGATTGGCTGAGAGCCATTGTCGATTACAGTCCAGACCTGCTTGTGCTCACGACATCCGTGCGCGAGCGGTTAAAACAGTTTTCTTCAAACTTTTTTTAGTTGTTTTTCGCTTATTGATGGTAAAAAAACAAATCGAAGTCAGTTTTCTATGGGTCTGTACTGTAATCGACAATCAAAATTTTGATCATTTGTGACGTAATTTTGATTGTCGATTACAGTACAGACCCATAGAAAACTGACGATTTGTTAATTCTCTTTGTCGGAGTTTTCTTGTAAAAGTAGGGACTGTTTTGCATTCTACCGGTATGTAAATTTCCAGTTGTACATTTAGTTAATTTTTTTTTTTTAACACCTTACATACACTAAATGGAAGTCACTAATAAATAAATAAATATATTAAATAGATTATAGTGATGTTGGTGGTGATGATAATGATGATCATGATGGTGATAATAATGATGGTGATAATAATGATGGTGATAATAATGATGGTGATAATAATGATGGTGATAATGATGTTGGTGGTGATGATGAAAATGATGACAATGATAATTAGAATAATGGTGAAAATGATTATATTGATAGGCTACACTCAGAATGAAGACAACATTAGAGGATGGCAAGTCTGATCCTGTTGCTTATCGTATCAAGTTTACTCCACATCACAGATCAGGCGATGAATGGTACCTATTTGATACAATAAACATAATCATTATGACCATCATTATCATTATTATATCACTAATCACCATCACTACTATCATCACTGTAATTTTAACAATCTCCATAATCATAATCACTCTAATCATCACCATCATCAACATCATCATCATCATCATCTCACTTTGTGTTTGTTTATGTTGCTTAGGTGTATTTATCCCACGTATGATTTCACCCACTGTCTGTGTGATTCTCATCATCTCACTTTGTGTTTGTTTATGTTGCTTAGGTGTATTTATCCCACGTATGATTTCACCCACTGTCTGTGTGATTCTATTGAGGACATCACACATTCACTGTGCACCAAGGAATTCCAGTCAAGGTAGGTCTATTATAGTCATTGTTTGACCACATCCCTGAAACAAGACAGAACATGTCCCCCTGACTTTTAATGGTAGATACAAACGATGGAAATAATGTGTTATTAGGAGCAAGGATGGCACAGTTGTTTAGTGCACAGCTTTCGGTGCAAGAGGTCCAGAGTTCGATTCACATCCTTGTTTCGACTTCTCTCCTTTCCACCAGCTCTCCAGATGGAAGATTAGCTTCAGCTAAAGGGACTTCTGACGTACCATATGGTTCTTTACTTAACTTAATTTTACTTTATTTACCAAGACAGTAATCTGATATCTACGTAATTAATAACGGCGGTACAAATTCAAGTATATTTTATCTATTCTAATCTGCACTCGAATGAGCCGAACAAAATAATCTCTTCATAGAACAGTTGGTAGAGCATTACACCGATACTGAAAAGGTCAAAATCACTTGTTGTCTTTTCCAAATATTCCGCAACCTGGTTGGTAAAAAAATATCATAACCCCCTATATTTGCCCAGTTTATTACTGAAGCTGCATGCAATTAGTGACAACCCCCCTATATAGCTCCTGAAAATTACATGACGTCCCCTCAATATTGCCTACCCCCCACAAATAGACTAATAAATGCAAGCCCCCTTATTTGTTTGGTTGTTTGTGTTCAGGCGTTCGTCATACTACTGGCTATGTAATGCTGTGGATATCTACTGTCCAGTGCAGTGGGAATATGGACGACTCAACCTTGGCTACACTGTTGTATCAAAACGTAAAATTGGCAAGCTTATCAAGGAAGGTATTGTTAGGTAAGGTACATGTATATGTACAATGTATATAGGTTTATTTTGTACAGACATGTTTTGGCGTACTTACCCCATCGTCAGTGTTTAAAACTACGAATAAATTACAGAATCTTAAATAGTACAAAGTGCACTTGTGAATGTGTTAAATAAACAACTGTTAAATAAAGATATGAAAGTTTGGCATTTGTTACTTGTCTATCTTGTTAAATAAAAATGTTATATTAATGTCCATTAAATGTAATTTGTGTTGATATATGTATATGAACGTGTTCTGTAGGGACTGGGATGATCCAAGACTGTTTACATTAACTGCCTTAAGAAGACGTGGATTTCCTGCAGAGGCTATCAACAAATTTTGTGGCATGGTAAGATGATGATAAATCATTATGATGATAAGGGTGTTTGTTATTATGATGATGATAAATCATTATGATGATAAGGGTGTTTGTTATTATGATGGTGATAAATCATTATGATGATAAGGGTGTTGGTTATTATGATGGTGATAAATCATTATGATGATAAGGGTGTTGGTTATTATGATGGTGATAAATCATTATGTTGATAAGGGTGTTGGTTATTATGATGATGATAAATCATTATGATGATAAGGGTGTTGGTTATTATGATGATGATAAATCATTATGATGATAAGGGTGTTGGTTATTATGATGGTGATAAATCATTATGTTGATAAGGGTGTTGGTTATTATGATGGTGATAAATCATTATGTTGATAATGGTGTTGGTTATTATGATGATGATAAATCATTATGATGATAAGGGTGTTGGTTATTATGATGGTGATAAATCATTATGATGATAAGGGTGTTGGTTATTATGATGGTGATAAATCATTATGATGATAAGGGTGTTGGTTATTATGATGGTGATAAATCATTATGATGATAAGGGTGTTGGTTATTACGATGATAAATCATTATGTTGATAAGGGTGTTGGTTATTATGATGGTGATAAATCATTATGATGATAAGGGTGTTGGTTATTATGATGGTGATAAATCATTATGATGATAAGGGTGTTGGTTATTATGATGATAAATCATTATGTTGATAAGGGTGTTGGTTATTATGATGATGATAAATCATTATGATGATAAGGGTGTTGGTTATTACGATGATAAATCATTATGTTGATAAGGGTGTTGGTTATTATGATGATGATAAATCATTATGATGATAAGGGTGTTGGTTATTATGATGGTGATAAATCATTATGATGATAAGGGTGTTGGTTATTATGATGATGATAAATCATTATGATGATAAGGGTGTTGGTTATTATGATGGTGATAAATCATTATGATGATAAGGGTGTTAGTTATTATGATGATGATAAATCATTATGATGATAAGGGTGTTGGTTATTATGATGATGATAAATCATTATGATGATAAGGGTGTTGGTTATTATGATGGTGATAAATCATTATGATGATAATGGTGTTGGTTATTATTATGGTGATAAATCATTATGATGATAAGGGTGTTGGTTATTATGATGGTGATAAATCATTATGATGATAAGGGTGTTGGTTATTATGATGATGATAAATCATTATGATGATAAGGGTGTTGGTTATTATGATGATAATAGTGACGGAGCTCATATAGTGGTGTTGATGATTGTCGCCATAGTGATATTTATTCTGAAGATTGTGATAAAGGTGGTAATAATGATCACGGTAATAATGGTAGTGTTGGTAGTGATGGTGCTCACATCATGGCATTGATGATTTTGAATACAGTGGTACCTCTGTTAAGCCGTCACCCTCGGGACTTTCCAGAGTGGCCGCTTAATAGAGAGTGGCCGCAAAATAGAGGTATAGAATAGGTATAGGAATAGATTTGGGACTTTTTATGTGACCGCCTAATAGAGGGTGACCGCTTTATGGGTGACTGCTTAATAGAGGTACCACTGTATTATGATGGTGATTATGTTGATAATTATGATGAGAATAATGACGAAAATGATTATAATATTATGTTGACAATGATGGTGATGATGATAATGTTGTTGTTGTTGATTCTGGCAATTAAGATTATGATATGATACTAATAACAATCATGACGATGATGGTGGTGATGATGATGATGATGATGATGATGATGATGATGATGATGATAGCGGTGATGATGATGATGATGATGGCGGTAGTGATGATGATTGTGATGATGATTGTGATGAAGATGATGATTATGATGGCGGTGGCGATGATGATGATAACAGGAAGCAACATTTCTGTTTTCTATTCCCAGATGGGTGTAACAATGGCACAGACAATGATAGAACCACATATGTTAGAGTCGTGTGTCAGAGATGAGCTTAATGCAACGTCTACAAGGTGAAGAGGTTTTTCATTTCTTACAAGTTTGTTTATGATAGGGTATTCCTTGTTTGTCAAAACTTTGATTAGGAACATAGTAAATCTATTTAACATTTATTTTGTCAATCCCAGTGCTATTTTATGAACCATTAAAGTACACACTCGTGTGTGCTAGAAATATATTTCCCATTAATATGTATTGCATGAGAAACGTATGTGATCATTTATAAAGTAGAACAACTACAAGTGACTTTATTATCATTGAGTTTACGAGTGCTGATGATTTACTGCACGTGAGTCGCTTAGAAGAAATACAACGGTATAATTTTAGATTTGTTTTTATCACAATTTCTATTCTAATCCATACTTTAGTTCGGAATCCCACAATTTTGTTGGACACATTAAAAGATATAATAGAAATAGTAGCTGCAATAATGAATTTGAAACATCTGGGACTAACGCCTGGCACTATTATTTGGACTTTGTGCCGTTAATTTCAAAGTTCTCGGGGTTCAGTCTCGTCTAATTTATTCTTAAGAGTTTGACTACAGCCTGGGGTAATGTAAACCTCAGCCTCGATAGCGTGTAATATATTCTTATATATTTTTAAGTGTTTCAATTGTTTGGCAATGTGTACATTCTTTAAATCACCACTGGCTGTAGTGAAATTGTCAAAAATATATTACACGCTATTGAGGCTGAAGTTGATCGATGAGAACTGTGAAATGTACCAGGTGATCTCGCTTCGAAGCGCGCAAAGGATTGTTTGTCAAAACGAATAGTTCCAAAATGGCGCCTCGAGACAAAAACGATTTCGGTTACTTTTAGGCATTTGCGTTTTGTTTCTATTCTTTTTTATCCCTGATAGAGCAGCAGTGAACTTTTATTGTCCAAGTAACATAGAACTTTTTAATATAAAGGAAAAACAACTCTCTCAAACGACGCCATCTTGGAACTGTTAGCAATGCGACAGAAATGCTTCTGACCGGAAGTGCGCATGAAATCACCTAGGTACTATTTGTGCACCACGTGCTGTCAGGGCTAATGCTGAACCACGATAACCGTAGAATAGTCTATTCTAAGTACAAGTATTGTTGTTTCAGGATCATGGCAGTGCTCGAGCCTTTGAAGGTCGTCATTAAGAACTTCCCTTCAAACAAAGTAAGAACACAATGGGGTTTTGCTATTAATATGGGCAGATAATCATATTCGTATTTATCGATTTGTGATTGATTGATTGATTGGTTGGTTGATTGATTGATTGATTGATTGATTGATTGATTGATTGATTGATTGATTGATTGATTGATTGATTGATTGATTGATTGATTGATTGATTGATTCATCCATTCGATTGTTTGTTCAATGCTGGTATGCTTGATTAATTGATTGATTTATTCATTGATACAGTCATTCATGGATTCTTTTTATTTGCTATTCACTTATACATCCATCCATCCTTCCATTGATTGATTAATTGTTTGACTTGTTGATTAATTGGTTGGTTATTTTCTTGATTGATTCATCTTTTCGCTCATACGTTGATTTGTTCATTTATTCATCGATTTTTCCATTCGTTCACTTGATTGATTAATTAATTGATTGATTGAGTGTTTCAACTTTGACTAATTGATTGTATGATTGGTTATATTATAGATTCATTCATTCATTGTCCCATCTAATCTATTCATATTCTAACTCTCCAGCCACTAGAGGTCGAAGCGCCTAACGTCCCTCACGACGCCAGTAAAGGATCTCACAAACTACCATTCGATAAAGTCGTTTACATCGAAAGCGATGATTTTAAAGAGGTACGGCTACCAAATTGTGTTCTGATCGACATTCGTTCTATATTACCTGTACAATTTCATTGTTTCATTGAGAGCTAGTTCTAATTTGATATTAATTAAAAAATAACTCCGCTCATATCTCCCGATAAAAATGCTAATGTAAACGGGCTTAAGTAGGTATTCGCCTTTTTCATATCGAGCAAGGGACTGGGTACGAGTGTGAAATACTTATTTGATGATGGTTCCAGAAAAATAACCCGTCTCATGGGAGAGTGACCAAATATAAGCTTGTTAACCAAGTTTAAGAACGTTTGGCTAAATAGAAAAAAATATATGAGCATCCAAACTCTGCCAAAATTACAGAGAAATGTATGGTGTCCTTCCAAAACGTCCTCCCAAACCATACATTCTTTGTATTTTCGAAAAAAATGCCATAATTTCGTTGCAATTTGCAAAAACTTGTTCAAACTTTCAATTCTTACTAATTTGTATTTGTTCTTTAATTTTGAGAAACTTGGTTCCAGTCCCTTGCTCGATATGGAAAAGGCTAATTGGAAATTTAAAGATAACTATTAAAATTCACTCTTTCTGATTGGCTGAGGCTAGGCGCGTACTTTCTGAAAGAACACAGCGCGCTCGTTTGCATGTTGATGAAATATGTCAATTTGTGTTTTATAAAAGAAATAGAAAACTTATTTCTGTGCTGTATGCAGTTATTAAGCACTTTTCAAAATGCCTAGTTTCTTTTATTTTAAATATTTTTTTTTAGTTTAAAGTAAAACTTCCATCAAAATAAGAGCATTACTAGTCTCAAAGGATTTCTTTCTTGTGTGTAGTGTAGATTATCAGAACACTCGACTTCGCGTCGTGCTTCTCTTAACAATTCTCTCGTGTTCTGTCAATCCTGGCGTGCTTTATAACTGCACACAGCACGCGCGTTCTATTTCTGAATTAGCTGAAGACACTGAATGTAAAGCGTCAAAGCTGGTGATGTTTCGGACTTATCGTTTCGTGATTTTATGTTCAGGTTGGGGAGAAGGATTTCAGACGTTTGACTTCCGGCCAGACGGTTGGTCTACGACATGCAGGATATGTAATCAAGACAGATAAAGTTATCAAGGTAATGATGGTGGTGATGGTGATTGTAGTGATGATGATGGTGATGTTCATGATGTTGATAATGATAGTGATGGTGGTGATAGAGATTGAAGTGATGGTGATGGTGTTGCTCAAGATGATAATGATAGCGATGGTGATGCTGATTGTAGTGATGATGATGGTGTTGTTCATGATAATGGTAACGATGATGATGATGGTGGTGATGGTGTTTTTCAAGATGTAATTATGATGGTAATGATGATGATGATGGTGGTGACGATGTTGTTGATGATGATGGTGTTGTTCATGATAATAATGATGATGATTATGGTGGTGATGGTGTTGTTCATGATGATGTTGATAAAGTTATGATGACGAAGTTTTTCATATTAATGATGGTGATGCGAATGATAATTGTGATGATGACGAATATGGTGTTTTTGTTGTTGTTGTTGCTGATGATGCTGATGCTGATGCTGCTGCTGCTGATGATGATGGTCCAATAAGATGATAACAATGATTGTCATATTGCTGTTCCTGCTGCTCATAATATCAATGTTACCGTGGTTTTCTAGAATGCTAATGGTGACGTAACAGAAGTCCAGGTCACGTGTGAATTGGCTACGACTGCTGCCAAGCCAAAGGCCTGGATCCACTGGGTCTCGCTACCAGTCTCCTGTGAAGTACGCCTCTATCATAGACTGTGAGTAAAGCTATTATTCAATTCATTTCCTTCTCTGAATGACCTATTGCCTTGCAACCTTTTTAACTCGTGGACTGAAAATCTTCGAGTTTTTGGGATGGGGCTTTTGAACCGGAAGTGTCACTCACTCACTTGCTCACTCACTAGAGTATCAGTGTAAACTTTTGAGCCCCAAGATTTTGGTCAGCGTACCGCCGTATATGCATTACATCATCCTTCAAACAACCACTCTCCCAATTGGGTTTCCTACGTTAAAATATGTTTATGTCGATAGTCGTTGTGCAATTGTTTTAGTTGATATACATATGGGTTTTCTAATAGGTTCCGCCACAAGTTTCCCGAGGATCCAGAGGTGGTCCCAGGCGGCTTTATAACTGATTGTGATAAGGTAATCATAGTAATATGATACTAACAACCAATTTCTTAATACAGTGGAATAATCCGGCCACTGAAGGGACATCCAAAAGTAGCCGTATTAACGGGGTGGTCGTATTAAGCGGTTGAATTTTATAGACAATGTATGGGCATGCGTTTCGTTGGGACCTAAAAAAACTGGCCGTAATGACGGGATGGCCGTATTAAGCGGGTGTCCGTAAGCGCTGCCTTACCCTTACGTAATTCTTTGTCAAATACAACTGTAGATGGACGTACAGTGACGTATTTTGTTATGGTTTTGCCAACCAACCATTATTGGAACAAAGAAAATTAAGAAATCTATTGTGCAAATGCTTGGCAAAGTATAGTATCACAAAACGAACACTTGTGAAGGCCCGGGCAAACGCCTTCAACAGTTGCTTCAACATCCAAGGCTTAAAAAGCAACTTTATAATTTCCATACTGATAAATTCATCACTTGTTTTGATACCACTAGAATCCAAACTTGGAAATCAGTCCGTCCTCATTGCCGCTAACCTGTAGACTACGAGTAGTCCTTCTTTTCCCTCCAGAATCAGTAATTTAAAAAAACGAGTGTTGCGGGATTCCTGTGGAGCGCGCCGGAAATAGATTGTTGAGTAGGGAGAGGAAAAGAAGGGACTACAGACAACACTGTAAGAAACGAATTACCGCCCTTTTTTAACAAATAGTTATCTTGTCAAAATCGTGTCATCGGGTAATCAATATCAAATGGATCATTTAGACTGCAATTAAATCCAATTAATTTTAACCAATCCAATTGGATCTGTAAAATGTCTCTTATTATCGCTTCGCAATGTAAACATCTATGGCGGATACACCAAAAAAACCTGCCAAGAGAGGGCGAAAGCCGAAGCCATCCACAGTCGATGACTTTTGCAGAGCATGTGGCTGCTCTTTCAAAATAGTTTACGGAGAGTTTGCAAAAGTTTCACATATTTCCACGGAAAATCCGTTTGACCTCCCAGGACGTTCTGGCGTTCGCCAAAACAAATAGTTGGTAGATCAAGCTCTTGCCAAAACCGGTCGGCAGAACAGTGAAAACATCTTTGCCATCTAGCAAATTGATAACGGCCACTTTCTGTTCTTCTTTTAAGGATGAAACGTTTGGAAAACTTTCCAGACACTCGTTTAAAATAGCTTCATGGTCAGCCATAGTAAACTAAGTGACCGTGTGCTGGAATGTTTCACGATGACGCTTGACAGCTCTGCGCGTTCCATTACAGCCGCTGACAGATTGATCGTTTTTAGCCAATCGGAATTTTCCGTTGTGAGAGCAACGGATAATTCGTTTCTTACAGTGTTGTCTGTAGTCCCTTCTTTTCCTCTCCCTACTCAGCGATCTATTTCTGGCGCGCTCCACAGGAATCCCGCAACACTCGTTTTTTTAAATTACTGATTCTGGAGGGAAAAGAAGGACTACTCGTAGTCTACTAACCTGTGTATCAGGTATCCCCCCCCGGGATAGGATTTGGGTAGGGGTGTTCCGCTGGGATCCTAAAACGGTGACCCTGTTTATGACAGGAAAACAACAAATTCGTATACCCTGTTTATGACAAGGGATAAAAATGGGACCCTGTTTATGCCGCGAAAACGTGCTGAATTTCACAAAAGACGAAAGACCGCGCTGCTCATCGTATTACCTAATTAATATACCTGAATATGACAAAAAAACCCTAAGGAAATTGGGAAATGGGGTAAAAATATACCCTGTTCATGACAGAAAACTCGAAAAACCCATACCCTGTTTATGACAGAAAGCTCGAAAAACCATACCCTGTTCAGCGGATCATCCCCGTATAGTAAATATATGGGAGTACCCCCCCCCCCCCCCCCCCGGGGTATCCCCCCTCCCCTAGAGCCTGATACTCAGGTTACATTGCCGCACAGTTAATAGTTTTAACTGTTGCTAGATTTATATATTCATGTAGTTTATGTGTGTGATTTTATATTTATATACTTATATGTGTTTTTTTTTGTGTGTGTGTGTGTGTTGCGAACCAATGTCGAAGCAAATGTTGAAGCCGTTTACCCGAGCCTTAACACTATGTTCACCATTACAGAAAAAAATAAAAGTCAACATGTTTGTCTGTGTGCTTATATATATGTTAACTGGTTCATACTTCAAAATCTTATAAAATTTATAATTGTGCTGACTCGTAACATTCCGTTTTTTTTTTTGCTGTGCCTTGATAGCCTCTTATCTCTCTTTTTCAGGATTCTCTTACTGTAATTTCTAATGCCATGGTCGATGTTACTGCAAAAGGAGCCAAGGTCTATTCGAAGTTTCAGTTTGAAAGACTGGGGTACTTCTGCGTTGATCAAGATACTAGAAATGATAAGGTACGTTGAGGAAACATTGGGAAGGAAAATGAAAGGGAAGGTAGGGTAAAGGGAGGAAGGAAGGAGAAAAGAAGGAATGAAAGAAGGAATGAAAGAAGGAATGAAAGAAGGAATGAAAGAAGGAAGGATAAAGGGAGGAAGGAACGGGGAAAAAGGAAAGACAAAACAGAGAAAAGAAGGAAGAAAGAAAGGGATGAAGAAAGGAGAAAGGGAAGAAGAAAGCAATTAAGTCAAGGAAGGAATGGAGGAAGGAAGTAAAAAAAAGAAGAAAAGACAGAACGAAGAAAAGTAGGAACAAAGAAGTACTACCATTCATGATTGTTAATCATCTTCATAACTTCTCTATTTTTGCCATTTTCAGCTAATTTTCAATCGAACTTTGCCTCTGAAAGAAGACACTGGCAAGAATACATCGTAAATCAAACAATATTGCACACCAGTCGACTACACAGCTGTTCATGGGATATGGCGCGACTGAAAGCGTTCTGCTAGCTACAAAGATATCTCTTAATCAGAGCCTACGTTCCTCTTGACCGAGTAACACTGGTAAAGAGGAGCGGTGGCTATGGGTACGAGATTACTGCAAAGACCCTAGACATTGGGGTGATAATTTTAACCCTTCTGGCACGATTCTGAGAAATGTGTTGCAATGTACGCGGTTGTGATTGTTATGTGATGACTCTGGGCGTTGCGTGACGATTCTGACTGTTGTTTGGCGACTCTGAGCGTTTTACTCTGCTTCTGGGTGTTGTGTGACGATTCTAAGCTTGGTGTCACGGCTACTTTTTGTGACGACTCTTTGTTTTGTGACGTTACTGTGTTGTTTGACGACCCTTTGTTTTGTGACGTTACTGTGTTGTGTGACGACACTTTGTTTTGTGACGGTACTTTGTTGTGTGACGATTCGATAACCAGATGAACAGCTCGGAAGCCTTAGCCTTGCGTGACATGTCTAGAAATAGCGTGACTAGAAATATATGATCGCTGCGTGACGATATTCAAAACAGCATATGTAGAAGACTAGCGCACTTTTAAATAAATTATTAACAGACTAGAACTTTGCATGTTTTTTTACGTAACTTCGTTCGAAGAGTTTGAAGTTGATTATCTGCAAATGATGGATATCCCCCCCCCCCCCCCACACACACACCTGTTTTTTTACTGTCCATTTATAATTGATTTCGAATTTGCGATACTTTCTATGTTTTAACATAAAAAAAAGCTCATAAAAAAGCTCATATTAAAAAGCTCATATTACTTCCATCCCAGACGAACCATTTGATTTGAATATCAATGGAAACTAGCGAGTAAACTAGTATAAAATTTTACTCCGAGGAAGTGCTCGAAACGTCAGTAATTAACTTTAGTTTACGGTATTTAATATCTTTATTTTTTGTTCAATCGAGACCGTACCTAAAGTTTCCCGACGTGCGAATGGCTACCTAAAAAAGGCAATATTAATATACCCTGTCGTCAACAAAAAATCAGTCTGTAGGCCGTGATCGACGTTTAAAAAAACGTGCAATCTTCGATGGCCGAATAACAATAAGGCGCTGTGAAAAGCATAATATTTTTTTTACCTTTACTTTAAATAAGGTTGGAGTAAGACAAAAGATGTATTGTCTATAGTCAAGTATGCAGGTCAAGATTAAAAATTTAAATCACACCATAAATCACTAAGCGTAACTATGACAACAATGCAATAGTTTTTAATATACAACAATTTCTGTTTATAAAACTTTTGGTTACAATAATTAACATTTTGAGTCAAAACAAAGAAATTGATAGCGTTTCAAACTGTGGCACCATGCTAAGAAGTTCTTTATGCAAAACTGTCTCGCTTTAATCTCCATAATTATTGGTATAAACAAACAACATTTTAAAGCCACATAAGCAGATAAAATCTTAGATGTTTTGCTGTTAAAATAGCCACAATTATACGAAAACAATTACTCTTGCTTTTGAATAGTAAGAAAAGTTATAGCATATAGGTGACAATGTAATTATTTCAAATACTTAGCAAAATATATTCGCTTTTATATAAAAGCATTGCTTAGCTATTAAAAACTAGCTAAGTTACGTTGACAACTACGTTAATATTTTGCAGCATACTTAGCATAAAAATACTCGGTTTTAAGCCACAAAACGAAGTTACTTGCCGACTAGAGTTCAGTCTTCACGTAGTTGATTTTTGCTTGCTAAAAAAGCCTGTCGAATTTCACAGATGTTGGTGATGATATTCCACTAGAAACTTACTTAAAATACTCGCTTTCCAGCCACAAAATAAACTAGAGACTCGAGTGTTTGTAGGCGAGTTGTCTTGCGAAATGTTAATGATAGAAGATGCCATTAGGCCTGTAAAATGAGTCTTTTATCACTTTCGTTCGGCCGAACTGGTCCCCGCGAACAGCTGGCACATATTCGTTTATCTTCCAGCCAACTTCCCAAGCGCTAGTAATTGGGAACTCATACTTGTCCTCTGGTTTCTTGAGCTTTCTTTGTTGTAGGTATTGATAACGTCCTTCGCCCAAAGCACTGAAACCCTTGTAAAGTAAGCCCTTTGTGTCTGTGGAGACTGGACGCATTTCTACAAGAAGATCATCGAGGTTCGTCTTCGCTGCCGCTTCGAACTTCTCTTTACTGGAAGCTTGTAGACTCTTCTGGTCTGTGGCATTCTTCTTTGTGTCAGCTACTTTAAGGTTGCTTAAAGGTTTAATAACAAGTCCTTCTTGTCGTTTTTTCGGGGCGAAAGTTGAGCGTGAAAACTCCTTCGAGTAACGCGTGTGCCACATTAGCCTTACTGTTGCCTCTTTTTGGATCGATTCTTTCCAGAAATTCTGCCTCTGTGTATCCATATTAAGTTCTCGAACCATCTTGGAAGCTTTTGAGGCGTTCTAAGCTGGAATACTGTAATAATTTCGATGTTCTTTCGAGACAATTTGATGTTCTTCACGACGCTAGAATGTCTATTGGAATGTGTGACACAGTCCATACAAACGTTGCTATAGTAACGAAAGAAATCCCATCATCCCTCATTCTGATTTAATGAATTTGAATAAATAAATAAACAAATAAATAAAATAATCAGTAAATAGATAAATAGATATATAAAAAAATAAAAGAATGAATAAATAAATTAATAAATAAATGAAATAAATAAATAAGTAAATGAATGAATAAATAAATAAATAAACAAATAAGTTTTAGAATTTTCAATGAATGAATATTAAAACTTGATACGTCAGTAAAGCCAAGATAACATTTTTATGGTGTTGCTGATTTCAGTCTATTACCAAACAAATCAATGAATACAATAAATAGATTGATAATAATAATAAATAATACATCTTTATTGGGTAACAAATAATAAAATATCTTAACAATTAATGGAAAATGTTCAGAAAATATGCAAAAAGACATTTCACTTTTCATATAATTATATTTTAATAAAAAAACAACATATAAAGATATTTTTCAGTACACTATATACTTAGTATATTAAGGATTATATATAAATAAAAACAACCTCTATTTCTAAAAATTATATATATTATATCTCTTGGTAATTATTTAATTTTTAACTAATCAAGTAACTTATCAATATTTTATCTATATATTATGACTGTCAGTAACCATTTAGCATCCCCACCCCTCCACATAGGGGGGAGGAGTGGGGACTGCTTTACACCAGCTAGTAACCAAATTTTATAATAACTAAAAATCAAATAAAAAAATCAATATTTCCTCAATGCTTTAATTAAATGAACCAATAACTCAACAATGCTTCACAAATTTCAACAATAAAAACAATATCCTCATGAATTGGTTTTCAAACAAATAATTGCAATAAATATTTTCTCAATATTTCT
Organism: Metridium senile; assembly: GCA_949775045.1. Classification (NCBI taxonomy): domain Eukaryota; kingdom Metazoa; phylum Cnidaria; class Anthozoa; order Actiniaria; family Metridiidae; genus Metridium; species Metridium senile. The sequence goes on along the minus strand of OX459102.1, from coordinate 7,002,623 downwards.
TTATGTGGAGTGCAAATATTGAGAAAATTGTATATCTTGTATGTCCAAAAGGGTTTTCAATTAAAATTAATTAAAATTGTGGATACTAAATACAGATTATTATCTGTAAATGAACATACATACTATATACCTGTAGTATAGATTTGCTCTGGAAATTTCAAAGTTTCTGTAGAATGATATACTTCAATTATTTCTAGTCAATTTATTTAGTCAATTATTTCTTTTTAGATTATCAGTTATTACTGCATTTCTATATGCTAACACTATGCGCATGAAATATAATCAAATTGCTACTGTGTAATAGTTCTTATTTAGTGACTATCAAAGACAAGAAAAGTTGTAACGATGTATTGTTTCCTTGGTTGAGTGACTAAATAGTCACTAAATAGAAACTATTAGTAACTATAGTAACTATTTTGTTTTTATTTCTTTATTTTATAGTTTTTTTTTTTTTTGCTCTATAAAATCATTGAGTAAAAACATCCAAAAACTATATTTTGTTAAGCTTAACTGGAAATTTAGGAGTTTTTTGAGGTATAATTCCTCCATTTATCCTTAAGATCAACACTTGTTCGGGATGATGAGAAATTGTACATTTTTAAGATTTTCGACCACTTTCCCTCGCCATAAATTGCTACTCCCCTGCGTAACAATAAAAATTCCTTGTCTGACCAAGGGTTTTTCTTGCGGCGTTTTGTCAGTTTAGGTAAAGTGAAATTTAAACATCTTTTAGACGTTGGTGAACGAAACCTTGGTTGATCATCGTCTGGTCCAACTCTTTTAGTAGCTGCTGCGTTATTATGATGTTGATTGCATCCCATCCTTTTGAAAGGATTTCTTTTTAATCGATTGTGGGATTGTGACTTTACACTTGCATTATATTTGAGCTGTTTTCTTGATGTCTTTTGATTGGTTGCCAGCTCTCTTGTTATCTCGTCATCATCAGCATCATAGTCAACAATATTATCACTGCCATAATCATTATCATAATTAAAATCATCATCATCACTGCCATTAAAATCAAAGACATCATGACCAACACTGCCACGACAACAATCAACATCACCTGCAACACCACCATCATTATCATCACCACCATCATTATCATCACCACCATCATTATCATCACCGCCATCGTTATCATCACCACCAACATTATCATCACCACCACCATTATCATCACCATCATCATTATCATCACCGCCATCGTTATCATCACCACCAACATTATCATCACTATCATCATTTTCCAGGTGTGAATTTGATGGAATAGTTCTTTTTATGCTGTGTCTGCAACTTTCACTTTCGTAAGGCATGTTTTTCCCCTCTGTTCCATTGAATATCTTGCCCTTGTTTTCATCCTTGACAATAATCTTACGTGAAAATTCTTGCACATCATCAGTGATAATATATTCACGGCTGCTTTCTATACTAGAACGATTAGTTTTAATATCTTCTTCTGTAGCTCCAAGACTTTCTTCATCATTTTGCAGAAATGGTTTATCTAGTTTCTCTTGCAGAGGTTCAAGAAATTTGACAATGTCACTCAAAAACTTCTCGTATGAAAATTTCTCGTAGATTTTTTCTCGTAAATCTTTAATTTCTGTGTACAAAAGGTTCCTTAGCTCTTCTCGGTAAGGTTGGCCATCTTGCTTTTCATACAACGTATAGAAGAGATCTTTTGCTTTTATGATGTCACCATTTCTGAAAGTTGTCAATACAACTTGCAGTTTGATAATATCCATGAATCGAAGCTGTTCACGAGAAGAGAATGAATGCATTTTACATATTTCAGATGCATGGGCAATACATGTTGTGTTAAGAGCAACCATCGTGATTCTGCCGTCATCACTTCGTTTTAGAGCTTCTGACAGACCGCACAAGAATCTCGTGCAATGTAACTTCTGTCGTAGCACTTCGGGACACTTGAAATGCTTATTTTGGATAAAAAAATCACGAAGGATTGAAAGAAGTTCAGTGGACATTGTGTAGCCTCTTTTGAACTCATTCCATAGTCTGTGAGAACAGCAATCTAAAATTAACTCGGTTTTTAGGTCTGAAAGTTTGTCAACATCAGCACATGTGTTAGGCTCAGATTTCAGCCGTTGGGGTTTCGTGCGCCCGCGATACTCTCCCCACTAGTTAGTTAGTGGGGAGAGTATCGCGGGCGCACGAAACCCCAACGGCTGAAATCTGAGCCTACACATGTGTCGGCCATTTTGCTTCTAATACTGCACCATTCTCGTACCCAGGCTAACTCGGTCGTTCATCTCTCCCGTCATTACCTCTGGTAACAACGGATTTGAGACCCTCTCAGCCCGATGCTGATTGGCCAGTAAAATCGCGCATGCGCGAGTTTCGACGTACATTGACCCTAGGGTTCCATTCTCGTACCCAGGCTAACTCGGTCGTTCATCTCTCCCGTCATTACCTCTGGTAACAACGGATTTGAGACCCTCTCAGCCCGATGCTGATTGGCCAGTAAAATCGCGCATGCGCGAGTTTCGACGTACATTGACCCTAGGATTCTCGTTCGTGATTGGTGGAATTTCTACGATGCTCGGAGCTTTTTGAAATGTGTTTTCTGCGCATAAAGTAAAGTACACAAAGCTGACTCATTTTGTAACGGGCTCAGGAAGAATTCAAAATGGCGGGTAAACGGAGTAGATATGAAAACATCCAAAAAACGTTAGGAAATTGTGTTCTAACTCCACCTTGAACTGCTATAACTTATTTTCTGCATATTTAGGACTATGACTGAATGTATGAAGGTATGTTTTGGTTTTCGTGAAGCGCATTTTGAGACGATTACAGGCATTGTTTGTTATCGATAAATTCAGTACCAGAATTGAATTGCTGTATTAAAGCTTTCTTCTCGAATTCTGTACTTCTTTCCTGCTGTTGAGGCAAGTAAAACTTTACTGACGTTGAAATTTTAATGAAGTGTATCTGATCTGTTGTTTGAAGCAAGGAATCTCAACATATGATTGAAACTAAGGTTTATAACTTATTGTAAATCATTCCCACATTTATATCATGAATATATGATTGTAAAACATTCATATAGCCTTATCAGTAATAAAAATGATTTCAATGCATTCTGTAGTGGATATTATGAACTTTTACACTGTAATTTTAACTCTATTATAAAGCTATTATATTTGCCTTGGCTTTTCAAAATAATCTAATTATTATTAAATGTGAGGTGTTTATAATTTCACAGGCTATAATGTACATGATGAACAAGGGGTCAATTAGTATTTTTGTATTGGTGTGTTAGATTTTAAAATGAAAAATTTAGCCAATTTACTGATATAAAATTACAATTCCAAATGCTATTATTGCAACCACTGAACAGTCACTTCATATTTATAGTAGATACATGTAGTACTTATTTATATATTTTGTCATTGATATATTGATTTGTATTATTCTTGATATAAACAGAGTTAACTCTATTAACTCTGATATGAAACATAACTATGCAGAAACACCATTTTAGATATGCCAACATGTTGTGATAATAATAACAATGGCAATCAGATAACTACACTTACAATAGTTGAAGTGGTCTTATTTCAGTTGTAATATCATTGTAAATGTGTATACCAGTAGTTTCCTTTTTTGGTACAAATCTTTATATATAAGTTTATATACTTTTTGTTCTATACTCAATAGAGTGCAAATAGTATATTCATGAAATACAAATTACTAAATACTAATAAATACTGCCGGAAGTTCCATAAAATATTCAAATATCTCAGACATACTATATGCACTTAACTTATATTTCACAGTCAAAATATCTTTTTAGGTAAGCATATCACATCAGAATATACATGAAATGGAGCTCTGCAGTATTCAAATAAAAAAATAGGATGAAAGGAACGCAGTAAAAGTCTATTCAACGTCTCATTTCCATTCCTCATTTCATGTGTATTTAACTAAACTATTATCACAAACCCACAGCATCTTTCTAATTAGCAGTACTGTTGATATATTTGCTGTGTTGAATAAAATTATTGCACTCTAGTGATGATATCAATAAGGGTAAAATATTACATCATGTTACATGACATCTTGTTTTTACAGTACAGTTATAATGTTGGGTTTTAATCTGAACTGAATATTTGAGTTCTTAGTTGCACTGGCTTCATGCAGCCACAATAGAATGTGAAGTAATAGTTTGTATAATTTTAGTAGTACCAAACCAATAAGGAATGCGCATTTCAAAAAACAATAAGAATACCACAGGTGTTTTCCCTCTTCTTTTTACCTACTGATCAAGGTCTAAGTCTGAGAATTACAAACTTGACATTTAATTATAATCATAATAACAATAAAGCACTTTATTTTAATAGGATAACTAGAATTACAGATGTTATTTTCATCTAGTCCCTAAATGATAATAATTAAATAGCATACATACATACATAACTATGCTGGTACTTGGATAGGCAAAACTGATTAGATGGCAGATAATGAGATTGTTCAATTGCTTGAAATAACAATAAATATTTAGATTATATCATTGTTTTGCAAAAATAACAATTTTAATTAAAAGGACATAACTAGGTACTACTAGCTGACAACAGGTTACAGTCGGGTATTCACACAAACACATAGTATTATATATCAGAGGAACATAAAGAAGATTGCAAATTTTTTTTATACTACTATCACAATCAACTGTCACAGTACAAACCTCATTAACTCTTTACTTGACAATTGAACCCTATTTTATAGACCATAAACTTAGACTTATTAATATATATTTTTAATTTATAGGGGAAGTTTATCAATAGGGACGAAAGTCCTGTAGCTTCTACCTGTCACAAAATTAGTTTTAGAAATTTTATCATTAACTTCTCGTTTCATTTTATTCATTTTCTGTACAAACATTATACCCATGAAACAAGTAGTAATAATTAGTACTAAGTAGTGCTAATTAAACAATTGAAAACAATAGAATTAGCATAAAATATCACTATTTAGTACTATTTATTTTTCACGCTTTTAATGTTTGTACTCTATTGTGACAAATAAATAAATAAAAAAAAATAGAAAAAAAAATTTAAGTTATTGACAATTGGTCTGCATTGCAATAATTATCATGAATATTTCGATAAAATATGATTTTTATGATGCAGAAATGATATTTTGAACAGTTTTTATATCCCTAAAATAGACTTAAATCATCTAACCAGAATAAAATTTACTTGATATACAACTGAAATAAGACCACTTCAACTATTGTAAGTGTAGTTATCTGATTGCCATTGTTATTATTATCACAACATGTTGACATATCTACAAATAGTGTTTCTGCATAGTTATGTTTTATATCAGAGTTAATAGAGTTAACTCTGTTTATATCAAGAATAATACAAATCAATATATCAATGACAAAATATATAAATAAGTACTACATGTATCTACTATAAATATGAAGTGACTGTTCACTGGTTGCAATAATAGCATTTGGAATTGTAATTTTATATCAGTAAATTGGCTAAATTTTTCATTTTAAAATCTTACACACCAATACAAAAATACTATATGACCCCTTGTTCATCATGTACATTATAACCTGTGAAATTATAAACACCTCACATTTAATAATAATTAGATTATTTTGAAAAGCCAAGGCAAATATAATAGCTTTATAATAGAGTTAAAATTACAGTGTAAAAGTTCATAATATCCACTACAGAATGCATTGAAATCATTTTTATTACTGATAAGGCTATATGAATGTTTTACAATCATATATTCATGATATAAATGTGGGAATGATTTACAATAAGTTATAAACCTTAGTTTCAATCATATGTTGAGATTCCTTGCTTCAAACAACAGATCAGATACACTTCATTAAAATTTCAACGTCAGTAAAGTTTTACTTGCCTCAACAGCAGGAAAGAAGTACAGAATTCGAGAAGAAAGCTTTAATACAGCAATTCAATTCTGGTACTGAATTTATCGATAACAAACAATGCCTGTAATCGTCTCAAAATGCGCTTCACGAAAACCAAAACATACCTTCATACATTCCTCATAGTCCTAAATATGCATAAAATAAGTTATAGCAGTTCAAGGTGGAGTTAGAACACAATTTCCTAACGTTTTTTGGATGTTTTCATATCTACTCCGTTTACCCGCCATTTTGAATTCTTCCTGAGCCCGTTACAAAATGAGTCAGCTTTGTGTACTTTACTTTATGCGCAGAAAACACATTTCAAAAAGCTCCGAGCATCGTAGAAATTCCACCAATCACGAACGAGAATCCTAGGGTCAATGTACGTCGAAACTCGCGCATGCGCGATTTTACTGGCCAATCAGCATCGGGCTGAGAGGGTCTCAAATCCGTTGTTACCAGAGGTAATGACGGGAGAGATGAACGACCGAGTTAGCCTGGGTACGAGAATGATACTGCACAGCATGCAAGCAGCCAGCAAGCCCGAACTTTGCCCGAACTAGCCCATTACACAAGTTTGAAATATTGTGGGCTTCCTGTGGAATTTTCATGATTATCCCACAGGCAGCCCAAGCAAATCACTTGTATTCAGTGGATTTTTTTTTCCATTTTTTAAAAAATAAATTGCTACTAAACTTTGACTGTAGTTGTTGTCGTATATTTAAATACTTTTTGGATGGTTTTTAGCTAGTTTAAAGCCATATTCTTGTTTTCTCCCCCACTAACATTTTATTCAAAAATAAAATGAAAAAAACAAATCCACTGAATACAAGTGATTTGCTTGGGCTGCCTGTGATTATCCATGATATGATCACATGACCCGAATGACCTATCAAACACTGACGCAGCCTATACAATAGTTCTCCCGCTAGTTTGCCAGTCAATCATACAAATCGTTGCTATTTTTGATGATTTTACTAGTTATTAGTTAGTTATAGTTATTAGCATTTAGTTACGTGAGTAAATTAATCTGGAATTCATTTTGGGCTACTCTTATTTATTTATATATATATATATATATATATATATATATATATATACATATACATATACATATACATATACATATACATATACATATACATATACATATACATATACATATACATATACATATACATATACATATACATATACATATACATATACATATACATATACATATACATATACATATACATATACATATACATATACATATACATATACATATACATATACATATACATATACATATACATATACATATACATATACATATACATATACATATACATATACATATACATATACATATACATATACATATACATATACATATACATATACATATACATATACATATACATATACATATACATATACATATACATATACATATACATATACATATACATATACATATACATATACATATACATATACATATACATATACATATACATATACATATACATATACATATACATATACATATACATATACATATACATATACATATATATATATGTGAAGGGGGAGGGGGGGGGGTAATGGTCACGTGACCAACACCTGCAAAAAGCCTATTGTATAAAACAACTAACCCTTTTAGTTTAAAACAACTATTAAATTTTTAATTTTGCAGTTTACCGCTAATTGCACGCAAAAAATCGACGGTGCTAATATGATGGAGCTCTCTTCAAATCTCTTCAAATTTCTCCTATTTTTGACTTTTAGCTGGGGAAGAATATTTGGCGAAATACTGCGAACGAACTGCAAAAACGAAGGCACTTTTTCCAACGTTTTAATTGGTAAGTATGAAATATTTAATCCAGTTAAAATATCTGAAAACTATTCAGCAGTCACAAAGTCGACATTGAATTAATTAACACAGTCTTTACAGTGAGGATACTCGAACCGTGAACACTGACTTGACTTTGTTATTATTTTCTTAGCCTTGTACTGCTCCAAAACCTCTAGAAATGAAGCAGTGAGCTCCATGCAATACACTAAGTGTTCATAATACATCTTATTTCTAATCTATTCGCTTAAGGGATGTGGGATAAAAAAAGTAACAAAAAAACTCAAAGTGTTCATGGTTGTTTTTTTCTGGCTCTTTTTCTTCTTCGATGATGGACTAACCGTCTTTTAAAACAGGGTCTGAATGGAGTTAACTGTTAACTGAGAAACGGCTAAAAAATTAACTTTTAACTGAGAATTCCGTGTCTTTTTAGGATAACTGTTAGCTGATATTTCTTTGTTTTTAATTAATATATTTGAAAATAAATATTTCTTTGTTTTTAATTTAACTGATAACTGAGAAAGTTGCTAAAATTTAGCTGTTAACTGATATTGGAACCCCCCATTTAGATCCTGTTAAAACTTTCTATCTTGTACGCAGTTAAAATTCGTTACTCACAGTACTATTAAAACCGTTGATAATAATCATTTCAATTTTCATTTCATTCAATTTTTGTTATCAAATTATTATTCATTATGGCTCTAAGTTAACTCTAACAGAATGGTATTCATACCTCCAACTCTTTACAGTGCGATCATTAAACCTTGGAAACCAGAAATATTATAGAAATCGTTTATTGCTCGTTAAACAACTCACAGACCGAATGCTACACATAAGTCACGAACAATAAACGATTTTTTCAAATATTTCTGGATGCCCTCGGTTTAATTATTCGCACTGTGACACGTACACTGGACATTAAACTTTTTTTTACTCAAAATTTCATTGATTCGATTTTCCACCATTAAATGTCAAAGAGTAGGAAATGATGAGAAAATACGAAAGTTTAAATAAAATTAACTCGAAAACCGTTTAAACAAACCACATAAAAAAATAAAACAAATTTAATCATTATCGTAAAAATCGAAACCGGGCAATTTACGGATTTCGTCGACGTTAACAAAACTGCTACTTAATAATTAATTGTTATTATGAAATAGCACATAGCACATCCGCGCACTTTACACTAGGAACGCGGCTTGCAATTACTAGGAATAAGTAGTTAGTGATACAGCTTTCCTTGCTGCAACCGTGATGTTTCTAGAATTTTTTTTCGTGCCTTGCTGTGCCTTGACCGCGTTCGTGCCGTAAGCCTTTCAATATAGGTGGGGGTAGTGTTTACAAGTGTTGGTATTGTGATGCAAATTTGCCAATTATTTTAACAAAATCTGTTTTAAGTGTAGACGCAGACGCTTTTATGTCCCAGTCTCCATGCTGTTCCCTCCTAGCGACCAGAAATTAAAAGCATCTACGTATACGAGGATAGTGTAAGGCCCCTGGCAAACGGCTTTAACATTTGCTTCGACATCCGTTCGATTTTGTTGAATGGAAATGTTGAAGCCGTCTGCCACCACCTTTCAACATTGTTGAATCGATGTTAAATCGATATGTTGAAACAGTTTAAAAGGGTTTAAACGTTGTATCAGTGAACATCGATTCAAAAATGTTTAACATTCACAGAACAAAAGAAATGTTGAAGCAAAGTTTAAACGCGTTTACACTCTTTCAACATCAATGCAACATCGATTCAACACGTTTCAACAATGTTGAAAAGGTGGGCAAACGGCTTCAACATTGCCATTCAACAAAATCGAACGAATGTTAATTTTAAAAGCAAATGTTGAAACCGTTTTCCCGGGTCCTTTTCAATTTAAAGTGTCAAGAAAACATCAACAATTTACACCTGTTACCTAGTGTGAAACTCATTCGTAATTCATAAGAAATAAACATTTATGATTGTAACTTACATGCTTACAGCGGTTCTCAGTCACACGTGCACCGCTCTCGCATAAAAAGCAATGCCAAAAACCGTGAAGTTGGTGGACGTCAATCAAACTGTGTTTTATAGCGGTGTTTTTTTATGCGAGAGCGGTGCACGTGTGCCTGCCTGCCTGCCTGCCTGCCTGCCTGCCTGCCTGCCTGCCTGCCTGCCTGCCTGCCTGCCTGCCTGCCTGCCTGCCTGCCTGCCTGCCTGCCTGCCTGCCTGCCTGCCTGCCTGCCTGCCTGCCTGCCTGCCTGCCTGCTTACTTACTTACTTACGAACATATTTATGTGGGAGCTTTTAGTGATATTGCTTGTTAATATTAATACAGACAAAGCTCTCGACGATCACGTGATTCGAAGCATCACCACTACTTCAGCCATTGATTGTGCGTTCCACTGTATCCCAGCTCAGCGGTGTCTATCATACAATTATGTGCCAACTTCACAAAGTTGTGAACTGAATAATGCAACGAGAGCGACCAAGCCTGCCAGCTTAAAGAATAGGCCTGGAACGACTTACTATGATACGGGGGTTAGTGCAAATTAAACACTTCGTATCAAAGATATGCCTATTGTTCTGTTGCAATCTCAACTTGTTAATGACATTGTTTTTGCATACGGTATTGCTGATACGCTGTAGTAGTGTAAGCTTATGTATAGTCAGTCAATGTAAACATCATTTTCCACATTCTAATCATGGCTATATCGTTGTCATCAATCAATCAATCAATCAATCAATCAATCAATCAATCAATCAATCAATCAATCAATCAATCAATCAATCAATCAATCAATCAATCAATCAATCAATCAATCAATCAATCAATCAATCGATCAATCGATCACTCAATAAACCATTCCGTGTTATGTACTGTTGTACTGTTGTACGGCTGTACTGTTTATACAAAAGGCGTATTTACAAAGGGACAGCTTCAATTCAGTGAAAATTCAAATGTGATTTCTATTGTTTAGCGGTTGTATTTTCCCGTGCTTTGCTTGGAATTTGTGAATATTTTGAAAACAAATCGAGGGTTAGCCTGTGCAAATGCATCTTTTGTAATCAATAGTACAGCGGTGATATAGATATTGTGAAACTGGAACATTATGTACAATGCAATTAATGTTAGAATCAACTTAAAGTTGTAAGGTCATCGAGAAAGGTTTGGGATGCACTAGAAATAAATTGGTATCATAATTTATATATATCCATTAGAGAGCTATTATTGCGCATTTGAAAATCTCACGATTGATCATGAATTTGCGCAATATAAATTAATAAATTATATTATTTTATTTTTAGGCAAACACTTTTTGTCACAATGGCGGAACATTACAAGGTCAGTGCTTACGTCATCACCACGTGATTTGCTCTTGTACACCAAAGTGGACTGGAGATGACTGTAGCTTGCGTAAGTACCGTGAAAACGACGATGATGTCAACAATAACAAATTGGTCATCATTTTTCGATGTGATTGGTGTATAGAGCGAACCTTTTTGAAGTAGCGGTATACCTAGTATAATAATCAATCTCTATACAGCTATTTTAAAAACTATGAATACTGAATAGCGCATTCCAAGACCCAAGGGCATTGTGGGATTCATTATTTTGAAATATGAAGTAGATATAGCTGATATCTGCTGCCTAATTATGAAGCTAGTATATAGTTTCGGATAGAATACACTAAAAATACAATAGATATACAGCTCCAAAAAACGTAGAATACTGAAAACTGCATACTGAATTGTACATTCCAAGACCGATATGCATTCTGGGGCAATTTGTATTGTTTAAAATAAAACAAATAATAATTAGTTATTTCATTCATGGCCATTCGATTTAAAAAAATTTATACGAGCTATAGTTATGTGGAGTAATTATCGCTGTATATCTATATTATAATTAAAATTAATGAGACCCACAATGCCCTTTGGTCTTGGAATACACTATCCAGTATTCCGGCTTTAGCTTGATATAACTTATTTTACTTTAGATAACGTATTTACATGACCCAAAATGCATTTCGGTCTTGGAATACACTATTAAGTATGCAGTATTCATGTGGTATTCAACATTTTTAAAATTAGCTGTATATAACTATGTAATTTGACTTTAGATAATGTAACATGACCCAAAATGCATTTCGGTCTTGGAATATGCTATTAAGTATGCAGTTTTCAGTATTCAACGTTTTTTGAATTCCCGACTCCAAAAAAGAGTCGGGCGAGTGGTACTAGAATGACCGCGAAGGCCTGGGCAAATCGTCTGGGTAGATGAAGCAAAATGGCGTCTTTAGCGAACCTTCAAGAAATTCTGATTGTACTGTGAGTAAAAAAGTTTCTTTACCGAAGATGATATTCCTGGGGCTTGTTTACATCAATAAACACCAGACGAATGAAATGTGGCACAATTGAAAATGATATTTCTGTGTAGAGGCTGTAGAGGTTCCTTTACGACCGAAACAACGCAACAACAATTTATCGGTTAATTAATTATCCCTTAATTCTTTATCTGATAGAACATAGTTCATTTAGCTCTTTATCCTGTAAATTTATCTTCGTGACAAGAAAAAAGAATCTATAAAACGATGAATATTAACAAACAAAACCCAAAATTTCCTGGAAATTTTACCAACCTTTTGCGGCATCTCGAAATCGAGGAAACTACGGAAACTGAGGAAACTACGGAAACTACGGAAACTACGGAAACTCAACTTTCCCTAAATCGCTTAAAATGCTTTATAAACTATGTAAGCAATCTATTTTGGCTTTTTTGCTTAATATTAATCCTAAAGACTAACGAGAAGCGATTAATTCATGCTCAGTGGCTATTCGTACGTCACCCGTACCCGGACTTGTGTTTGCTATTGGTACACGTGAGTCAAAATTATTTAGAGTTTTCACAGTGATTCTGTATTATTTCAGTAAAGAAGATACGATATATTCGTTTAGATGGAGTAAGCGATTATCTTAAGCTATATTAAACTGATTCAGAGTAATTCTACGAGTCTGTATACATAGTTGGCAAACGACTCATTTCGCGACACTTACAATTTTCTTCAACTCGATCGTACACGACTGTAAATGTCACGCACTTATATTAGGACTTCGATGACACTATTAAATTACAACTTTAATAGTATTGTATACAATAAGAAAGCGTGAAAATGAGATATTTGTAGAATCACTGTGAAAATCTAAATAATTTTGACTCGCGTACCAATAGCAAACACAAGTCCGGGTACGGGTGACGTACGAATAGCCACTGAGCATGAATTAATCGCTTCTCGTTAGCCTTTAGGCTTAATATTAAGCAAAAAAAAACAAAATAGATTGCTTACATAGTTTATTAAGCATTTTAAGCGATTTAGGGAAAGTTGAGTTTCCGTAGTTTCCTCAGTTTCCGTAGTTTCCTCGATTTCGAGATGCCAAACCTTTTGACAAGATGTGGCTTTCTTTTTGTCGTACAAGCACCTCTACGGAGAAATCATCTTATTAATTGTGTCACATTGCATTCTTCTGGTGTTCGTCAAGTTAAACAAGCCACAGGAATATCATCTTCAGTAAAAAAAAACAAAACCCTTTTACTCGCAGTGCAATCAGAATTTTGTGAAGGTTTGCTACAGACGCCATTTTGTTTCGTCTACCCAAACAATTTGCCCAGGCCTTCTCGGTCATTCTAGTACCAGTTCCCCAACTCGTTTTTGGAGTCGGGAATTAGCTGTATGATATTGTTTGGTTGTCTATTGTTTATTTGTTTTTTGATACTGTTTTAATTTTCCAGCCAAACTTGGAACTGCCACCTCAACAGCAGCGGTGTCATGTCGTGCTATTAACAATGCTGGTGACTCAGTTGGGGATACGAACTATTGGATGAAACCGATTGGTGTACAGAATTCGTTCAACGCTTACTGCTCGATGTCACATCTTGGAAGTAAGACAGTACTTTCTTGGTATTATTCCTCTCAAATAGTAACCTATTTCCAGTCGTCCCACTGTGTTCAGATATAAGATTGGGCGAGGCCTGGCGGAGCTCCCTTTAACAAACAAAGCGAAGAAACAAAACAGGGGAGGGAGGGAGGGAGGGAGGGAGGGAGGGAGGGAGGGAGGGAGGGAGGGAGGGAGGGAGGGAGGGAGGGAGGGAGGGAGGGAGGGAGGGAGGGAGGGAAAACAGGAAGCAAACGCCAGGTGAATGTACACAGTAAGACCATAACTAAGTAAACCGTCTCGTTGTCGATATCCAAAAACCACTGTGCAGGTTGGCGATAAAGTGATAAAGCTAATATATATGATGTCATCTTATATATTCACACTAGTGGGACCACTGGGAATAGTAGTCCATAGACTATATCGGCTAACGCGTTGCTATGGACGTTTCAACCCAATTCAAATCTATTGGGAATAAGATTCTTTCTCTTATGTATTTCAATGTCACGTGGAAAATGTTTGGAACAAAAGTTTTTATTCCCAGTGGTTTTGAATTGGGTGGAGGTTTTGAATTGGGTGGAAACGTACATAGCAACGGGTTAGTTAGTTAGTTATTCTTATTTATTTATACATATTGAACTGTGTGTTATATTGCTATATAATTCTTAATAGTCCTAGTTTTATATATCAATTTTGTACTATATATTTCTATTTTTACTCATTATATTTATCAATTTTTATCATTAGAGTACAAACACTAAAAGTGTGCAATACTTTGTACTATTTACTACTAAATAGTGTTGATTAAACAATAGAGAACAAAAGAATTTGCATAATTAGCAGTATTTAATGGTATTTATGTTGCACACTTTTAGTGTTTGTACTCTATCATTATATATATATTATATATTCTATTTGTAAATTGATCGGAAGATCCCTTCTGCATGGGGAGTGTCAATAAAGTTTATTGTATTGTATTAGCTGATTAGGTCTATTTTCATTATAGCGTCATATACTACCAGTACCAGAATGCTTTGCCTACTTTCTTTTATTAAATAATTAGTGTCAATTGTTCTAGTATTCCCAAGAGGGAGTACAAAATCTGAATAAGAAAGAAAATTGTAAAGCATTCTGGTACTGGTTGTAAATCATATAAACAGTAGCAGAATATACAAACCACTGCTCTTGAACCTTTAATACATTTCGTACGACGATGCTCAGTGTGCTTGATGCGCCGTCCGTTTTTTCACCCGTGTCCAGTGCATGTGGATATAATATTTTACAATATCCATGCTATCAGGGTGGGGTATCGATCACGAATCACCCGCCGTTTTTTATGATTTCACGGATCACGGAGTAATATGAAGCGTTTTCACGAATCACAGTTTTAGACTTCGCGATGTTAACTCTGTTGTTTCTACTAGGCAGCATTTTGCGCTTGCTAGACGGCTAATCAATATTTACTAAATCTTCCAGATATACAAAGAATAACACTGCTAGCAATTAGCAATTAACGTCTCATTTTACACAACCGTTTATATGAAAAGCTGTCACGTTTTCACGGATCACCGATTCTGTAATCACGAGTCACGACCGTGAAAATCTGTAAATCACGGGTCACGGGAGAATTAAGATGATATCACGGATCACAGCTTAAATTTTTTGCTTTTCACGAATCACAGGCCAAATTAAGAGTGAACACGGATCACGGAAAACCTCTTCCCCACCCTGTTCTATACTATGTAGTCACCAGTACTTTCTTTTTCAGCCTGGAAAAAGGTTACTCTATCCATGTTTCATAGTGCAGTCAGATCTGGCGTCACTATCAGTACTAGCGAGGTAGATGGCGCTCTGAAAGTTACAGGGACCGTTGGCAACAATGGGTGTGGTGGTGGAAGGACCGGATCAGCTTCTATCATATATATCAAGGGCTTCTGGACTAAAATCAAATATAAACAAAAATTCACGGGTGTTTGTTCGTGCTGGAGAATCTTTGGAAATACCCAGTAAGAAGAGTATTTATATGACATTTTCCCCACCATGTGCAAACGATATATAATAATCGATATCCGAAAATCGATCGAAAAATGCGATATGTAATATATACAATATGAGCGGCCGATCGGCGAGTCGAAGTATATTGTATACAGATCGGACGCGAATATGGTACCTATAGTACTTATGAAAGTCTTTCTTTAATTTTTTAAAATTGTCAAGATAAAAGTAAATCTGGTTTAGGACAATCACAGTTCCCTGCGCCATCTTGAAAGGTAGCCGGGCCTTCGAATTGAAGCGAGACGAACGTTGAGCTTGTAATGATAGAGACACGTGAATAATAATCATATATCATTGCAAGCTAAACGTTCGTCTCGCTTCGATGCAAAGGCCCAGCTATCTTTCAAGGTGGCAAAGGAAACTGTGAAGGCGACTATTGTCCCCAAGGTGTTAAAAGGTCTCTACCACTGCAATCTCAACGTTCGTTTCGCTTTGGTACAAAGACACGGCTTCCTATTAAGATGGCGCAGGTAACCATAAAGGGGAATATCGGTTTGATTTGAATTATAGCTACCCCCTCCCCTCCCTCCAAAAAACAACAAAAACAACAACAACAACAACAACAACAACAACAACAACAACAACAACAACAACAACCCAGAAGGCATTATGGTTAATGTGAACTGAGTAGAGAATAGAGCTTTTCTAATTTTTTTTTCAGGTATGACAATAAAGGTGGAAATATTGGCCAAACAAACCACGGGTTGATTGCCTTTGATAAAAACAAAGACACTGTTACCGACCAACGTTACATGGCCGGGTTCTCTGGTAGGCATTACGTAACCATTAGCTATTTTTGCATGATTACGTCATTATAAAACCAGTACCAGAATGCTTTTCGAATTTTCTTTCTTATATCTGATTTCTATTCCCTCTTCAGAATGCTGGAATAATAGTTTATTTTTCCAGAATTCAAAAGAGAATTAAGGGGTATTAAAATGGCAAAGTTCTGCCAAGTGGTTCTTAATTCACTACCTTCTTAACTGCGGGTGTTTACTATATTTCCAAAAACATGGATGAATTCAATAACTTCAGTACTTATAATAATCCCAAAGCATCCTTGACGTCGAAATACTGCTATAGAAACTGATTTCCCATTATTTATATGTGTCTATATTTTCTGACATTTTGAAATTATTTCTTGATTTGATTAAAACTCTTTAAGTTATAAAATAAACAGATTAAAACATAAGCGCTTGCAGCTATAAAATGTATCTTCTTGTGTTCAATCTTGATATATCATTTGTTCGCTGCGCTCATTCGAGAGATGTCGAGTTGAACATCTGAAGATAAATTTCATATCTGCGCGCTCCCATGTTTTAATCTCTATGGTTTTATAAGCAGACATCACGCACAACCTTTATTGACAAATCAATTGAAGTTTACACAACTCATTGTATTTTTAGGTCACGCATTCTCTGGTACAACTAAAGCTTGCAGTAACGTTGGCAGTAACTTTTGGGATGCGCCAGTCTCTGGTGGAGTGCGTTACGCAACTGTAACGCTGCGACGTAATCCTGCGATACCACTGGCTGGGATATTTACAGGAACGAGTTGCGGAATACCTTCTTACACCATCAAAAACATTTATGTCTATTACTAATGAGAGGAGAAAGAGAAGGAGAAGGAGAAGGAGAAGGAGAAGGAGAAGGAGAAGGAGAAGGAGAAGGAGAAGGAGAAGGAGAAGGAGAAGGAGAAGGAGAAGGAGAAGGAGAAGGAGAAGGAGAAGGAGAAGGAGAAGGAGAAGGAGAAGGAGAAGGAGAAGGAGAAGGAGAAGGAGAAGGAGAAGGAGAAGGAGAAGGAGAAGGAGAAGGAGAAGGAGAAGGAGAAGGAGAAGGAGAAGGAGAAGGAGAAGGAGAAGGAGAAGGAGAAGGAGAAGGAGAAGGAGAAGGAGAAGGAGAAGGAGAAGGAGAAGGAGAAGGAGAAGGAGAAGGAGAAGGAGAAGGAGAAGGAGAAGGAGAAGGAGAAGGAGAAGGAGAAGGAGAAGGAGAAGGAGAAGGAGAAGGAGAAGGAGAAGGAGAAGGAGAAGGAGAAGGAGAAGGAGAAGGAGAAGGAGAAGGAGAAGGAGAAGGAGAAGGAGAAGGAGAAGGAGAAGGAGAAGGAGAAGGAGAAGGAGAAGGAGAAGGAGAAGGAGAAGGAGAAGGAGAAGGAGAAGGAGAAGGAGAAGGAGAAGGAGAAGGAGAAGGAGAAGGAGAAGGAGAAGGAGAAGATCTATTCTTTTCGTGTATAGCCAACATAGATTCCCATTTCTCTCAGTCTAATTTGTGAGCTCTGTACACATTGTTGAGAACCTAGTTAAATGTCATTTGTATGACAAACTCTCGTTTGAATATCAAAATCATCTACGCAAACACGCAGTTTTGTTGGAAATTTCTTTATGATTTTTTTCGGTTCGGTTGGCTGATCTAAAATGAAATGCGTTTAACGCTAGCTATTTAATTTCTCGCCCATTTATCGATAGAGTTTAAACCTTGAATTTAAAGCAGGGAATAAAATTGAACTTGAGGATGAAGGGTTTTAAAACACGACAAGTATATTTGTATGTACAAGCATAATAATGTTGCATTTTCAAAAATACCCGGATACATGTGGTTTAGGGCCTTAATTTGTCTTGCGCGTTTAAATAAAGTGGAACCCCACCTTACGGCCACCCGCTTAATGCGGCCACCTCGTTATTGTGGCCAGTTTTTTAGGTCCCGAAGAAATGCATGCGCATACATTTTCTATAAAATTTACCCGTTTATATAAGACGGCCACTCCGTTAATACGGCCACTTTTTGCTGTCCCTTCGGTGGCCAGATTAACGGGGTTCCACTTTAATCGTTTTCATTGGACATAATATTGACCTATCTATATATTGGCCATTTTCCTAGCGCGTTTTAGGGATTTAAAAATATTGGATATATTTGTATATATTTCTAACACGTTTTTTACTCAAACCAACAGAAGAAATTAAGGAAATGCAGTTTTGAATTTTTTTTTTAGGTAAAATTATAGATAATCTACAATCACACAAATATGGAAAAAAAAATTCCCATCAATGTCAAAAATCTTAAATAATTTTCACTGTTCAAATACAATATTTTAAAAGATCATCTGATCATTTCACAAAGTCTTAAACAATATATATTTATGTACATGGAAACTATAGCAAGTAAACTAGTCAGTATAGTAATAATAATAATAACTTTAATAGAATGCTCCCTCACGGGTTTTTCAGTAACTATTTTTTTTTTAAATATTTTTTTTTACCATATTCATGAAATGTGTTGTTTTGCTTTCTTCTTTGCAATAATTTATTTTATTTTATTTTTCTTTGAATTGTATGGATATTTTTGGTTTCCCCAAATCAATTTTCTAATGGTCCATCCCTTAGATTTTTTATTTTAATTAATTAAGACAAAATAAGCAAATGTTTTAATAATAATTGTTGTTTAAATACTACTGTTTAAATATATGATGGTAATCGGACTCTATTGTTAAGGTAGAGGGATATATTTTGTGTGTTTGTAGGTGATTTGTGATATGAGCTCATATGTGGTCTAATACACGAATAGATCGATATAGTGTAATGGTAAACCCAGTTTAACATAACTCATCAGGGGCTAAGATGTTAAACTGTTGTCATTATGGTAGATGACAAACGTGTTTCATACTCCAAGGCCTTAGAGCTTAACCCTACACGCGGTTACCATGGATGTATACATGTATTAGATGGGTGAAAGTGGTTGTAATTGTGTCAGAGAAGTGTTAGTTGAATGAAAACCAACCTAGGGTCTAAAAAACTTGACCGTGTAAATCTACGATAAAAAAGTACGAAATTATGTAAAAATTCAGCCTAGACACTTGTGAATGATTAAAGAAGTCTATGATAGTTGGTAAAAGACTAAGAAAAACATATCCGGTGGGATAAAAGGCTTTCTTGTATTGGAGCTGGTTGGCCGATGTCTTGCAAAATACATGTTGATGTCCAGCAGAAAAACCGGTGAAAAATATACGCAATACGATTTAAAAATAAAATACACGCGAGAATATTTTGAAAAAGAATTTAATAACGAACATAAAATGATAAAAATATACGAGAACCGTTAAAAGAAACCGTTTACCTTCCGTAGAGCGCGAGCTACTTACTAAGTGAGATAACTGCTACAAAAAGGGACACTAGTCTTTACCGTAATACACGTGCTTTTGGGGCTTTAATTTGTTATTAAAACCACTCTCCCCTCCCCCCACGTTTATTTTAGAATTTCAAAAGGGGATCAACCCATTGTTTTTCCTATTATATAATTATATATAGTCGCGCTTTTCTTCATTTTATGTTGTTTCTCTAAGAATTAAATATAATCTGTGCCACGCCCTTTCTATAGGACCGGTATCTTTTAAGAGGTGTTTTTGAACTTTTATAGTGATAGCTTTTATAAAACCTTGCTATATAAATCAATGAATAATAGTTTTATGTCTGATATTAGGCAAGGATAACAGTTTTGAACAGCCTGTTAATTTATGTTAATTGACGTTTCCCTAGCAACCATATCGATAAGTAAATTTTGCGCTGAAAAAACGCAAAAAGTGTATAAATGCACTATTTAGTGTAGCACAATATTGATAGGAAAGTTTTAAGCAAATTTATGATGTGTGTTTTTTATCAAATAACTGAAACTAATGGTTTTTTTCATATTTCAGCGAGTTATCTAAACTCATTTCTCATTTCGTGTGCTAGCTTGGCTAGACCCACCTGTACAATTTCACGGGTTGAAATAAAATCGCAAGTTCTGATTTTGGAGAAATTGATTTTCTCAAAAAAACAAAAACATTATCGTTGCTATGGAAAGTTGATTGATATAAAAAACGCCTTTTTCAAAACGTTCATCCAAGTTTAATATAAACTAAAACAATATTTTGTATAAGCTGTTTATAGAATTAAGAGAATTGCATTCTCCCTCACAGCCGTTACCAGTGTACATCGTCACGCAACGACACTGACTGATCGGCTACAAGAAAGATCATTACCTTTAATTAATACCTTAAGTATATATAAAATTGAAACTAGCGAGTAATTAAAACTAGTATAGGCTGGGTCGGTGTCTATACACCATAGGCAATATAATAAAATGTATAACACTGTAAAACAATGGTAACTAATTAATTGTACTGACATTTGAAGCTTTAGTTTTTCGACGAAGGACTCAAGATCGAAACGTCAGTAAAGTTAAGTTTACGTTTTACAGGGTAGGTTCTTTTATTATTTAGTCTATATATTAAAGGGAAGTGTGACCAAAATAGAACTACAGGGAACATCATTTGAAAGGATAGGAAACAAAGGTTTTCTATTTGTATTATTGACATCACATCAATGGGGGAGATGTTGTCGTGCACCGGAGTCTACTGTAAGTGGATGGTGATTGGACAGTTTAGCATTAATTGGTTTGTCGTTACGAACAATCATGAAGTTTCTTGTTTAAGCAAGTTAACTGAGTAAAGCGGAAAAAAATAATTTTCTCTATTAACAACTGTATCAACTTCTCTCCTTAATTATCTTAACGAGTGTTGACGATACACTTTGCTCTGATAAAAACACAAATACAGAAACGCAGATCAAGCTTGCAGTCAGTACTAAATCACTGAAGTTGTTGTTTTCAAAAATATGTTCTATATGTTGTTGTTGGTGTTGGTTGTAAGGACGGCCAGCAGTAATCAGGTAAGAATATTTTCATTGCAGTCATTTAACTGAATCAAGTGTCTTTTCTATTCGTTAATATTTTAATCAAAGATAACACTGTTTTGAAAAACTATGTTACTACTAGTACTAGCTTTATCTATATCAAATGTTTTGTAAGTTAATGGTTCACTTAATTAGCTTTGAATTACGTTTTGCGCAACGTTCACTATATTCTAACTTTACTAAGCTTTCATTGATATAACATCTTTGTAGGAACTTTTTTCAACGCATAGCCGACAAAAGCAAACTTTCACATTTACTCCCTGAAACTGTAACTAAAAACTATAATCTACGTCATAAAAGAAAGTATCAGATAAAATACCATACAGAACGATACAAAAACAGTTTTCTTCTGTTTGCTGTGAGACATTTTAATTGATAGATATACAGACATTTTATACCATATTATATATTATATTTGAATGTATCGTTTTATTGCATCTTAAAACTACATAGTAGTCCTCGAGTTATGTAATCAAAGGCCACCTATGGCCAACTCGTGGATCATAATTAGAACATTTTGAAAGCGCTTACAGTTTAGACCGCTCCATTATGATTATGTAATTATTTTCTCGGATTAGCTTGAGATGATTTGAAGCGAAAAATAAGTATTCAATGTTGTTGTTTTATTTGTATTTTTTTGGTTGTCGTCCGTTTCCCTTACGGTCCGTCGTTCCCTCAGTCCGTGATCCGCTGACAAGTCTGATATTTACCTGGTTCGATCTTCGGTTCGTGCAGAGATACATGCGAGTTCAAAGAGTGTCTAAGAAACAGTGTTATTAAGTTGTTCTTGCAAAATAAACGCCAGAAAAAGCAAAATAGATAGTCATTGAAGCAATTGGTGTTATATTTGAGGCGATTTGGGCTGTTGGGGTAGTTTTTAGAGAGGCCGTTTTAGCTGTTTATTTGTTGTTGTCGAGGTCAACCTGGAGGTTTAAAACCGATCACGTTATCTCACATATTGTAAAGAAAGAAATATTACTTTCATCTACATATACATAGATCGTTAAGTTGAACTACTAGATAATAGGGTGAAGCGATTTAAATTTTGCGAATAAGTTTGTTGTTCTGTGCAAGAAGCTAAGAGCTCGAGAATCGCCTGTTTCAATCGCCTTTCGAATTTGTACGAATTAATAGTAGTCAATAAAATTAAACTATTGACAGATAAACTGGTTACTTTAATCAAAAATATAAAAGAAATAATTACAATAAGCAATATATTTACCCTACAACATCACTAAAACAACTATACTGTTGTTGTCTTCACTTCTAGTGTGTATCGTACTCTCTAAGAATGCTTACCGGAAATACTGTTAAATATCCAGTAATAACAGCTTCGTCCTTTGTAACTGGTTGTGAATCCATTCCATAGCATTATGAAAGGATGGATAAAAAGTAGCTTCTGTTTATAGCAGGGAAGATATCTCGATAAATTTGATCATAATAAGTTGGCTCGCTTAGTTCGCTCGTAAATTGCATGATCTTTAGTAAAATTCACAGTGACCATTTCCGAAAACATTCGACATAAACTTAGACCATTCACTCTTATAAACTTATGTGTAATTCTACTGCGAATCGTGTGGCGTGAGCACATAAAATATGAGAGTATTCGCGATTACTTCGACCGAAAAATCATTCCTTCAAATATCCATGTGCTCGAAGTACGCTGACCGAGATCTTGGGGCTCAAAAGTTTACACTGACGGTCTAGTGAGTGAGCGAGTGAGCGAGTGAGTGAGTGAGTGAGTGACACTTCCGGTTCAAAAGCCCCATCCCAATAACTCGAGGATCTTCGATCCACGAGTTAAAAATGATGTAATTCAATTAATTTATCCTTATTAATAATTGCTCATTTAACAAAGTCATTACCATTATTATTTGAAACGATGTACAGTTTGTTGCGTATAGAAAAAAGCTTTTAGGCTGGTGGTTCTTACCCCACTGGTTCTTTTATATCACTATCAAACTCTATTAACAGTACATCATGCTTCTTCAGTACAAAACTAAAGTTCAATTGTAGGACCTTTACTGTATATACAATTAATATAGACTGTAATCAGAAGATGAGAGAAATATTCTTGCCAAAACTTATTGATGATTCATCGAACATGATGTATGGGTTGACAAAATTATCATGGTAATTGTATGGATATTCTAAAAACATCCTTCGTGGTTAAAAGAGTAAACATTGGTTTGATACTGTCTAACTAATGTCAGATAAATGGAAAAGTTGATGTCAATCAACCAGACTCCGAGTCTCGTAAGTGGATGGTGATTGGACAGTTTGGCCATAGTTGACTTTGAGTTACGACCAATGTTGTAGATTCTTGTTTAAGCAAGTTAACTAAGTATAGCGGAAAAATAATTTTCTAACTTAGCAACTGTATCAACCTTTCCTTCTTCATTATCTTAACGAGTGTTGACGATACACTTTGCTCTGATAAAAACGCAAATACAGAAACGCAGATCGGACTTGCAGTCAGTACTAAATCACTTAAGTAAAGTGTTGTTTTTAAGATATGTTCTATATTTTGTTGTTGTTGTTGGTTGTAAGGACGGCCAGCAGTCATCAGGTAATAGAATTTTCATTACAGTCATTTAACTGAAACAAAATGTCTTTTCTATTGTTAATGTTTGTATCGAAAATAAAACTATTTTAACCTTTTTTTCACTATATACTATATCAAATATATCACTCACTCTCTCTCTCTCTCTCTCTCTCTCACACACACACACACACACACACACACGCACACACATACATAAAGTAAAGAAGGCAAGAAAAAGTTACACGGAAACAAATGTCTGCCTTTTTTAGAAAATATATAAAACACGTTGAAATAAGTTTTTCACCAGCGAATAAAACTAATTTTAAATTAATTGATAGTTGCATTTTATCTATTTCAATATTTAGCAATTATTCGCCGAAGGCGAAGTGGTTATCAATGAATATTTACCGAGCGGCGAGGTTTCGAGCCGCGAGGTAAATATTCATTGATAATCACTGAGCCTGAGGTGAACAATTGTTTTAGTATATACATAATTCACAACCGAACGAAAAAATATTAAATAATTTTTTTTGTATAAATTAAGAAATTTATTGCATAACATTACAAAGCGTGACAAGGCGCACGAACGTTGAACCTCGTTTTCTATGAATTCAAATTTTTTTATGTTTAAAATGCCGTTTTACCTTGAAAAACACTTAAACCAAACATTTTAGCTTTCTTTGTGTTTTGTGGAATTGCGTTTTGTTGAATTTTTTCAATTTCTTCATCGGTAATTGTTGCAAAACGAGACGCCACTTTGCCGAGAAGCAATATTCCGAGCTTGAGCAGTGAATATGGTCTCAGATTCGGAGATAGCTAGCCAATCAGAGCGCGCGTTCTTATGAGGTTGTGAATCATGTATATACTAAAACATAATATACTATCTATTATTATATAATAAACAGTATATTCCCGTATAGAAAATCTATTTTCTTCTGATTTAACATTGATCATGCATCTTTTGCGATTTGTTTTATTTGTTGCATTAGCATGAAGTTAAACCGTAAGTAAGGTTGAGTTTGGTGCGTGACACCTTCGTCATATGATAGTCACATTCTTTTTGTTTTGCACGAAAATATTGAAAAAGAAAAAATATATCTTGAGATTGCACTATTTAGAATAATATTTAGAATTGTCGATGTAAGGAAACAAAGCTATTTTATGATATGCATTAAGCATAACAATAAGTTGTTAAAGTTTGAGAAAAAGATATTAAATTTTTAAGAAACTCTAAGAGTTTAGAAAATAAGAAAAAACAAGGCCAGAAAGCCATGAACAGATATTTACATAAAAACCTTTATATTTTTATAGAGCTAAACTTATCAATGCGTTTTACAATCAACTATATGTACGGACCGCTATTTTCTCAAAGTGCCAAATTGCCAACAATTCCTAATTATATATCTCTAATTGCTGAATTCGTTTCAGGTGTGTCGTCGTGGCCCTCCAGGACTTCCAGGACATAACGGTGTTCCAGGAAACAACGGATTACCAGGTACTCCTGGACGTGATGGCCGTGATGCTCAACTAAAGGGACAGCCCGGTTCTACAGGGGCCAAAGGTGACCGAGGTAAGCCTGGACCACCCGGTTCGCAAGTGGTTCAAAACTGGAAGCAGTGCGCATGGAATAAAGGCGATGGTAAAGATAATGGGTTGATCAAAGTGAGTATAAACACTACTGGGATAATTATGATGGTAATGATGATGATGATGGAAATGATTATGATGATGGAAATGATGATTATGGTAATGACAATGTTGATAATAATTATGATGGTGAGGATTGTAATTATGATAGTGGTAGTGATGATGACGATGCAGTAATGATGATTATAATCATGATGATGGTAATGATGGTGATGATGATTATGGTAATGACGATGTTGATAATGATTATGATGTAGTAATGATGGTGAGGATTGTAATTATGATGATGGTAATGATGATGGTGATGCGGTAATGATGATTATAATGAAGATAATGATGAAGATGATGGTAATGATAGTAATAATGGTAATGATGGCGATGATGATTATGGTAATGACGATGTTGATAATGATTATAATGTAGTATAATGATGGTGAGGAATGTAATGATGATGATATGGTAATGATGATGATGATGCGGTAATGATGATTATAATGACGATGATGACGGTTATGGTGGTATTATGATGATGATTATGGTAATGACAATGTTGATAATGATTATGATAGTGAGTATTGTAATTATGATGATGATGCGGTAATTAATGATGATTATAATGACGATGATGATAATGATTATGATGGGGAGGATTGTAATGATAATGATTGTAGTGATGGTAATGACGATGATGACTCATTCTGATTGGATATGATGATTGGTAACCATGGAATACAGTCAACCAATCAGAATGAGTTTTACAAAAGAAGGCCCGGATGCGAAGTTATCGGTGTCTGTTAAGTGCTAGTCACACATCATCTGAAGGAAAATTGTCGTTGAAAATCGTTCAATATCTATGATTTCGTGAGGTCTGACTGGTGATCCGTGAAACTTTTGCTGGTCTCTGGACAGAAGGATCATTAATCTATGTTGCTGAGGGGATTTTGAAGGCAAAGGAAGGATTAAACATGATTTTTTCGACCATCGAAGACAAGCGATCTCGATCACGAGTGACCAGCCTTTCCATATTTAAGTACAGGTGGGCAAACATTAAGAAAAAATGCTCTAAAACGTTCAAAAACCACCCAGAATGACATTGAATAAGTTTAACAACAACACAGGATTGAAATATGTTCAAATTTATATCAATAAAAAATATCGATTTTTTCCTCACATATCTCTACTGTAAAAGTGAATTGCTTGGGTTGCCTGTGTCCCTAATGGCTTCTAAACGTATGCAAACTGAACCCGCACTGACCAATTATCATTTCGAGGGAGGAGAGCCTCGACGTATTGAAAAACGTTTATTTGATGCTTTACATTTTCAAGAATGATTTTATTTTATTGACGATAATTGTTAAATCATGTTGTAAATATTGTTGTATATTGATTTTTAAAAGTTTTTTGAGTTTTAGTTCCGATTCTTCTGATCGAAAAAAGTCATTCGTACCCTACTTTACTGAGGCAGGTGTTGGTGCGCAATTTTTTTCCTGTCATGGGCTATGCTAACAACTTGAGCCTGTTAGCTTCGCGCTGATTGGCTAGTTTTTTTAGGCTACTTTTCCTTGTATCATCTAGGTTATGATCAAGGTGGTTTTGAGACAATTTTATTCAAAAGCTGTACTGAGATGATCAGAAAAAAATATTAAGTTTCATTAACCCTATTCAGACTGGGCATTTTTTTGAACTTCCGTAACCACTTCCGTAACCACTGAACCACTGAAGTTATGATCATTATATTTGAGAAGCCTTCCCCCTGTCTGAATAGGGCTAAATGAAATGTGATCAAAATCTTAATTCCAGGAGTGCATTTTCAAGAAAAAGCATTCCAACACTGCTCTCCGTGTCTTCTACGGCGGCAACCTTAGAATAAATGGCTGCACAGGTTGTTGCAAGAGATGGTATTTCACCTTCAATGGTGCAGAATGCAGAGGTCCTCTTCCCATCGATGGTATATTCTACATGAGCATCAGCAACGACATCCACCGACACCGACATATCGAAGGCTATTGTACTAATATCCCTGCCGGCAATGTGCGTGTTGGGTTCTGGGTAGGCAATTGCAAAGGTTATGGCAATGCTGATGCTGATTCGGGATGGAACTCCATTTCCAGGATTGTGATCGAAGAAGTCCCCCCACAACAATCATAGATGGAAAGATAAACCAACAAGATAAAGATTAAGTATAGATAAGTGTTCAAATACACACATTAAATAAATACATGTAAAGCAATCAATAAAAAGTGCTTATTCAGCAATTTTAGTGTGTTGTATTTTTTTGTTTTTCTAATTATTAACACTTTATGGTATAAATATACGTGTGATCATAGAAATCCCCCCGATTTACCATTACTTTGGTATATTTTAGGGTACCGTAGAAGAAAAGTAATTCATATATTCGGTAACTCATCTTAAATATATAATAGCTGATCGATTCTAAAATGTTATAATTTTTTTTTAATATCACCTACAGTGCTTCGTGCCTCTTTAGAAACACGAAATATATTTTCTTTGATAGTTGCCAGTTATTATAAGTTTTTGAAATAATCACCTGTGTATTTATACCTAAAAATCATTCTACTCGATCAGGTTTGATTAATATCGGTGAATAATAACCTTGTCTTATCTATGATTCATCGATATTCACCTCTCCTTTAGCGAATAATAGTCCCTTTTACAGTTCTCTGCGCCATTTTGAAATATAGCATCGAAACGAGACGAACGGTAAGCTTGCAAGGATATAGTGTCTCCCTCGCGGACGTTTTTAGTTTCGGGCTTCCTGTGTGCTTCCCTTACACAGGAAGCCCGACACTAAAAACAACTGCGAGGCAGTAGCAATGATATGTAAATATAGTAATATAGTAAATGTTAATGGAAAAAAAACTTCTTGCTTATGTGTTGTTTACGTCGTTGTTGGTCTTTAGCAACGTTTACAAACCATTTTAGTGATTTTACTGCATGCCATATTGATAAAAGTATATTCCTATTCTTTATTTACAAAGACTGAAATGTATTTTGTTACTCTTTACTTAAAATGACTAGCAGGGGACGGTTTGGGGGATTTGTACCAATATTTTTTGTCCATTTGTATTTGAATATTATTATTTTTTGCATGTGCATGAAATGTTTTGCACCATCTTTACATTGTATTTTTAATTTTGTTTTTCCCTTTTATGGATATTTTGGTTCAGTTCCCCCTATCACTTTTCTAATCGTCCATCGCTAACAGCTTGTTTTTTTTTTTTTTTCAGAATAGATCATACTTTATTTATTTAGGACAAAATAAGCATGAAAGTAATTTGCATAAGCTTCAAAACAGTTCATCTGCCTCACCGAAGCCGTCTTAAAATGGAGTTAATTGAACTTAGAAGTATAGTTTGCAATCCAATAGAAGATTGTATTTAGTGTATTAACACCGAATGTAATATAATTGAAGCAAAAAAATTGCGTTTAGGTTCTTTTTACTTAACTTAATTTATTTCACAGCAGCACACTTAGACCACTATTGTTCTTACTCTATATTAATCATTGTCTTAATTTATCATCAAAAGTAAACTTCAGATTATTTGCTGATGACACCAATATTTTTTTTTCACATAAAGATCCTACTGTTGTCGGAGAATGTTATGAACACCGAATTAGATACTGTACTGAAATATTGTGCATGACCAAATAGATTGACAGTGAATGTACATGTTAAGAAAACACATTATATGATTATTAGGTCTTCAAAAAAAATGATTCCAGAATTTTCTCCAGCAAAATTCAACTGAACAATTTGTACGAACAGTGTACATGAAATATCTATTGAATATATTGGCCAACATTTAGCATGGGAAATACAAATCAAGTTTATCCACTGAAGCAAATTAGCTAAACACACAGGAATAATAAATAAACTTAGACAAAAAAATCCTTTAGAAATATGTATTATGCACTAATTTATCCATATTTAACTTATGGTATTTTATCATGGGGGTAATACTTATAAACCAAAGTTATCCAAAATATGTACTAGCTAGAACAAATGTATTAGGAATATAAACTTTTAGTTGTACACACATGACACTAGTGTACTACTAATCGGCCGATAAACAATTAATCTGATAATCGTTCAGTTTTGAATACACGTCCTCCTATTTCCTACACGTCCACATGAAAACATGAAACAATAGGGAATGAATCCCCACCCCTCCCCCTTCAAATTGTCTTAAACAGGATATGATCTAGAATTCAGTTTGAATTTTGTTTTTGTTTTTGTGTGTCTTATCCTATATGGTACTGGATTGTTTTAAAAAGAATAAGAAGCTGCTGCAACACTGCGCTTTATTATTGGGAAAGCCACTAAAATAGTGTCCATTACTAGATGTGTAATAGTTCGTATAATTTATTTAGTGATGTTTCTGGTTGCAAGATAGTGACTAAATAAACTATGAATATAAATTAGTAGTCAGTAGTATGTATATTTTGTATTATTTTATGGTTTTAATGTTCTCGCTCTTTTTAACAATAAAACAATAATGTCCTTGAAAATTGACAACTGAACTAGAAATATTATTTTCTAATTGCAATCGTGCGATTCTTAAATAAATGATAAATTAAAGCTATGTATACTACAGTCAAGCCCCGCAAAAAAGAACCAGTGAATTTTGACTTCAGGCTGAATTGGTTCTTATATGTAACGGGTACTTAGAAATAAATGAGGATGAAGTGGTTCTTAACTGGTTCTTATTTCCGTCAACAACAATTGTTCCTGATTTAGAGTTTTAAACCTTTAATGCATCCAATGAAACTAGTAAATGAACTGTAATTTATAGTATTAAAAATTCTGAAATT
This sequence comes from Metridium senile, assembly GCA_949775045.1. NCBI lineage: Eukaryota > Metazoa > Cnidaria > Anthozoa > Actiniaria > Metridiidae > Metridium > Metridium senile. Next base: position 6,972,156 of record OX459102.1, on the reverse strand, counting down.
GCAGTCAGGATTTATTATTATCAATTTTCTACGTTTGTCTCTGACTTGAAAACTCTAGAAGAATAGACGTTTCGGTCCATTATCACGGACCTATATCAGTAATGGCGGTTGTGGTTGTGGCACATTTAAATGCGCGTGCCACAACCACAACCGCCATTACTGATGAAGGTCCGTGATAATGGACCGAAACGTCTATTCTTCTAAAGTTTATAAGACAGAGACAAACGTAGAAAATTGATAAGAACTGTAATTAACTGTTAATTATATAAACTATTAATGTAACTATTGTCTTTAACTATAGAATTGGTAATTGTCTAGCCCTTGGGGTCAGATCTTATCGTCATTTTTTTTCCCTAGTACTTAATAAATAATTCAGCTAAAAGTTTAATAAGGTTTTTTAAGAACCAGTTTCATTTTTCAGCATGAAGTGGTTCTTGTATTTTGGGTGCTTAATTGCCCAACTTTTAGGCTGGTGGTTCTTACCCCACTGGTTCTTTTATATCACTATCAAACTCTGTTAAAAGTACATGATGCTTCTTCAGTACAAAAACTAAACTTCAATTGTAGGACTTTACTATATATACAATTAATATAGACTATAATCAGAAGTTGAGAAAAATATTCTTGCTAAAACTTATTGATGATTCTAAAAACATCCTTCGTGGTTAAAAGAGTAAACATTGGTTTGATACTGTCTAACTAATGTCAGATAAATGGGAAAGTTGATGTCAATCAACCAGACTCCGAGTCTCGTATGTGGATGGTGATTGGACAGTTTGGCCATAGTTGACTTTGAGTTACGACCAATGTTGTAGATTCTTGTTTAAGCAAGTTAACTAAGTATAGCGGAAAAATAATGTTCTATCTTAGCAACTGTATCAACCTTTCTCCTTCAACCTTAAATATTTTTTAATTTCTTTTTATACAACGATATATGCTAAGGCTCGAACCAATATATTGCCTAACCCATCTCTATAACCCTAACCGTCCAATCGATCACGCTGACTACTAGGGATTTCGCTGCAGAACCACATAGGCTCATAGCCGACAATGGCTGTCGAGTCGTTTATTAGCCTTTTACGACGATATTGAGTAGAATATTTGTTTTATTATATCCACATTAACTGGATTGTGAGACATAATATATTTTAACTATTTTCAAGTTGAAAACATTGCAAACCGACAAACAAAGAACAATATAAGGTATCACATAATACATTTTGCAGTTTCTCCTTTTAATGTACAAGCCTTGGGTAGAAACAATTAATCCAGCGTGTTAGATATTGTGAGCTGTGACACCTCGAGTATGATATGTGTAATTTTCGATTAAAGATAGACAGATACAAATCTAGCGAATCCTGCAACCTTCATTGATCATATATTTACACCAATTGTTCAAAGTTTGACCAAACATAAGGCATTTTACCAATATATATATATGTGATCATGTGTGATATGTGATATATAGTGATCACCTACCAATATTTTGTATAACCCCTTATGATAATCTTGAAAAAGAAATTCGGAAAAGTACCGCTATATTCAAAAGTGGGGCCAAATTAAAGACCAATTGCAATTTTAACCTCCTTCAATAAAATTCTAGAAATGATTGTTTATGACCAAATTATTACTTTCCTCGACCTTCATAAAATTATAACCAATTATCAATTCGTTTTTAGAAAAACACTCTTAACCGAACAAGCAATCTTTGAGCTAACAGACAACTTAAAACAATCAATTGACACAAAAGAAATAATGTGTGAAATCTTTCTTGATTTCTCAAAAACATTTGATAATGTTGATCACCAGATATTACTGGATAAACTATATCAATATGGCATTAGAGGAAAACTACATATATGTTTTACAAACTATCTAAATAATAGAACCAAATATGTAAAAATTGTCAATTTAAATGATATCATAGAAACATTAAACTTGGCGTTCCGCAAGGCAACACACTTGGACCAATATTGTTCTTTCTCTATATTGATGATTGTCTCAATTTATCATGAAAACTAAACTTCAGATTATTTGCTGATGACACCAATATCTTTATTTTGACATAAAGATCCTGCTGTTGTTGAGAATATTATGAACACCGAATTAAATACTGTACTAAAATATTGTGCAACAAATAAATTGGCAGTGAATGTTAAAAACAAACCATTATATGATTATTAAGTCCTCTGCAAGAAAAAGTATTTTAGAATTCCAACTCGAACAATTTTACATTTCAACATATTTCTACTATAGAATAGAACGCTTCGATCATACTTCCTCAATATCAACATTTGTAAATAACAGTTTTAAACCTAATTGTAAATATCAGTTCTCTATCTTGATATTGACCTAACTACTATTCATATGGGTGGTTGTCGACTTGAAAGTTTTAACTATTTCGACAACCACACACACCCCATATCTTCTTTTCTATATAATATATTTAATTTATCAATTCATATTATTATCTTATTATCAAAGACATGAAGGAAAGCAATTATTCTTGTAAATATGTGTGTGAATAATAGAAAGTCTCGAAGACTTTGGGTCAAGGAGAAATTAAATGAACTGTAAACAATTATTTTGGCGAATTTACTCACTGGTATGTACCATGCATTCATGGTAAAGGTTTGAGGAAAAACTATTTTCTGATCCCAATTGTAGTGGACCACTTTTACATAGACTGTTTCTCAATAGGTTTATTAAAGTCTTAACTATAACCTGTACACACATGACACTATTGTACTACTAATCGGCCGATGAAAAATGTGCACACAAACTGAATCTGAGGATCGTTTTTGAATACGAAATGTTTTCCAACACGTCCACATGAAAACATGAAACCATAGGGAATGAATTCTCATTCCTACCCCTTCAAATTGTCTTGAATAGTATCTAGTATTCAGTTTGAATTTTGTTTTGTGTGTCTTAGCCTATATGGTCCTTGATTGTGTAAAAAAGAATTAGAAGCTATTGCAACTCTGCTTTATTATTGGGAAAAACATTAAAAAGGGGCCATTTTTGATTTGTCTTGAATATTGTATGTATTTTGTTTACTGTCAAGTGTCATAAATAGGGTCAGGATGAGGAACAACCAACATCCCCTCCCTCCCTTCCCCCTCCCTGTCGGTTTTTGTATCAGATCTTTTATTCCTGCTCTTTGGACTCAGCTTAATAGCAATAGTATCTCAGAGGACAAAATGAATATCCACGAAATATAATAAAATGTTCATGTAGATCTCAGTACTAGATGTATAATAGTTCGTATTTAGCGACTATTAGTCACTGTGAAAGACAAGTAAAGTTGTAATGAGGTGTGCTTTTCTTTCTATTTGATGTTTCTGCGGGTTGCAATTCAAGATAGCGACTTAATAGACTATGCCATATAAATTATTAGTCAGTAGTATGTATTTTGTATTATTTCATGGTTTTAATGTTTTCGCTTTTTTTTACAAGGGAAAAATAATGTCCCTGAAAAAACACAATTTAACTAGAAACATAATTTTCTAATTGTAATCGTGCCATTCTTAAATCAATGAGAAAGCTATGTATACTACAGACAAACCCCATAAAAAAAGAACCAGTAATTTTTGACTTCAGGCTGAAGTGGTTCTTATATGTAACGGGTACTTAGAAGTAAATGAGGATAAAGTGTTTCTTAACTGGTTCTTATTTCCGTCAAAAACAATTGTTCCTGATTTAGAGTTTTAAACCTTTAATGCATCCAATGAAACTAGTAAATGAACTGTAATTTAACTGTTAATTATACAAACTATTAATGTAACTTGTCTCAGTTTAACTAGAAATGGTAATTGTCTAGCCCTTGGGGTCAGATCTTATCGTCATTTTTCTTCCTACTACCTTATAAATAATTCAGCTAACTGTTTAATAAGGTTTTTTTGAGAACCAGTTTCATTTTTAAGCATGAAGTGGTTCTTGTACTTTGGGTGCTTAATACTTTTAGGCTGGTGGTTGTTAACTCACTGGTTCTTTTATATCACTATCACTATCAAACTCTATTAACAGTACATCATGCTTCTTCAGTACAAAACTAAAGTTCAATTGTAGGACCTTTACTGTATATACAATTAATATAGACTATAATCAGAAGATGAGATAAATATTCTTGCCAAAACTTATTGATGATTCATGGAACATGATGTATGGGTTGACAAAATTATCATGGTAATTGTATGGATATTCTAAAAACATCCTTCGTGGTTAAAAGAGTAAACATTGGTTTGATACTGTCTAACTAATGTCAGATAAATGGGAAAGTTGATGTCAATGGTGATTGGACAGTTTGGCCATAGTTGACTTTGAGTTACGACCAATGTTGTAGATTCTTGTTTAAGCAAGTTAACTAAGTATAGCGGAAAAATCATTTTCTATCTTAGCAACTGTATCAACCTTTCTTTCGTCATTATCTTAACGAGAGTGGATGATACACTTTGCTCTGATAAAAACACAATTACAGAAACGCAGATCAAGCTTGCAGTCAGTACTAAATCACTGAAGTTGTTGTTTTCAAAAGATGTTTCACATTCTGTTGTTGTTGTTGGTTGTAAGGACGGCCAGCAGTCATCAGGTAAGAGCATTTTGATTACAGTCATTTAACTGAAACAAAGTGTCTTTTCTATTGTCTATATTCTTATCGAACATAAAACTTTTTTGTTACTACTAATTGAAATATTTTGTAAGTTTTTATTGTTCACTTGATTATTTTTGAATCATGTTTTGCGCAACGCTCACTATTCTAACTTTACTTAGCTTTCTGAAGAGAAAAGATAAACAGTATTTTCGTATAGTAAACAGCTTTTCTTCTGATTTAACAATGATATTCGTTTGCGATTTGTTTTATTTGCCGTAGCATCGAGTTAGAGCGTTGAGTTCAGTTGATGCGTCACACCTTCAGCATATAATAGTCACATTTTTTAAAAGTTGTATCACTTCATTGCCTTTTACCACGTACATAATTTTACATTCTACATTTTGTATACATTTTTCATAATTTCTAAATTTTGCATTTTTCTTTTAAATTTTTCTCAGTCTAGATTTATCGAACGGTATATTTGTATTTACAATCAAAATGGTTAGAGATATACATTTAAATATAACATTCACTCACACAAACACACACACACACAGAAAGTAAAGAAGGCAAGAAAAAGGGAAAAGTTACAAAGAAACAAATGTCTGCCTTTTTAGAAATAAAAAATATAAAAATCATGGAAGAATCAGAGCACACGTTAAAATAAGTTTTCACTTTGTAAAAAGAATGTTGTGTCATCTGTGAATAAACTGAACTAATTTTAATTTAATTGAGAATACTAAGAGGTGATTAACCGACCGTGCATGAGGTCGGAACGGGAAAATATCAGACCGAGGTCTGATATTTTTCCGTACAGACCGAACAAGCGAGGTTAATAAATCGTTTATTATATGTTTTTTTTTTCTTAGCAAATTAAATCGCAAATATTTTATCTCAGAATCTCTCATTATTGATTGAATAAAAATACATTAAAATCACAAAAAAAAAATGGCTAAAAAACACTTTGCAGGTATGAAAAGGCAAAACTTTTGCAAAATACTTATTGCAATACTTTACAAGTTGTTTTTAATTTTCTGGTCTGAAAAAAAAAAAAGTACGAAAATTGGACTGTTGTCGTAGAAACGGTCCAATACGTCCTTTGGATGGACTGCGCTTCAGCCAATCAGAATTCGAGAAATATTGAAGCATGCGCTTTACAATCAACTTTATGTACGGATCCTTATTTTTTCAAAATGACAAATGGCCAGCAATTTTTTATTATATCTCTAATAGCTGAATACGTTTCAGGTGTGTCCTCGTGGTCCTCCAGGTCGTCCAGGGCATAACGGTGTCCCAGGACACAATGGAACACCAGGTACTCCTGGACGTGATGGCCGTGATGCTCAGATAAATGGACAGCCCGGTTCTCCAGGGGCCAAAGGTGACCGAGGGAAGCCTGGTTCTCCAGGGGCCAAAGGTGACCGAGGGAAGCCTGGACCATCTGGTACGTCAGTCAGTCAAAACTGGAAGCAGTGCGCATGGAATAAAGCAGATGGCAAAGATAATGGGTTGATCAAGGTGAGTATAACTACTACGATGAAAACGATAATAATCAAAGTAATGATGATGATGGTAATGATGATGGTGAAGTGATAATGGAAATGATGATGATGATGGTGATGATGGTAATGATGATTATGGATATGAGGATATCTAGGTAATGTATTTGCGACCAGGCCTGCATACGAGTTCACCAAAGTTGTTAGCCTTGAGCCCGTGCATTTTTGTAATGCGGTACTGTATAAAAATATAAATATAACGAAGGTCGCCGTTCATTCAACCAAACTCGCATGTATGTCGATACTTTTTTTTATTTTCATAAAAACAGTACGTGTCGATTAAGGTATTTCAATATATTGTAAGAAGAAAATAAACAACGGATTAAGAGTACAATGTTCATGTGAAACTTCTTTGCACCTTGATTTAATATAAACATGTACATGCATTTTGAAAGGGAATTTAGTCGAGCTTCTTTCACCATGGAAGAAGGTTCGCAGAGTCGTGTTGTTAACAGCGAATTCAGTTTGTTTCGACTCGTTTCGACATAAACCGTCGTTATCAAGACATTACATGAAACGAGATCTTAGGAAAAAGATTTAGAATGGTTTCTCTTGAGATATGTTGGACTTGAACGACGATTCAATGAACTTTTGAAGTCGTGAAGTTGACCGTCGTCCCTAATGGCTTCTAAACCTATGTAAAACCCGCACTGACCAACTATCATTTCGAGGGAGGGGAGCCTCGACGTATTAAAAAAAAGTTTATTTGATGCTTTACATTTTCAAGAATGATTTTATTTTATTGACGATAATTGTTATATCATGTTGTAAATGTTGTTGTATATTGGTTTTTAAAATCTGTTTTTGACTTTTAGTTTCTATTTTTCTGACCGAAAAAAATCATTCGTTCCCTACTCTACTGAGGCAGGTTTTGGTGTGCAATTTTTTCCTGTCATGGGCTATGGTAACAACTTGAGCTTGTTACCTTCGCGCTGATTGGCTAGTTACATGTTCTTGTATCATCTAGATTAATGATGATGGTTATGGTGATTATTATGACTGTCCACAAGTTGCTTGGCAACCGTTTGGGCGACTTTTCTGATTTCGAGCAACTTTTTTAATTTCGAGCAACTTTTTCACTTTCGAGCCACTTTTGTTCTTTTTTTTTAATTGTTACATGAGTTCCAACCAATTAACAGGCCCAATAAAAAAATGTTTTTTTTTTACTCCAAAGATTCAAATCCGGTTTGACAATAAGCTTTACAGTATTTGAATACTACACTTTGTGAAGAAGTAGTCTTCTTGTGGTAATTCGTGAATACGATCCATGTGGTCAGCGTTTGTATAATCAAAAGAAACTTTTCTGCAAATACCAAGGAAATATTCTAAATTGATGGTAACAAGTTATATTAATAAAGCTGACGGAATTTTATGCTTAAATCAACAAATTGATAATAAACGTCAAAACTTTTTGAGGAAATTTTAGATTTTTGAGCAACTTTTAAGCGACTTTTTGTTTTCTTGAGCAACTTTTGAGCAACTTTTTAGGAAATTATGAGCAACTTTTTTGACTTTTTGGAGCAACTTTTGGACAGCCCTAGTGATTATGGTAATGATGATTATGGCAGTAATGATTATTGTAATAATGATGATGGTAATGGTGATTATGGTAATGATGATGATGGTAATGATGATGATGGTAATGATGATGATGGTAATGATGATTATTGTAATGATGATGATGGTAATAATGATGATGGTGATGATGATGATGGTAATGATGATTATGGTAATGATGATTATGGTAATAATGATTATGGTAATTATTATTATGGTATAATGACTATGGTGGTAATGATGATTATGGTAATAATGATTATGGTAATGATGATTATGGTAATAATGATTATGGTAATGATGATTATGGTAATGATGATTATGGTAATGGCGATGATGGTAATGATGATTAGGGTTATGATGATTATGGCAATAATGGTGATGGTGATGATGATTATGGTAATAATGATGGTGGTAATGATGATGATTGTAATAATGATTATGGTAATAATGATTATGGTAATGATGATTATGGTAATGATGATGATGGTAATGATGATTATGGTAATGATGATTATGGTAATGATGATGATGGTAATGGCGATGATGGTAATGATGATTAGGGTTATGATGATTATGGCAATAATGGTGATGGTGATGATGATTATGGTAATAATGATGATGGTAATGATGATGATGGTAATGATGATTATGGTAATGATGATTATGGTAATGATGATTATGGTAATAATGATTATGGTAATTATTATTATGGTATAATGACTATGGTGGTAATGATGATTATGGTAATGATGATTAGGGTTATGATGATTATGGTAATGATGATGATGGTGATGATGATTATGGTAATAATGATGATGGTAATGATGACAGGGTTCGTGCTACTCCTTAAACTCCTTGAAAACTCCTTAAATTTGATTTACGTTTTTAAGGGCACTTTAAAAGACCTTGAAGTTTAGAAAATCAGCATAAACTTCTTAAAAACTCCTTAATTCTAGCTAAAGTAGGGTAAATTTTGATAAAATGTGTTGATTCTGTGCGATGTTAACAATGACAGGAATATCATTTCTATATTAAAGTTGTCGCAAAAAGTGCTTAAAAATTACTTTTTGGTCCTTGAAAACTCCTTGAATACTCCTAAGATTTTTTTCACTGACATCAGCTCGAACCCTGTGATGCATGATTATGGTAATGATGATTATGGTAATGATGATTATGGTAATGACGATGATGGTAATGATGATGATGGTAATGATGATTATGATAATGATGATTGTGGTACTAATGATGATGGTAATTATGATGATGGTAATGACGACGATGATAATGATTATAATTAGTGATAATGGTGATGACTGTAATGTACGTTGATGATGGTAGTGATGATGATGCGTTTATTATGATTGTAATGATCATGATTCTGGTGATGATTATAAGGATGGGTATGGTAATGATGATGATGATTAGAATGATAGTGGTTATGATATTCTTTTCACTTGTTTTCTTCATGTAATTTCTAAACAATTCTATTCTGATCACTGAAGATGGTCAGAAGAAAAATTAAATTAATTATCGTTAAATTAAATGTCATCAATATGTGAATTCCAGGAGTGTATTTTCAAGAAAAAGAATTCCAAAACTGCCCTCCGTGTCTTCTATGGCGGCAATCTCAGAATACAGGGATGCAAACGTTGTTGTAAGAGATGGTATTTCACCTTCAATGGTGTAGAATGCAAAGGTCCTCTTCCCATCGATGGTGTATTCTACATCAGAATCAACACCGACATCTTCCGACACCGGCATATCGAAGGCTATTGCACTAATATCCTTGCCGGCAATGTGCGTGTTGGGTTCTGGGTAGGCAATTGCAAAGGTTATGGCAATGCTGATGCTTATTCGGGATGGAATTCCATTTCCAGGATTGTGATCGAAGAAGTCCCCCCACAACAATCATAGATGGAAAGAAAAACCAACAAGAAAAAGATTAAGTATAAATAAGTGTTCAAATACACACATTAAATAAATACATGTAAAGCAATCAATAAAAAGTGCTTATTCAGCAATTGTAGTGCATTGTATTTTTTGTTTTTCTAATTATAAATACTTTATGGTATAAATATACATGTGATCATAGAAATACCCCCGGTTTATCATTACTTTGGTATATTTTAGGAAACCGCAGAAGAAAAGTAATTCATATATTCGGTAACTCATCTTAAATATATAATAGCTGATCGATTCTAAAATTTCATCAATTTTTTTTTAATAACACCTACAGTGCTTCGTGCCTCTTTAGGAATACGAAATAGATTTTCTTTGATATATAGTTGCCAGTTATTATAACTTTTTGAAATAATCACCTTTGTAAAAATTATTCTATTCGATCAGGCTTGATTAATATCGGTGAATAATAACCTTGTCTCATCTATGATTCATCGATATTCACCTCTCCTTTAGCGAATAATAGTCCCTTTTACAGTTCTCTGCGCCATTTTGAAAGGTAACCGTGCCTTTGCATCGAAGCGAGACGAACTGTAAGCTTGCAATGATATAGTCTCACTCGTAGACGTTTTGAGTGTCGGGCTTCCTGTGTGCCTCCCTTACACAGGAAGCCCGACACTAAAAACAACTGCGAACCACTAGCAATGATAGAGACATAGAAATAAGGTGTTAAAAGGGTTTCTATCATTGCTGAGCTCTTTCGCCGTTGTATCCGTTGTATCTCTCCCTTAGTAAGGAGGTACACAGGAAGCCCGACACTAAACACGGCTGCGAGGGAGACTAGCAATGATAGAGATAAGGAATAAGGTGGAATATGGTGTAAAAACGTCTCTATCATTGCAAGCTCTTTATTCACCGTCGTATCCGTTGTATTTCTCCCTTAGTAAGGAGGGACACAGGAAGCCCGACACTAAACACGGTTGCGAGGGAGACTAGCAATTAAAGAGACATACGAATAAGGTGATAAAAGGTCTCTATCATTGCAAGCTCATGCACCGTTCGTCTCGCTTCGATGTAAAGGCTGCCGGCCTTTCCAAATGGCGCAGAGAACTGTGGAAAAGACTATTATTAAATATAAAGCATTTCCACGATCACGTGACATGATTAAGTTATTTCTAGGGCAATCTCACCCTCTATCATATATAGTATAACCATCCATATTTGTTATAAAATACAACGAAATTCACAAATAATAATTAAGCCCTATTAGGCTGAAACAAAGAACGAACGCGTCGATAATAAATTGACTGATGGGTTTTGTAGCCTGTCTACAGCTGTCCCCACCCCTACCCCTACGGAGAGGTAGGGGGAGGGGTGCGGACGGCTGTACACAGGCTAGGGTTTTGTTATGTCATACAAAAGCCCGTGACAAAGATGTCGTGACAGAAATTGAGTCACTGATTACTCCACAGGTAGCCCATACAAGTATTGTTAGCTGAATGTATATGTTAATGAAAAGAAAACTTCTTGGTTACGTGTTGTTTACGTCGTTGTTTTTCTTTAGTGACAATGTCGAGCCATTTTAGCGATTTTTACCGCATGCAATATTGATAAAAGTATATTCTTATTCTTTATTTACAAAGACTGGAATGTATTTTGTTACTCTTTACTTAAAATTTATCGGGATCTTTTATTTCTGCTCTTTGGACTCAACGTAATAACAATAGATCTCATAGCACAAACTTTATATCCAAGAAATATAATATAATCTCAGTACTAGATGTGTAATAGTTCGTATTTAGTGACTATTAGTAACTGTGAAAGACAAGTAAAGTTGTGATGAGGTGTGTTTTCCTTTGTGTTTTGATGTTTCTGGTTGAGCGATAGCAACTAAATAGTCACTAAATAGAAACTATTAGTCAGTAGCAACTATTTTGTAATAATAAAATCTCAGTACTAGATGTGTAATAGTTGGTATTTAGTGACTTTGTAAGTCACAGTGCATGAAAGACAAGTAAAGTTGTAATGAGATGTGTTTTCCTTTGTATTTCATGTTTCTGGTTGCCAACTAGATATATACTCTAAATAGAACTATTAGTCAGTAATATGTATTTTGTATTATTCTAAGGTTTTAGTGTTTTGCTCTTTTTTACAAGGAAACAATACTGTCCTTGAAAATTGACAATTGCACTAGAAATATGATTGGCTAATGACAATCGTGCGATTCTTAATAAAAGAGAAAGCTAGATATAGGCTAGACTGCGAACAGTCCCTTCTTTTAATTCCCTGCGAAAATACAAAATCACTAGAAGACTCTGTTAAAAATACATCATGCTTTTTCAGTACAAAAACTAAAGTTCAATTGTAGGACCTTTACTATATACACAATTAATATAGACTATAATCAGAAGTTGAGAAAAATATTCTTGCCAAGACTTATTGATGATTCATCGAACATGATGTATGGGTTTACAAAATTATCATGGTAATTGTATGGATATTCTAAAAACATCATTCGTGGTTAAAAGAGTAAACATTGGTTTGATACTGTCTAACTAATGTCAGATAAATGGGAAAGTTGATGTCAATCAACCAGACTCCGAGTCTCGTATGTGGATGGTGATTGGACAGTTTGGCCATAGTTGACTTTGAGTTACGACCAATGTTGTAGATTCTTGTTTAAGCAAGTTAACTGAGTATAGCGGAAAAATAATTTTCTAACTTAGCAACTGTATCAACCTTTCGTTCTTCATTATCTTAACGAGTGTTGATGATACACTTTGCTCTGATAAAAACACAAATACAGAAACGCAGATCGGACTTATCGGTACTAATTCACTTAAGTTGTTGTTTTCAAAAGATGTTCTATATTTTGTTATTGTTGTTGGTTGTAAGGACGGCCAGCAGTCATCAGGTAAGATAATTTTCATTACAGTAATTTAACTGAATGCAAAAAAAGTGTCTTTTCTATTGAAAAATTCTTATCGAACATAAACCCTTTTTGTTAGTATCATACCAAATGGTTTGTAAGTTAATTGACCTCTTAATTAGCTTTGAATTATGTTTTGCGCAACGTTGACTATTCTAACTTTACTAAGATTTCTGAAGAGAATAGATAAACAGTATTTTCGTATAGAAAAATACTTTTCTTCTGATTTAACAATGATCTTCGTTTGCGATTTGTCAGTTTATTTACCGTAGCATTGAGTTAGAGCGTTGAGTTCAGTTGATGCGTGACACCTTCAGCATATGATAGTCACATTGTTTTTTTTTAACAGTTTTATTCAGTACTTCATTGCCTTTAATTTTACAACGCACATAATTTTACATTCTACATTTTATATTAATTTTTCATATTTTCTTGATTTTGCAATACTTTTACGTTTTTCTCAGTCTAGATTTATCGAACGGTATATTCTCGAATATTCAGTTATGTACAATCAAAATGTTTAGAGATATACATATAAATATAACAATCACTCACACAAACACAAACGCACTGATACAGAAAGTAAAGAAAGCAATAAATAAGAAAAAGTTGCACAGAGACAAATGCCTGACTTTAATTAATAGTCGCATTGTATCTATTTAAATATATAGCTTAACATAATAATTATTATATAATGATCAGTATTTCCGTATACTTGCAAAAAGACATTTCTTTTCTGCTGATTTAACAATTATCATATTTTTTATATTTACTGTAGCATGAAGTGAAACCATTAATAAATGACACCGTCATATTATAGTCACACATTCTTTTTATTTTACACGAAAATATTGAAAAAGAAAACAAATAGCTTGATTGTACGCGGTCGAGATGCCTTTTTCTGTGGTCTATATAGACTTTTGCATAACGGCCCCTGACTAGCAATAATAATTTCTAAAACTGTCGATGTAAGATAAGAGACCTTTATTATGATATGCATTTACGATAACAATAAGTTGTTAAAGTTTGAGAAAAAGATATTAAATTTTTAAGAAACTCTAAGAATTTAGAAAATAAGAAAATAGGCCACAAAGCCATCAACCCTTAATATTTTTTTTAATTAAAACGTCTTAATGCACCGCGCTTTACAATGAACCTTTATGTACGGATCGCTCTTTTCTCAAAATGCCAAAAGGTCTGCAATTCTTAATTATGTCTCTAATAGCTGAATTCGTTTCAGGTGTGTCCTCGTGGTCCTCCAGGAGTTCCAGGACATAACGGTATTCCAGGAAAAAATGGAATGCCAGGTACTCCTGGACGTGATGGCCGTGATGCTCATCTGAAGGGACAGCCCGGTGCTACAGGGGCCAAAGGTGACCGAGGGAAGCCTGGACCATCTGTTTCGTCAGTCAGTCAAAACTGGAAGCAGTGCGCATGGAATAAAGAAGATGGTAAAGATAATGGGTTGATCAAGGTGAGTATAACGAATACTGAGATTATTATGATAATCATGGTAATGATTATCGATGGTAGTGATGATGATAGTAATGATAAAGATGATGATGATAATGATGATGATGATGATGGTTATGATGATGATGGTTATGATGGTGACGATGGTAATAAAGATGATGGTATTTATGATGGTAGTTATGATGATGATAAAAATGATGGTAATGATAATAGTAATGATGATGTTGGTGATGATATAATGATGATGATGGTAGTAAATAATGATGGTAGCAGTGATGATGATGATGATGATGAATGTATTGACAATGATGGTAAGGATAACGGATGCAAATGATAATGATGGTGCAGCAATGATGATAATGATGGTCTTAATTATGACAATGATGATGGTAATGATGTTAATGATGTTGTGGCACTTATGATGATGAAGGCTTTAGTAATGACAGTGGTGGTTGTACATGTGAAGGTGATTATGACCAATGTTTTAGGATAGCAGTGATTAAAATGGTGTTGGTAATGATGATTATGGTAATGATGACGATGCTAATGATGATGATTGTAATAATGATTATGGTAATAATGATGATGGTAATGATAATTATGGTAATAATGATGATGGTAATAATGATGATTGTAATAAATATGATGGTAATAATGATTATGGTAATCATGATTATGGTAATCATGATTATGGTAATCATGATTATGGTAATCATGATTATGGTAATCATGATTATGGTAATGATGATGATGGTAATGATGATTATGGCAATAGTGATGATGGTAATAATGATGATGGTAATGATGATAATGGTAATAATGATGATGGTAATGATCATTATGGTAATGATTATTACAATCATCATTATTACCATCATCATTATTACCATAATTATCATTACCATCATCATTATTACCATAATCGTCATTACCATAATCATCATTACCATCATCATTATTACCATCATCATCATTACCATAATCATCATTATTACCATAATCGTCATTACCATAATCATTATTACCATAATCATCATTACAATAATCATCATTACCATCATCATTATTATCATAATCATCAATACCATCATCATCATTACCATCATCATTATTACCATAATCGTCATTATCATAATCATAATTACCATAATCATTATTACCATAATCGATATTACCATAATCATCTTCACCATAATCATCATTATCATAATCATCCGATTACCATCCTAATTATTACCATCATCATCATCATTATTACCATCATCATCATTACCATAATCATCATTACCATCATCATTATTATCATAATCATTACCATGATTATTGTAATAATGATTATGGTAATAATGATTATGGTAATAATTATGATTATGGTAAGGATGATTATGGTAATGATGATTATGGTAATAATGATGATGGTAATGATGATTATGGTAATGACGATTATGGTAATAATGATGATGGTAATGATAATTATGGTAATAATGATGATGGTAATAATGATGATTGTAATAATTATGATGGTAATAATGATTATGGTAATCATGATTATGGTAATCATGATTATGGTAATCATGATTATGGTAATCATGATTATGGTAATGATGATTATGGTAATGATGATGATGGTAATGATGATTATGGCAATAATGATGATGGTAATAATGATGATGGTAATGATGATAATGGTAATAATGATGATGGTAATGATCATTATGGTAATGATGATGATGGTAATGATGATGATGGTAATAATGATGATGGTAATGATCATTATGGTAATGATGATTGTGGTAATAATGATGATGATAATAATGATGATTGTAATAATGATGATGGTAATAATGATGATGGTAATGATTATTATGATAATGATGATGATGGTAATTATGATGATGGTAATGATCATTATGGTAATGATGATTGTGGTAATCATGATGATGGTAATGATGAAGATGGTAATAATGATGATGGTAATGATGATGATAGTTATAATGATGATGATAATAATGATGATGTTGATGATGATGATGGTAATGATGATTATGGTAATTATGATTATGGTAATAATGATGATGGTAATGATCATTATGGTAATGATGATGATGGTAATGATGATGATGGTAATAATGATGATGGTAATGATCATTATGGTAATGATGATTGTGGTAATAATGATGATGATAATAATGATGATTGTAATAATGATGATGGTAATAATGATGATGGTAATGATTATTATGATAATGATGATGATGGTAATTATGATGATGGTAATGATCATTATGGTAATGATGATTGTGGTAATAATGATGATGGTAATGATGAAGATGGTAATAATGATGATGGTAATGATGATGATGGTTATAATGATGATGATAATAATGATGATGTTGATGATGATGATGGTAATGATGATTATGGTAATTATGATTATGGTAATAATGATGATGGTAATGATGATGATGATATTGATGATTATGATAATAATGATGATGGTAATGATGATTATGGTAATGATGATGATGGTAATAATGATGATGATGATGGTAATAATTAGGATGGTAATCGGATGATTATGATAATGATGATTATGGTGAAAATGATTATGGTAATATTGATTATGGTAATAATGATTATGGTAATTATGATTATGATAATGACGATTATGGTAATAATGATGATGGTAATGATGATGATGGTATTGATGATTATGATAATAATGATGATGGTAATGATGATTATTGTAATGATGATTATGGTAATAATGATTATGGTAATGACGTTGATGGTAATAATGATGATGGTAATAATGATTATGGTAATGACGATTATGGTAATAATGATGATTATGGTAATGATGATTATGGTAATGATGATTATGGTAATGATGATTATTGTAATAATGATTATGGTAATGATGATTATGGTAATGATGATTATGGTAATGATGATTATGGTAATGACGATTATTATAATAATGATGATTATGGTAATGACGATTATGGTAATGATGATTATGGCAATAATGATGATGGTAATGATGACTATGGTAATGATGATGGTAATGATGATGATGGTAATGTTGGTGACGATGATAATTATGATGGTAATGATGATGGTAATCGGATGATTATGATAATGATGATTATGGTAATTATGATGATGGTAATGATGATTGTGGTAATGATGATTATGATAATAATTATGATGGTAATGACGACATTGATATTGATTATGATATAGTGATAATGGTGATGATTGTAATGTTGATGACGGTAGTGATGATAATGCATATATTATGATTGTAATGATCATGATTCTGGTTTTGATTATAAGGATGGGTATGGTAATGATGATGATGATGGTCATTATTATGATGATGGTAATGATGATGATAATGATAATGATGATGATGATAGTCATACCGATGGTATTAGATGGTGCAGCAATGATGGTTATACTGGTTATGAATACAATGCTCATAGTAGTAATATTGTGGCAATGCTGTTTGGATGGTTATAGTAATGATAGTGGTGGTTGTGAAGATGAAAATGATCAATGTGTGAGGTGGAGCAGTGGTGTTGTGGTAATTAAAGTGTGTTGGTAATTATGATAATGATGGGAATGATGATTGGGGTGATGGTATTCTTCTGTTTTTTTTTTTCTTAATGTTATTTCTGAACAATTCCGATCACTGAAGATGGTGAGAAGAAAAATAAAATTAATTATCGTTAAATTAGATGTCATCAATATAAATTCCAGGAGTGCATTTTCAAGAAAAAGGATTCCAAAACTGCCCTCCATGTCTTCTATGGCGGCAATCTCAGAATAGCTACCTGCAAAGGTTGTTGTAAGAGATGGTACTTTACCTTCAATGGTGTAGAATGCAAGGGTCCTCTTCCCATCGATGGTGTATTCTACCTGGGCATCAGCAACAACATCCTCCGACACCGACATATCGAAGGCTATTGTAGTAATATCCCTGCCGGCAAAGTGCGTGTTGGGTTCTGGGTAGGCAATTGCAAAGGTTATGGCAATGCTGATGCTTGGTCGGGATGGAACTCCATTTCCAGGATTGTGATCCAAGAAGTCCCCCCACAACAATCATAGATGGAAAGAAAAACCAACAAGATAAAGATTAAGTTTAAATAAGTGTTCAAATACACATATTAAATAAATACATGTAAAGCAATCAATAAAAAGTGCTTATTCAGCAATTTTAGTGTGTTGTATTTTTTTGTTTTTCTAATTATTAACACTTTGTAGTATAAATATGCATGTGATCATAGAAATCCCCCCGGTTTACCATTACTTTGGTATATTAATTTTTGGTACCGCAGAAGACAAGTAATTCGGTAATTCATCTTAAATATATACTAGCAGATCGGTTCCAAGACTTTATATTTTATCTTTCGAATATTACCTACAGTGCTTCGTGCCTCTTTAGAAATACGAAATAGGTTTTCTTTGAAAGTGACCAGTTATTATAAGTATTTGAAATAATCACCTTTGTATTTATACCTAAAAATCATTCTACTCGATCAGGCTTGATTAATATCGGTGAATAATAACCTTGTCTCATCTATGATTCATCGATATTCACCTCTCCTTTAGCGAATAATAGTCCCTTTCACAGTTCTCTGCGCCATTTTGAAAGGTAGCCGTGCCTTTGACGAACGGTAAGCTTGAAATGATATAGTCTCCCTCGCAGACGTTTTAAGTGTCGGGCTTCCTGTGTCCTTCTATCATTGTAAGATATTTCACCGCAAAAGACTCCCTTTCCAAATAACGCAGGGAACTGTGGAAAGGACTATTGTTGAATATAAAGCATTTTCACGATCACGTGACATGATTAAAATATTTCTTCTCCTTTCTAGAGCAATCTCACCCTCTATCATATATAGTATAACCATCCATATTTGTTATAAAATACAACGAAATTCACAAATAAGTGAAAATCTCTATAACAAATACAATAGCTTGTAATCAAGCTCTATTAGGCTGAAACAAAGAGCTAACGTCGATAATAGATAATACCATGTAAGCGCGAGCTATTTGTGCTTGAATTGAAATTCGTAGTGAAAATAAGCGGGCTTCCTGTGTTCCGTGAGGATTGGTGACTAGAAACAAAATGGCTGCCAAGACATTGTGCAGAAACGATCGATCAGGTTGTTGAAATGACTTTGAATGTTTATGTAACTTTGTCGAGAAAAGTGGCAATAAGGAATTTTGATAGTAAATGATTGAGTGAAGATTTGAATGTGGTTGTGTAAGTCATGTAGGGATAACGCTTGGGTAATGCACTTGTCATCGGCCTCCACGAGGGGGGGGGGGGGACCCCGGGCTAAACTGAGGAAATATGTGGGAAATATGGTGACTTAGAATTAAATCCTTCCCCCAGCCCCTGGGAGAATTGTGGTGGATAGGTAAAATGGTTTAAAATCCTCCAAAAGCATTAGAATTCATTATACAGGGCTGTTAATAAATAAGTCTTGGTCATCAATGACTTAAAAAGCAAATACAACTACGTACGAGCGACGTTTTTGCGTTTTGTCTTCAATTAATCAATATTGGGGTTGCTGTGTTGAGACACACTACTAGTAGACTGGTACCTAGACAACATGGCGGCCGTACAGCAATGTGAGAAAGGCGAGAACAGCTGCTCATTAAATAAATGCATGTAGTAAAAAACAAATGAATCAATAAAAAGTGCTAATTCAGCAACTTTAGTGTATTGTATATCCCCCCCCCCCCCCCTAATTATTGACACTTTAGTAGAAATATGCATGCGCTTATTGTAATCCCCCCCCCCCCCCCGGTTCATTGCTTTGGCATCTTTTAAAGTACCGTAGAAGAAAAGTAATTCACAAATATATTTGGTAATTCATATAGCTGATCAGTTCCAAAACTTCATATTTTATGTTTTTTTGAAAGTTGCAAGTTATTATAAGTTTCTGAAATAATCACCTTTGTATTTATACCTAAAAATAATTCTACTCGATCAGACTTGATTAATATCGGTGAATAATAACCTTGTCTCATCTATGATTCATCGATATTCACCTCTCCTTTAGCGAATAATAGTCCCTTTTACAGTTCTCTGCGCCATTTTGAAAGGTAACCGTGCCTTTGCATCGAAGCGAGACGAACGGTAAGCTTGCAATGATATAGTCTCCCTCGCGGACGTTTTAAGTGTCGGGCTTCCTGTGTTCCTCCGTTACACAGGAGACCCGACACTAAAAACAACTGCGAGCCACTAGCAATGATAGAGAGATATGAATAAGGTGTAAAAAGGTCTCTATCATTGCAAGCTCATGCACCGTTCGTCTCGCCTCGATGCAAAGGCTACGGTGGCCCACAAAGGACATGCTGCAAATTAAACCAGTTGCTGCAAATCAGAAACGAGTTGCTGCAAAAAAACCCAGTTGCTGCAAATAAGAAACGAGTTGCTGCAAAAAAAAACGAGTTGCTGCAAATAAGAAACGAGTTGCTGCAAATAAGAAACGAGTTGCTGCAAATAAAAACAATTGCTGCAAATAAGAACAATTCCGGCCAAAAAAACCTATTCCGGCAAATAAAAACAGTTGCTGCAAATAAAATATGAGTTGCTTCAAATAAAAAACGAGTTGCTGCAAATAAAACACAGTAATCTGCGCGCGCATGTGTCCGAGTAAGACTGGCGGTGAGAACACAGGCAGCCCAAGCAAATCATGTGAATTCAGTGTATTTTTTTTTAATTCTTTTTTTAAATAAAATATTTCTAATCTTTGACTGTATATAGTAGTTGTTGTGGTGTATTTAAATACTTTTTGGATGGTTTGTAGCTAGTTTAAAGCCATATTTTAACGGTTATTCCGTAGTGAAACAACGACTTCAAAAAGCAAGAAAACGGAGCAAATCGTTAGGTTTATTTTTGTATTTCTGAATTCTAGTAAAAGTTATGGATAGAAGGATCATTGGCAATTGACTCAGTCTTGGTTTTGGGGATTATGGAGGGATCTTTCGGAGATAAAATGAAAGTGAAGGTAAAGTTTTTTGCTAGTAGTAGTAACATAGTTTTTCAAAAAAGTGTTATATTTGATTAAAATATTAACGAATAGAAAAGACACTTTGATTCAGTTAAATGACTGTAATGAAAATATTCTTACCTGATGACTGCTAGCCGTCCTTACTACCAACAACAACAAAAAAATATAGAACATCTTTTGACAACAACACTTTTCTTCAGTGATTTAGTACTGACTGCAAGTCCGATCTGCGTTTCGTCTTCGACTCGCCGTTGTATATCGGATACAGATCGGCCGCTCATATTGTATATATTACATATCGTTTTATTGCATCTTATATATACATAGTAGTCCTCGAGTCATGTAAAGATGACGTAATTCAATTGTTTTATCCTTATTAATAATATGCTTATTATTTTCCGTATAGAAAAAATCTTAATTCTTTTCTTCTGATTTAACAATGATCATCGTTTGCGAGTTGTTTTATTTGCCGCAGCATAAAGTGAAATTGAATTTGATGCACGAGACCTTTGTCATATAATAGTCAAATTCATTTGATTTGAATTAGTTTTATTATATTAATAAATGCTTTTTTCCATTTCTATATACATTTTTCATAATTTCTACATTTTGCATTTTTTACATTTTTCTCAGTCTAGATTTATCGAACAGTAAATTCATATTTACAATCAAAATGTTTAGAGATAAACATGTACATATAGCACTCACTCACTCACACAAACATACACACACACATGTACACATACTGAAAGTAAAGAAGCCAAGAAAAAAAGGAAACGTTACACACAGACAAATGTCTGCCTTGTTTTAGAAAATATTTATATAAAATTAAACTCGCTTCTTCTGATTTAACATAAATCATTTTTTTGCGATTTGTTTTATCTGCCGCAGCATCAATTGAAACCGCTGAGTTTGTTGCGTAACAAGAAAAATATTATACTCGGATAAAGTGCCGTTTCTGTGGTTTCTAGACATTTTTTATAATGGCCCCAAATAATTATCATATAATATTTACAATTGTCGATATAAGGAATAAAAAGCTAACATATATGATAGAAATTCATGATAACAATAATTTGTAAAAGTTTTAGAAAAGATATATTACATTTTGAAGATATATTCTTAGAATTTAGAAAATCAGGAGACTTCAAAGCAATAAACAGAATATTACATACAAACGTTTACATTTTTATTCAGCAAAACATCTCAATGCGCTTTACAATCAACTTGTAAACGATCGCTATTTTTTCAAAATGACAAATGGCCAGCAATTCTTTTAAGAATTAAAATTAAAATTATATCTCTAATAGCTGAATTCGTTTCAGGTGTGTCCTCGTGGCACTCCAGGACTTCCAGGATATAACGGTGTTCCAGGAAACAATGGATTACCAGGTACTCCTGGACGTGATGGCCGTGATGCTCATCTAAAGGGACAGCCCGGTTCTACAGGGGCCAAAGGTGACCGAGGGAAGCCTGGACCACCTGGATCGCAAGTCGGTCAAAACTGGAAGCAGTGCGCATGGAATAAAGAAGATGGTAAAGATAATGGGTTGATCAAAGTGAGTATAAAGACTGCAATGACGTTGATGATGGTGGTGATGATGATGGTAATGGTAATGGTAGTGATGATGGTGATAATGGTAATGAAAGTGATGATGATGGTAATGATGATGATGGTAATGATGATGATGATAGTAATGATGATGGTAATGGTAGTGATGATGATGGTAATGGTAATGGTAGTAATGATGATTGTAATGATGATCGTTGATGATAGTGATGGTGACGATGAAAATGAAAGTGATGATGATGGCAATGATGATGATGGTAATGATGATGATGATGGCAATGATGATGATGGTAATGATGATGATGATGGTAATGATGATGATTATAGTAATGATGATGGTAATGGTAATGGTAATGGTAATGATGATGATGGTAATGATGATGATGGCAATGATGATGATGGTAATGATGATGATGATGGCAATGATGATGATGGTAATGATGATGATGGTAATGATGATGATGATGGTAATGATGATGATGATAGTAATGATGATGGTAATGGTAATGGTAATGATGATGATGGTAATTATGATCGTTGATGATAGTGATGGTGATGATGGTAATGAAAGTGATGATGATGGCAATGATGATGATGGTAATGATGATGATGATGGCAAGGATGATGATGGTAATGATGATGGTTGCATATATAATGGTGATTAATTAAGAAGGTGATGATGAATATAATGATGATGATGCTAATTATAATGATGGTGTTAATGATGACAATGATAAAAGTAGTGATGGCAATGATGTTGTGGCACTTGTGTTGGTGTTGGTTATAGTAATGATATTGTTGGTTGTGCAGATAAAGATGATCAATGTGTGAGATTAGCAGTGGTGTTGTGGTGATGGAAGGGGTGTTGGTAATGAGGATGGCAATGGGTCGGGAATGATATACTGATGGCGATGGTATTCTTTTCACCTGTTTTGTTAATTCAAGTTCGAAAGAATTTTATTCACAAGCTGGAGATGGTCAGAAGAAACATGTACAATCAATTAATTATCGTTAAATTGAATGTCATCAATATCTACATTGCAGGATTGCATTTTCAAGAAAAAGAATTCCAACACTGCCCTCCGTGTTTTCTATGGCGGCAATCTCAGAATATGGTCCTGCACAAAATGCTGTAAGAGATGGTACTTCACCTTCAATGGTGCAGAATGCAAAGGCCGGCAATGTGCGTGTTGGGTTCTTGGTAGGCAATTGCAAAGGTTATGGCAATGCTGATGCTAGTTCAGGATGGCTTTCCATTTCCAGGATTGTTATCGAAGAAGTCCCCCCACAACAATCATAGATGGAAAGATAATCCAATAAAATAAAGATAACATATAAATAAGTGTTCAAATACACACACTAAATAAATACATGTAAAGCAATCAATAAAAAGTGCTTATTCAGCAATTTTAGTGTGTTGTATCTTTTGTTTTCTAATTATTAACACTTTATAGCATAAATATACATGTGATCATAGCAATCCCCCCGGTTCTACCATTACTTTGGTATATTTTAGGGTACCGCAGAAGAAAAGTAATGCATATATTTGGTAATGCGTATTAAATGTACTGGCTAGCTGATCGGTTCCGGTCAAGACTTTATATTTTATTGTTGAATATCACCTACAGTGCTTCGTGCATCTTTAAAATGTGAATTAGGTTTTCTTTGAAAGTTGCCAGTTAGTATAAGTATTTGAAATAATCACCTTTGTATTTATATCTAAAAATCATTCTACTCGATCAGGCTTGATTAATATCGGTGAATAATAACCTTGTCTCATCTATGATTCATCAGGTATATAAGGTAACTTGAATGTTTAAAAGTTATTATCACTCCAAGCAGGGAGAAGTAAGGATGGAATCGGGTCTAGTAAACAACAGTTCTTGTTAGATGAAATGATAAGCTCTCTCATTTCTCACTCAGATAGACAAACAAACTGATAGAAACCAGTGCCAGTGTACCGGTGTGTAGATGTAAGAGAAAGCACAGAGCTTGTAGAACTGTAAGTGTCAAGTTCATTCTTAATGGTTGAGATTTTAAGAGCGAAATATTCACCCAGTTCATGTCCTAGCAAGGATTGATCAGTATGGGGAGGAAGCGTGTTGTCAGTTTGTAGGTTAAGAAGAGGCTTACAAGCCCTGAATAGCTTCGCTTGGTCATGGCAATTTTCTGAGATTAAGTCAGAGTAGTAATTCCGGCGGGCATTGTCCATCAAGAACATCATACGATTTCTCTTTGATTTAAACAATTGCAGATCAGAGTCAAGTTTAGAAGATCTCCAACGACGCTCAGCTTTCCTCTTCTCTCGTTTGGCCTTCTTGATATCGTCATTAAAC
Source organism: Metridium senile (assembly GCA_949775045.1). Classification (NCBI taxonomy): domain Eukaryota; kingdom Metazoa; phylum Cnidaria; class Anthozoa; order Actiniaria; family Metridiidae; genus Metridium; species Metridium senile. The sequence continues at coordinate 6,947,205 of OX459102.1, read as the reverse complement.
CAGAGAGCCCGCTGTCTTAGAGAAATGGTGCGAGATCGTAGAGGAGCGTGCTGATCAAGGACGGATGTCAGAGTGCTGTTATAACATTTAACCAGTGAGTCTAAGTTATCAGGAGGGCTTTGACATAGCAAGGATGTTCCGATGTCATTAGTAAAACGGTCTATGTCTATAGACTTTAACTTACGGTAGACAATTTGTTTGGTAGAACGTTGAGGTCGTGTGGCATTGAGGTGGGCAAACACTGTAGCATGGTCGGAAAACAGTGGCCCAACACGAGGAGGAGTAGGCATGATATTGTCAGTTGTTCGAGTGATTATTAGATCCAAGGTATTCCCATGTACATGAGTACTATCCACAACGTGTTGAATGAGGCTCATTGGCTCGAGTAGATCCATGAATTTAATAGTATCAGCATCAATGCATACATTAACATGTATATTGAAGTCGCCGCATATAATCAGTTGTTCATTAAATAAAACGACAGATTCCAAGTAATTGGTAAATTCTAACAAAAAGGTGGTTATTTTGACAGGATGTGTGTTGGAGAAAGTCGGTCTATAAATAATATAATTACACGTAGACGGGCAGTGGGCGTAGACGTCAACCATTCAGAAAATTATTGTAAATTTGATAACAATTACATAAAGAGAAAAGCTAAGGCTAATCAGTGGTGTAAATTGCTACACGATCCAATGAATAGAAAGAACATCATGTGAACGAGTCGATTGAAAATGCATGGAAAGTTAGTTTCAACTGAAACTGTGTCGAAACACCTTAAAGTGAAGCATATTTCTAATACGCTTTATTGACTCTTATTAGGACATTCTATTATATGTATATTCTATGTAATACTAGATCTGCGCTTAAAGTTCTTGGTTCATTTTAATGTTTACAAGCTCACATGCATCCTTCTGTTGCATGCAGTCATCCTTCAGTATGCTAATGAGAGGCAATTAACTCCCGTGAACCTAAAAATGATAGATATGCACTTATATCAAAGAGAAACTTGGCAAAATATCAAAGCTTTAGGTATTTTGCACATATGATCAATAGCCTTTTAAAGTTGTCCGGTCGAGTGCTAAAAAACTTGTAAGAAGCATGCATTCATAGCCATACATGGACAGTGCACTCTCAAACATAAGACCATTAATCAACATTTACGTCAGTATAATTATAACAAGTATTGCGGAAACATTTTTCACTCATAAATAAAGCAAATACATAAACGGACTTGCAGTCAGCTCTAAATCACTGAAGTTATTAGTTACAGACGCGTAGTGGTGCTTTGAAAAGATGCTCTACATTTTGCTGTTGCTGTTGGTTGTAAGGACGGCAAGCTCTGATAAGGTAAGAGTAAGGTTAATTATTGTCATAAAAGGGCCCGGGAAAACGGCTTCAACATTTGCTTCAACATCCGCTTTCGATTTTGTTGAATGGCAATGTTTAAACACTTTTAAACTCTTTCAACATTGTTGAAACATGTTGAATCGGTGTTGAATTGATGTTGAAAGAGTTTTAAAGCGTTTAAACATTGACATTCAACAAAAATCGAACGGATGTTGTAATTGAAGCAAATGTTGAAGCCGTATTCCCGGGCCTTAACTATTACAAATATGGTTTTCGGTTCGGAGTGAATTCGAAAGGCGCAAATGTCAATTACACGAACTGCAACTAGAAGCCTTATTACCGGTGTATACTAGGCGACAAGTTGGAGCAAATTGACGTTGCAAAAAGTTGTTTCGGTGTACTGTATTGCGCATGCTTTTACTTATCTCTAGCAAGCTGCATCCAAACCAAATGGAAACTATGAAAACTGTTCCATGCAGAGGAATTTTTTTTTCAAATACAAAGTCAAAGGTGTCACACGCGAAGGGGTTTGGTTTGCAGCGACAACTTGCATCAGAGTTGCACCAGTATTTGTCATGACAGCCTGTGCAATCTGGTTTGAATTCGTGCATACAGTCGCAGCGACGAACACAAGCAATACACACGAAGCGACATGTTAACAAATCGCAGCAACTTGTCGCCGAGTGTTTGGAGGCGCTCTCTTGAGTGTACCTTACTTCCATAGTGTTCTTTTGTGGCTATTTGACTATCGCACTTTAACTAATACACTTTGTTTCATTGGTAAATGAAAACAACTCCACCTGCCCGTAAGGGCACAGTATGTGGCTCTCATTATTACCAATGTTTGCATTTAACGATTATCCTAAAAATACTTGACTAATCTAATTAATGGTATTAGGTTAAAAAAACTTATGACTTTAATAAGTTTTTGATATTGGCTAACTTTAAAGTCTTCCACCAAGTAGTTAAAGTTCAATGAGCACTTGAAGCCATTCTTGGCATATTTTTGTATTCCTACTCCTTCATCAAGGGTCTCTCAATGAAAAGGACGCGGCCGTTGTTGGGTGTTGTCGATGTACAAGCCTTTTAAATTATTATTTCATTAAAAAAACGCATTAAGCGAACCGCATCGGCGAGCACAGAAGTGTTTTCATGATTATGCGCACACATCACAAAGTACACTCAAAATCTATATTGGCCTGGCGACAGGCTTATTTGAAACTTTCACTTAAGAACTTGTTTTACCACATGCACACATTTAGAGTGCATTTAGTCAAACCGTTGAATAATTGATAACTATGACGTCACTTGAATTATACAAGTAAACGACTAATTTAGCTGACGTCACATACATTTGAAATCTGCACGTGAAAGCAGTTTGTCATTTACGGTGAAGCACGACAAGATTGTATGTCTTATTTTTCTTGTAAATATTTATTGATCGTTATTTAGGGTACCCCCCTGATTTGCTTGGCTGTTAGTCAGTTAATTGTTATTCTCGTTCCCAGAGCCCACGGTCAACCGTCCAGCGGAAGGTTGTGTATATAGAATATAGAACTTTAAACACAACATCGTGGTTTATTATTATTATTATTATTATTATTATTATTATTATTATTATTATTGTTATCATCATCATCATCATTATTGTCGTATCAAAGAAACCGTATGCAATTTTGAAAACAATGCCATTACCATATATGGTATTGTAGGTTAGAAGTAACAAAAGACTTTGATTAGCGCGCGAGATTTTCTTCTTTTTTTTAACAGGTTGAGATTGCAACAGAACAATAGGCATATCTTTGATACGGTCATCATCATCATTATCATCATCATCATCATCATCATCATCATCATCATCATCATCATCATCATCATTATTATTATTATTGTCATTATCATCATCATCATTTTTATTATTATTATTATTATTATTATTATTGTCATCATCATAATTATTAATATTATCATCATTATTGTCATCATCATCATTATTATTATTATTATTATTATTAATTCCAGGTGTGTCAGCGTGGCCCCCCTGGAAATCCAGGATATAATGGCATGCCAGGGAACAACGGAATACCAGGTACTCCTGGACGTGATGGCCGTGATGCTCAGCTAAAGGGTCAGCCCGGTTCACCAGGGGCCAAGGGTGACCGAGGGAAGCCTGGTCCCCCAGTCGGTCAAAACTGGAAGCAGTGCGCATGGAATAAAGCAGATGGTAAAGATAATGGGTTGATCAAAGTGAGTATAAAGACTGCTGAGATGATGATGATGTCATAGTACGAGCATTGTGATTGGTCCAGAGGGTGTTTATATGAGACTATATAAACACAGCTGGAAGCAGCTGAATCTTAGAATATCTTATATTTTGCGATTAGAGCCGTGTTGAAAGAAGAAGTGATGATGATTATGGTGCTGGTCGTGAAGATAGTAGTAGTAGTGATGAAGATGATGATGATGATGATAATATGATGGTGATGACGATTATGACAGTGGTGGTAATGATGGTGCTGGTCGTGGTGATAGTTGTAATGATGATGATGATGATAATGCATGGTATATAGTGGTGGTAATGATGGTGCTGGTCGTGGTGATAGTAGTATCGATGACGATGATGATGATAATGATAGTGGTGGTAATTATGGTGCTGGTCGTGGTGATAGTAGTAGTGATGTTGATGATGATGATAATGATACTGGTGGTAATGATGGTGCTGGTCGTGGTGATAGTAGTATCGATGACGATGATGATGATAATGATAGTGGTGGTAATTATGGTGCTGGTCGTGGTGATAGTAGTAGTGATGATGATGATGATAATAATAATGATAGTGGTGGTAATGATGGTGCTGGTCGTGGTGATAGTAGTATCGATGACGATGATGATAATAATGATACTGGTGGTAATGATGGTGCTGGTCGTGGTGATAGTAGTATCGATGACGATGATGATGATAATGATAGTGGTGGTAATTATGGTGCTGGTCGTGGTGATAGTAGTAGTGATGATGATGATGATAATAATAATGATAGTGGTGGTAATGATGGTGCTGGTCGTGGTGATAGTAGTATCGATGACGATGATGATGATAATGATACTGGTGGTAATGATGGTGCTGGTCGTGGTGATAGTAGTATCGATGACGATGATGATGATAATGATAGTGGTGGTAATTATGGTGCTGGTCGTGGTGATAGTAGTAGTGATGATGATGATGATGATAATAATGATACTGGTGGTAATGATGGTGCTGGTCGTGGTGATAGTAGTATCGATGACGATGATGATGATAATGATAGTGGTGGTAATTATGGTGCTGGTCGTGGTGATAGTAGTAGTGATGATGATGATGATAATAATAATGATAGTGGTGGTAATGATGGTGCTGGTCGTGGTGATAGTAGTATCGATGACGATGATGATAATAATGATACTGGTGGTAATGATGGTGCTGGTCGTGGTGATAGTAGTATCGATGACGATGATGATAATAATGATACTGGTGGTAATGATGGTGCTGGTCGTGGTGATAGTAGTATCGATGACGATGATGATGATAATGATAGTGGTGGTAATTATGGTGCTGGTCGTGGTGATAGTAGTAGTGATGATGATGATGATAATAATAATGATAGTGGTGGTAATGATGGTGCTGGTCGTGGTGATAGTAGTATCGATGACGATGATGATGATAATGATACTGGTGGTAATGATGGTGCTGGTCGTGGTGATAGTAGTATCGATGACGATGATGATGATAATGATAGTGGTGGTAATTATGGTGCTGGTCGTGGTGATAGTAGTAGTGATGATGATGATGATAATAATAATGATAGTGGTGGTAATGATGGTGCTGGTCGTGGTGATAGTAGTATCGATGACGATGATGATGATAATGATAGTGGTGGTAATTATGGTCCTGGTCGTGGTGATAGTAGTAGTGATGTTGATGATAATAATAATGATAGTGGTGGTAATGATGGTCCTGGTCGTGGTGATAGTAGTAGTGATTATGATGATGATGAAGATAATGGTAGTGGTGGTAATGATGGTGTTGGACGTGGTGATAGTAGCAGTGATGGTGATGATGATGGTAATTTTTATGATGATGATGATGGTAATGATGATGATGATGGCAATTATGATGAGGATGATATTCTTGTGACTTGTTTTCTTAATATAATTTCGAGGAGAAGCTAAAGCTGGCCAAATAAATAATTCATTCATTATCGTTAAATCAAATGTCATCAATATCTTAATTTCAGGATTGCACTTTCAATAAAAAGCATTCCAAAACTGCCCTCCGTGTCTTCTATGGCGGCAATCTAAGAATATTTAACTGCAAACGTTGTTGTAAGAGATGGTACTTCACCTTCGATGGTGTAGAATGCAAAGGTCCTCTTCCCATCGATGGTGTATTCTACATGAGCTTCAGCAACGACATCCACCGACACCGACATATCGAGGGTTATTGTACTAATATCCCTGCCGGAAATGTGCGTGTTGGGTTCTGGGTAGGCAATTGTAAAGGTTATGGCAATGCTGATGCTTATTCGGGATGGAACTCCATTTCCAGGATTGTGGTTGAAGAAGTCCCCCCACAACAATCATAGTTGGAAAGATAAACCAACAAAATAAAGATGAAGAATAAATAAGTGTACACATACACACAATCATTAAATAAATACATGTAAAGCAATCAATAAAAAGTGCTCATTCAGCAATTTTAGTGTGTTGTATTTATTGTTTGTTTTTGTCACAACAAAATCTTATTATTAATACTTTTTATATACTAACAATATACAGGTGATAATAGAAATCTTACAAGCTCGCTGATTGGTTCTAGAACTTCGGGATGGACCTTATGTTGTTTCGCTTGCTTTTAGATTTACGAAATAAATAGTGTTTCATTTGCTAGTCACTACTGTTTATAATAATCCCAGTATATATAGACCCAAGCGGACATTTTGTATTGCTTTTATAAAATACTTTTGATATCGTTCATTATTTTGTAAATGAGTGTTTGCGTACCCACGAATCTGAAGAACGCTTTTGAATATGAAAATAAAAAATATTTTGGATGTGCTGAAATATTATATATAACGAAAACGTAACAACTGTTTGAAAGTAATCAAAACAGTATACCATCTCCATATAGAGAGGAGGGTCCTGGAATCCCATTTCCCAGTTTGTATTTGTACCAAATCCCAGTCAAAAATCACATATTCCCATCAGTTTTGCTCATTACAAGTTTTCAATCTCATTTTCTATTATTTTATTTGTAAATCCCAGTCCCAGTGCATCCAATCCTATTTCCCCATCAAAAATAAGGCCAATCCCAGCTGCCATTTTACCCCTTCAGGACCCTAAGAGAGGAAACCGATTTATTTGGTACTGTGTGCGTTGTCAGAACATGAGAGAAGTGTTAAGAAAAGCATGACCCAAAGTGAAGTGCTTCTCAACACTTCTTGAGTGTTCTGACAATCCCCAAGTGCTTTATAACTGCATACAGCACAGAAAGCAATTTTAATGTTTCTTTTATCAAATACAAATTGATCAAAATGCAAACACACATGTGTGTGCTCTCATTTATTTCTAATAGAGTGCTTACACTATGTCCATGAAATAAAATCTAAATAGTTATTAACTAATAGTTTTTATTTAGTGACTATTAGTAACTATCACTCAACTGGAACAGCTTTAGTAACAATACACAATGAATAAAGTATTAACTTTCTATGGTTTTGAGTATTTGATTTCCCTTGTGTCTTGTGGTCTATTGTTACTAAAGCTGTTCCAGTTGAGTGATAGTGACTAATAGTGACTAAATAAAAACTAATATGTAGGAACTATTTAGATTCTATTTCATGGACATAGTGCAAGCACTCTAGTTTTTTACTAATGGTTTATATTAAGTTCATAAGTGGAAACTATCAAGTAAACTAGTATAGGCTGTGTCGGTGTTTGTTATAAACAATAGGTAATATAATGAAATTTGTAAAACCGTAAAAATGTTGACTTAACTTTACTGACGTTTCGAGCTTAAGCCATTTGTTGGAGTAAAAGAGAACATTTTTTGTGAGGTCACAAATTTCATTATGTTACCTATCATTTAAGTTTATAAGACCAACAATGCATTTCAATCTTGGAATTCACTGTTCAATATTCACAATAGAGATATTTCATGGCAGCCATGTTTGTGATAAAAACAATGGATTTTTTCTCTCAAGGGAACTGAAATCCTTTGTCATTCAAAAACTTTCATTTGTACTTGCCCACAAACATGGCTGCCATAAAATCACTCTATTCAACCATTTTTGGAATAGCTAAAGGCCCGGGCAAACAGCTTCAACATTTGTTTCAACATTGGTTCCATTTTGTTGAACGCTGTAGAATGGTTGTTGCAATTGAACGATGTTGAGCGTAGGGGGTATAAACAGTTTCAATGACAATGTTGAAGTGGGGTGACAAATGGCTTCAACATTGCCATTCCGCAACAAAATCGAACAGATGTTAAAGCAAATGTTGAAGCCGTTTGCCTGAGTTTGCCCGGGCCTTACATGTAAGAGCCATAGTCTAAATGTTATACATGACTTTAGTGTTGGCCCTAGCAGCCTCCAGGACTTCATCGATGGAAATCTTTTTGATTTCAGCAATCTTCTTTGCAACGTAAATCACCATACCAGGATGACTCCACTTGTTATCCTTGGCAACTTCTACTGGCACAAAATATGGTGCATCAGTTTCCAATAGCAACCGATCCAGTGGAATATCAAAAGCAAGCTCACGCGCGTCATTGGCTTTAGCAAAAGTTACAACTCCTGTTATTCCAATATAAAGGTTTTTGAATGTTTGCAGAAACTTTAATGCAAAGCTGCTTGAGCCAGTATAACAATGTAGATGAATCTTCCAATCTAAAGGCACTGTGTCTTGTAAGATCTTAAAAACATCATCTTCAGCATCACGACAGTGGATAACAATCGGTTTCCCAAGAGTAACTGCCCAGCTAGCTTGTTTCTTTAATACCTCTTGTTGTATCTCAGGCTTTGACTCAGACCTTTTAGAGTAATCCAGGCCAATTTCACCAAGAGCAATTGCTTTTGGATGCTCAAGACATTGGATAATCTTTGCTTCGAGAGTCTCGTTGTAATACTGCGCATTATGAGGATGGCATCCAAACGTTCCCCATACATTGTTCTGTGATATAAGGTCTTCCCATAAACCAAACGATGAGAATGCTGCAGGATCACAGAAAGTTGTAACACAGCCTTCAAACTTATCTGGGAAATTAAACTTGGTTTTAAATTTAGCGAAACTTCCAGTAAATCGCATCCTCTCAAATACGTACTCTAAGTGACAGTGAGTGTCCACAAACGTAGTATTACAATAAGGGTATTCGGCTGCCTTTAATGGACCTGCTCTTTTCTCGTTTGAAGGTGATTCTGATTTAGAACTAGCATGAGTTGTGCAGTCTTTCATCATATGACCGCGTCTACCGCATCCAAAACATTTCATATGTTTACCTTGTTTAGCTTCTGAAGGACAGTCTTTCTTTAGATGACCTGATTTTCCACACTTAAAGCACTTTCGATCGTCCATTTTATATCTAATCAGAGCTCACAAAACTCGCAGAAATCTTAGATTATTTTGAATTTCATGGCAAATAGCTGGTCAGCGGGGATATTCGTAGCGCGTGCTCAGTATTGTCATCCAAGATGGCGACCTCGTTGGAATCGTATGTTAATCGTATCCTTTGCAAATTCTTGTGCTTTTCTCCCTCTATTTTTTTCAGTTATTGTTTTATTATTAGTTGCTTTTTAAGTATAAGAGTAACGGGTTGATTTATCCTTTTATTGTACCAAATTTTGCCGCAAAATCGGCAAGAAAAACTAGCATGCTGAATGGTCTGCGAGTAGCACGTTGTTATACTTTTGAAGGACAGTAGTTTACGAAAAGCGAATCCACGAAAAATTAGAAATGTTAAAGTTTGCATAATATCGTTTATACACTTTTATATAGATCGGATTGCAGAGAAGCCAATGGACACATGCCATACTAATAATTTATCATTGATGAGATGCATTTGAAAACCTGCAAAATACTATTATTTTTGCGTGTTTCGTGCATCAAAATTTATGATCGCCAAAATATATATTTTATTTTATTATTCATATGTTAGCTTCATGTTTGTTAATACACTGATGATGGACGATGGATATCGTCCGAAATATATGTATTAAGAAACTTCTTGTAATTCTCTTTGCCTATATTTTTTATTCCTTCTAAACTCCCATAGGTTTCAAAAAGTATATTTTTGATGTTGTGAATACTAAATTCCATACTATTAGATATGCTGCATGAATTAGATTTTGCATACAGCTTTTACAAAAATATAGAATACTGAATAGTGCATTCCAAGATTGGAATGCATTTTGAGTCATGTAATATTATTTAAAGTAAAATATATAATAATTCACTTTGACAAAGGGCTAAAGCTTGAAACCTCAGTAAAGTTAAGTTAATAATGTTTAAGGTCAGAGAGTAACACTTTTTATGCAGTGTATAAGTTACCCCTTTAAACTTCCTCAGTAAGTAACACTCTCTTTTATAATGGTGAATAGGTTAGTTACCATTTTGACTCGGGATTAACTCAACGTCAGGCAGTAGCACTCTTTTATATGGTGTATAAGTTACCGTTTTTACTCTAGACTGATGAAGGAGTAACGTCCTCAACGTCAGTTAGTAACATTTTATTTAATTTGGTGTATAAGTTACTGTTTTTACTCTGGATTATGCACCTATCAATGTCTTGCTCCAACAAGGGAGGGAGGGCAGGCATACCCAGTGTCATACCCAGCGTCAGTAGCGCACGCTCTTCAAGTTAAAATTCATTCACAAAACATCAAAATTCTGTGCTTTTTTGTCATTTTCTGCTCGTATTTGTAATTTACGATTCAAAGAAAAGCATTATATTTAGTAATAAGTTATTATAATAAATAGAAGAATCAAGAAACGTTTTCAAAGTTTACAAAACCGGCACTTTTGGCTACTAGTGGTTTAATAATTTATTATGGACAAAAAGCTTTAACTATTGTATCAGATACTGTGGCTGTTATCACACAAGATGGAAGAATGATAGTCGTAAGTACATAATTATATACATTTACCTATTTGTTGTCCAAGGTGATAGTTTATTGCAAGATGTAAAGGAAATATATACAGGCACTTGTTTTTACGGTCAAACCAGCTCATGTGTTCCTATCTAGGTTAGAAGATTGAATTAATTTTGTTTATCAAAATTAGCCTGCGTGGCCAGCTCTTGGGGAATTGGGGACGAGGAGGGGAGGGGAGCGGGTGGAGGAGGAAGGAAAGGGAAAGGGGAGCCTGCTAGCAAACCCCACTTTTTTGTGTACCTGCGGCCGCCAGAGGCCGCACGCTCCTATTGGTCAAAATGAAGCATGACGCTGTCAATCATAGTATTTGTAATTCGACGCAATGTTACTAACTTAGCGTCTTCGCGTGCTTGTTCAACATTGTTCAACTAAGAATTCTTCGGAGACTTGAAAACAGACGACAAAAAAAAGCTGCTCACGATTTAGTCGAAGGTAAAGATGTTTTGGCTTTGTTTCCCACTACGGTCATGGTAATGAAAGTCGTATATATTTTTATTTTAAAAGTATTTCAAGCTTTTCAAAGGTCAAAGATCAAGAAGAAAATTGAGCTGTTGTTTTGGTTGCCGCAAAAGCATTGTGAAAGATCAATGCGATAGAATGAGTTCAGATAGTTTCTAACACAACGTAAATTGCAGGGTTTGAGGCATTGTATAAAATAGTTCTATTTCAAATGATATAGGTATTAAAATAATAAAAGATTTGATAATATGAAGTCGCTGGCTCTTGTTTACAAACTCAACGGTCGACACGTAAAAGTGACAACTTCCAGATCACTTCCTGTAAACTCTGTTGTATGCTCTGATTGGCTGAATAATTTGATGTTTTGAAGTGTCTTGAAGTAGGCAGGTACACGAAAAAGTGGGGTTTGCTAGCAGGCTCTCCTTTCCCTTTCCTTTCACCCCCCCCCCTCCCCTTCCCTCCTCGTCCCCAATTCCCCAAATTTGATTTTGTTTTTATTGTTTTTTTTTGTTTTGAATTGAAATTTGATTAAGTTTCAAAAAGGCCTCAAATCAAAATATTGATAGGATTGCATCAGCTGGTTTGACTGTAAAGGGTTGTCCAAGGCAATAGGATATTCCAAGATCAAAAGGATCTACATTGTATAGGCACATAATTATGTACACCTGTTTCAAAAATGTTGTCCAAGACAGTGATCGATTGTTTATTTCATTAATTGATAGTTTGTTTGATTGATTGATAAATTTATTGATACATGTAGATTGACTTTTTATTGATTGATTGATTAATTGATCGATAGATAGATTGAGTGATTAATTGAATGATTGATTTTTGTTTGAACGATTGATTGATTGATAAATTTATTGATACATGTAGATTGACGTTTTATTGATTGATTGATTAATTGATTGAGAGATAGATTGAGTGATTAATTGAATGATTGATTTTTGTTTGAACGATTGATTGATTGATAAATTTATTGATACATGTAGATTGACTTTTTATTGATTGATTGATTAATTGATCGATAGATAGATTGAGTGATTAATTGAATGATTGATTTTTGTTTGAACGATTGATTGTTTGATTGATTAAATGATTGTTTGATTGATTGGGTAGTTCCAGAAAATAACCATACCCTACGACGGTTGGCATTTTAGAATTCCTGGGGGGAGGGGGGGGGATCTTTGATTTCGGATTCCTGGGAGGAAGGGGGTCCTTGATTTCGGATTTTAAAGGAAGAAGGGGCGTTGCTTCGAGAATTTATGGAAAATGCAACAAACGAACTGTGTCAGTCAAACTTTGACCGTATGTAGATTTGAACGCTTTATCACAAATAATTCTTTCTCAAATGGTTTGCAAACTATCAAAGACATTTAAAACTATATTTGAATGCATAAATACATACATTTAGATAAAACATTTAGCTTCTTTTGAAGGCCTTTTAACTCAGTTTAAATCATTGATTTAACCAAGAGCCATTTTTCCCGAGACTGCATTATATGTGGTCAGCGGTTCCTCAACAAAATTAAAGATGGCATCGTAGAGCTAGCAAAGTGCATGTTTGTTTCTCATCGGTCTTCTTTGTTCGCACATTGCTTGTAAATTGAGGTAAAAGAGCAAGATTAAAGATAATATATTACAAGAACAATGTATTTTTATTTGATTTCTGAAGCATAAGATAAACAGATGAAGATATAAGTGCATAAAAAGATGAGTTTAGTTTTCCTTGTGTGGTTAAAACAGTGTATATTTCATTCCCTAGAAGACAATTAAGAGAATATCTATTTACCTGTGGCCAGCGGTAGCGGCCCACAGGTCTTAAAATGCAGCCCGTTCCTTCTTCACTACTTCAATGTCGCGTTTTAGACGAGCCCTTGATCAATGTGTGAGCAGTAATCATGCGCTGTGGGCTTCCTGTGGTCCCATCATGCCTTTCACCAATCACATGTAATTTTCGAGTGTCATTACGGTAAATAAAGCTGTGAAATACCGATGATAATATGGACTATTTTGACCGAAATATGTACCATTACAACGGGAATCTAGCATTCTTTACTCGTCAGTTTGTTCAGATTGTTGGTAAGCTACATTTTATTGACAAAGAGATCTTAAACTCTGAGATCGCCACCCCTTCCATTCGTGTGTTCTCTAGATAGTGTGAAAATGTTTTGCTAAAAATAACTGCAGGCCACAGGTCAACCCTGCAATCAGGGTCTCGTTGTATGAAATTCCTGGGGGGTTTAAGACGATTTTGGAATTCCTGGGAGTAGGGGTTGTAACCGATTTTGGAATTTCCTTGGGGGGGGGGGGGTGGGGGGGGGGGGGTGGGGGGGGGATCAAATATCGATGGCAACCATCGTAGGGTATGGTTATTTTCTGGAACTACCCATTGAATGATTGATGAATGATTGATTGTTTGATTAATTGACTGATTAATTGATTGTTTGTCTGATTCAATGATTGATTCATTGATTGATGAATTGATTGATTATTTGATTGATTGAATGATTGATTGTTTGATTAATTGACTGATTAATTGATTGTTTGTTTGATCGATTAATTGATTGCTTGATAGATTGATTGCTTGAATAATTTATTGATTAAAAATTAATGATTGCGTTTCTTCTGCGTTATGATTTATTATGAAATAGATACCAAGCTTTCGGCCATCATCAGGGTGGTAGTACACGTAATATGTTTGAATTAACGTACGTAGTTAACAATAAGGGCGCGCACACAGAAACCATCAGAGAAAATACAACAGTGGGAGGTAGTAAATTGAATAGAGCGTGCAGAAGGACAAAATAACAACAATGAATAAAAATAATAAATAAATAAATGAAATTATATTATATGATTACAGCTGAACAAACTTTAAAAGTTTGCTGGATTAAATGAAGAAACCTTAAATAAATTTTAATAACGGAATATAAGTATCAGGTAAAGTCCTTCTGTTGTCTCTATTGACACTGTTGTTTTTATTCTTAGCGATGAGAATAGATTCCATCCATTTTCTTTGGTGCCATCTGGTCTCATTCTTTAGTATAGTTGTACCATTCCAGTTGATGTTATGGTCCAGAGAATTAGCGGGGTATGATAAGGCGGACTTGTTGTTGTTTTCCAGCCTTACACTGTGTTGATGTTCTGATTTTCTTGTCTTTAGTTTGTTATCTATTTTATAATAAATCATAACGCAGAAAAAACGTAATCATTAATTTTTAACTAAATGCCTTCGTGCAAACAAATATTGAATTTATTGATTCTAGTGTAGGTTTAAAGGTTGGAATCATTGTTTAAATAATTGAGAGTCATCAACCTTTGTTTTTGGATTATTTACTCCGACGTTTCGGGCTAAGCGCCCATCTTCAGGGATGTTACAGAATGTTTGATATCGTCATTTAGTAAAATAATAAATAATCCCAAAACAAAGGTTGATGACTCTCAATTATTTAAATTTATTTATTGTTTGTTTGATTTATTAATTGATTGTTTGTTTGAATGATCGATTGAGTAATTGTTTGCTTGCTTACTTGATTGTTTGTTTATTTGCTTGCTTGTTTGTTGATTAATTGATTGTTTGAATGATCGATTGAGTAATTGTTTGCTTGCTTACTTGATTGTTTTTTTATTTGCTTGCTTGTTTGTTAATTGATTGATTGTTTGTTTGAATGATCGATTGAGTAATTGTTTGCTTGCTTACTTGATTGTTTTTTTATTTGCTTGCTTGTTTGTTAATTGATTGATTGTTTGTTTGAATGATCGATTGAGTAATTGTTTGCTTGCTTACTTGATTGTTTTTTTATTTGCTTGCTTGTTTGTTAATTGATTGATTGTTTGTTTGAATGATCGATTGAGTAATTGTTTGCTTGCTTACTTGATTGTTTTTTTATTTGCTTGCTTGTTTGTTAATTAATTGTTTGTTACCCTGCGAGCAGTCTCCTTTGCCTTCCCCGTGAGAGAGAAAGGAAAGAGAGACTCTGCCGAAAGCCTAAGACCCGGGGCTAGTCAAACTGGTTTTGCTTCCGGTCAAACTTGTTTTTGTGCGCACGGTTGAATTAATGATTTATTCCGATGACTAAAACTGCGCCCACAAGCATAATGTGGCGGCGACCGTTCGTAAGGCTATAACTGACGTGTTTGAAAGTCTATTTTCCATGAAGAAATTTCAATTATCGACTTATCAAGAGAGAGGAATAACAGAATTTATCTTGGGACAAGATACCTTTGTTTCTTTACCGACCGGGCACGGCAAATCGCTCATTTATCACTTCGCTATTCCGATAGCCTACAAGTTGTACGAGGTCGAAGGTTACCGGAAACGGAAATGTTATTTTATAGCAAGTGGGCGTGGAAATTATTCAGTTTCTAAGCAACCTGCGGGTATGCTCAAATGAAAAACGACAGGCTTTCGGCAGAGTCTCTCTTTCCTTTCTCTCTCACGGGGAAGGCAAAGGAGACTCTGCTCGCAGGGTAATTGTTTGTTTGAATGATCGATTGAGTAATTGTTTGCTTGCTTACTTGATTGTTTGTTTATTTGCTTGCTTGTTGATTAATTGATTGTTTGATCAATTAATCTTTTGCTTGCTTGCTTGATTGTTTGTTTAATTGTTTGTTTTTTATTTTGCTTGCTTGTTTGTTGATAAATTGATAGTTTGATTGATTAATTGTTTGTTTCTTTATTTACTTGGTTGTTTGTTTATTTGATTGTTTTCACTGTTTCCTTGAGTGGTAAATACAAGATCTCTTTTGATTCACTTTCTTAGGGTACCCTAAAAGGCTTTGACCAAACAGTAAATATTATCCTAGATGAAAGCCATGAGAGAGTGTTCTCATCTGGCAGTGGTGTAGAGCAAGTTTTACTAGGTCTTTATATCATACGAGGTGACAATATGTAAGTAAACACTTTTACATACAATATAGGCGATATAATGAAATTTGTAACACCATAAAAAATCTTGACTTAACTACTATGTTTTGAGCTTAAGGCCTTTGTCAGAGTAATAGAGTACATGTATACAATCAATTGAAAAATCATTGCCAGGCTAAACAATAATTGTCATAGAAGCATTGACTGCTAGGATGGATCTGTGTTTTTAGGTTCTTTCAGTTAAGCGTAATACTGTATAAAAAGTATATAGAGTCCCTTGCAAAATTCGAGATTGCCCTGTTGAAGCTTGAAAAGTGTGTGGTTCCTAAGTAATATTTTGTATTTTATTCAGCAGTTGTTGTGCGCACGTGCATCGTGACTCGAAACAAACGTTCAAAAGTAGCCAGCCACCTAAAGCTGTAAATCAGTTAATTAAAATAGTTTTTATGTAGTGAGAGAAAACGTTTCCAGATATTTATAGAAATTATCTCTCTTATTCTTAAAGACACATGGTCACTAACCAGCATGCTTTGCATTGGTTATTTTGATTTCAGTGTTATAATTCATTCTCAGTCAGTCGTATTACGAGAAAAAAAATAAAACAAAACGCTAAACGATTTAGTTAGAAGCGAAAATACCCACTCAGATTGTAAAAGACATCAAATTAATGTCTTGTGGAGATTAATTTCATGGTCCACAAAATTCAGTTTTTCATGCAGTGCATGGTGGTAAGTAACAATTCAGGAAATACATCCAAATAAGCAATGTTTTTTGACTCATTTAAAGCTTTCCCAGGTGCCCTTGAGGTCTTAGTTTCTTTATTATTTGTAATACTCCAGTTTCATGTTATCTAGAACCCTCTGTACTATTTGACAAAAGGTGCACAGGGAAAGCCTCAATTTTTTGTAAAAATATTTACAAATTCCAAGCAAAGCATGGAGAAATGTTTTAACACATTTTAATTTACTATGAATTGAGACTTTGCTTAGGCTTAGCCTGTGTAAATGATTAGAAGGTCAATGATTAGATAGTTTTTTTTTAGCTATTTATTGGATAAATGAATGAATCTAGATTAATAATAATAATAATAATAGTAAGTTCTTTTATAGCGCACTATACATATGTCTCAGTGCGGTTGAGACATATGCGCTTGAGACTCATCCATTCATTCATCCATTTATTCACCCATCCACTCATTCATCCATTTATTCATTCATCCATCCATTTATTCATCCATCCATCCATTCATCCATTCATTTTATTCATCCATCCATTCATCCATTTATTTATTCATCTAACCATTTATTCATCCATTTATCCATCCATGTATTCATCCATGTATTCATTCATCCATTCATCCATCCATTTATTCATTCATCCATTTATTCATCCATGCATTCATTCATCCATTTATCCATCCATTTATTCATTCATCCATCCATTCATTCATCAATCCATTTATTCATTCATCCATTTATTCATCCATCCATTCATTCTTCCTTTCATTCATTCATCCATTTATTCATCCATCCATTCTACCATGTCCATCCATCCATTCATTCATCCATTTATTCATCCATCCATTCATTCATCCTTTCATTCATTCATCCGTTTATTCATCCATCCATTCTACCATGTTCATCCATCCATTCATTCATTTATTTATTCATGCGCCTTTTGTCAAATATTACAGCAATTCTACATGAACATCTACAGCAATGATAACATGAGAATTGTCTTGAGTTGTAAGTTTTGCCTCTCATACCTTCCATTCTCTCTTAGTGCCGTTATAGGAGAAATAGATGACGAAGTAGATGCCTCAATTGATCTATCAGACATACGTGCAGACCCTCTGAACTCAGTTGTATATTAACAACCATCTCATGATGTACATAGACATTACTGCAGACACAGCTAAGGAGCATTCTAGTTACATGGATATTTGATACAGCTATGACATTTATAAGACATTGTTGGACGTTCTGATATGATTTGATGTGGTCAACGAAATACATGTATTTCAGTGCAAGTGTTTGGAAGGAATTATGGATATATGGTACATGTCTTTATACATTTAAACATGATTAATCTACATGCTTATAGTCATTATTCTCGTCAAAGCGTGGTGATTATAGTTGAGATATTATTGTATATGTTTGGCATACATCTTAACAAATATACACCCATTTCAAAAAAACGTTGTTGTGGCTTGAATATCAAGCCAACACTGCAATGAATGCTGCTTTTGTGATGGTAATGCATTGAAATCAGACATGTTTTATACAGAACTAATAATTAAATTATTGTTCCACATCCTTTCATACACTGCATCGAAAAATGGCATCAAACTTTGATAACTAAATAATTGTTCTTGACTGGCTATCGTTGAATACATGTACATGTGAAATCGCCATTGTGTTTCGACCTAAACAAGAGGCTTGTCAGTCAAGAACAATAGTTAATTATATTGGATGCCATATTTTGATTGTCTATTGTAACACAGTATTACAATCAATTCTGTTGATAACAAGTCATTTTTCAATACATTACCGGCACAAAACCAGCATTCATTTCTCTATTTGCTTGATGCTTGTTGCTTAAGCTGCAAGATATTGTTAAGATATTATGGGCATACATTTAAACACAAATAATTGAGGCGTTTTCAATCACTACTCTTGACAAGAACATGGAGGTTATTGTTGAGATATTATTGGCATACATCTAAACATGAATAATCAAGGTGCTTACAATCATTATTCTTGTCAAGAACATGAAGGTTATTGTTGAGATATTATTGGCATACATCTAATGTTACAGCTTAACCATTCAGCTCCTCAATAATTCTAATTCAGATAGCCCAACGTTTGTCAGTTTTCTACCTCAATATTGTTGATTATTATTGGTATTACTATTATTAGGTATAGCCATAATTCCATTGTATAAGATTGACTGGCCTGTGTAGCAAACATTTCTTATGGCGGAATAAGAAAAAGTTGTTTTGGTATAGCTGTGTTACAGTTATGGCCATTTTTTGCAGTGGTCAGCACAGCCATATCCATATCCAAAGTTTTGCTGTTCCCCCATAAGAAATGTGTACATGTAACTCAAAATTTAGGAAGTACATTTTTTAATTATTTGTATACACCTATTTCAATTAACGTTGTCCATCTGGAATGGTTGACCTGAGACCGATAGGAATTGTGGGAGTTCATTAAATTTCAAATACATTGTTTTAATCACACTTGAATGGTGCTGAATTACAGATAACATTATTTTAGAAGTAAACATTAATATTCAAGCGTGATTACAATAGTGCATTTGCAGTTTAACGAGCTCCCATAATTCCTATCGGTCTCAGATCAACTATTCCAGATGGACAACGTTAATTGAAATAGGTGTATGTTGTGTAGGTTTTATTGTCATGTAAAATATTATAGTGTGACCACTAAAACCAGGGCCACCAAAACATATCCATCCAATCACAATCGAGAATATGAACAGTAGAATCTCTACAAGAGATGCTCAGTTATAATTTTCATTATATGTGAACGGAATAGATCAAGATTGAATAAGAAATATCTTAGCCTGTAAGAAATGTTTTGTTTAAAATGTGTTTGAGTGGCAATGGTTTGAATAGTCGCACTATAACTTTTTTCTCTTGTAAATTACTTTACTAAAATATTGAATGTTTTTGAAAAACTGTTGTTTTGCTTATAGTTTCTACAATAACTATTAAAATAAACAATAGAGGTGTTTTATTGTAGCCATGTTTGTAGGCTAGTACAAAAGCAAATTTTTGAATTACAAAGAATTCCAGTTCCTTTGAGAGAAAAGCTCCATTGTTTTGACCACAAACATGGCTGCCATGAAATATCTCTGTAGTTGATATTTTGAAGTTGTTCCTAGCATCACTTGAAGACATTGCTGATGTGTTCTTAGTGAATTTAAATGAGTCATTTAAATCACTAATAATACAATAGAAATGTCTTGAAAATGATGGTAGGAATTGCCTCAAAGAACTAATCATCTTTTTTTCTTATTTTGCCATTTTTCATTGTCCTACCTTCCTCCCTCTTTCCGTCCCTCCTTCGCTCCCTCCTTCCCTCTTTCCTACCTTCCTTACGTCTTTCCTTCCCTCTCTCCTTCTCTCCCTTCTTTCCTCCCTCCCTCTTGTCCTTCCTTCTGTTTTCCCTCACACTTATCCTTTCTTCCTCCCTTTTCTCTCCTTTCTTTGCATCTCCTTTCTTTCCCATCACTCTCTTTTTCCTCCTTCCCTCTCTCCCTCCTTTCCTTCCTCTCTCCCTCCCACCTTTCCTCCCTTCCTCCTTGAGCAACTCCCTTTTTCCTTCCACTCCCTTCCCTCCCTCTCCTTTTTCTTTCTTTCCTCCCTACTTCTCTTTCTCCCTCTCACCCTCCTTCCATTCCTCCCTCCCTTTGCTTACCCCTTCCTCCCCCTCCTTTCATTCCCCCTTCTTTCTTTCCCATCCCCTCTTTTTTCCTCCTTCCCTCCCTACTTCCGTTTCTCCTTCCTTTCTTTTTCACTCTTCCTTCTTCTCTCCCTTCTTCCTTCTTCTTTTCTTTCACACTCTCCCTGCCTCTTCCTATTCAGTCTATCCTTCAACATCAATCATTCACTAACAATTTAGCCTGCAGAATCCCATAAACTTGAAGTGACTTCAAAGGCTTTCCCAGCTGAAACATCAACCTGTATTCTTATACAAACAACAGTCGAGAAAAAGACACGAAAATCGTCAATGTCACTTGTACTGTACTTACAAAGCTTGTACAGCTTAGACATCTGGTCAAAAGGCTGCATAAACATGGAGTGATGTTTAAGTACAACGATCTTACACAAATCATCATTCTGAGAGACCTTCAAGATGTTCTTTGCAGTTCTGTTGCTAGTGTGTTCCTTTGGTGCCACGTTCATTGAGGGTAAGAGTTTGCAAATTTAGTTCACGGAGGGTCCTGAAGGGGTAAAATGGGAGTTGAGATTGGCCTTATTTTTGACATGGAAAATGGGATTGGATGCACTGGGACTGGGATTTACAAATAAAAGAACAATAGAAAATGGGAATGGGATTGAAAACTTGAGTAAAACTGATGGGATTATTTGATTTTTGACTGGGATTTGGTCTAAACATAAACTGGGAAATGGGATTCGGATTCCCCCTTCAGGACCCTCTTCACTATAGTTCACATAAAATTATAAAAAACAATTGTTTTGTGCTATAGAACCGAAAATAAATTAGAAAAGAAACGAAAAAAGACAGAAACTAAATAATAGCAAAATAGGGACAAACAGATAAAATAGTCATAAGCCAAGAGTAAAAAAAACAAAAACAGTTTAAATAGAACAGTAAAACCAACTTTATTTTACGTCGGTAACTTATAACAGTCATTGACTGATAAAGTTGAGGCCGACAGTGCCCTCAATGTATACTCCGCTCCCCATCATTGCTCCGTTTACATGTATCCCAAGCTTAATTCTTAAGATCCGTTTACACTAGCAATTTTGTCGCGCGACAAGAGCTTCGATTTCAATGGCGATTTTATCGATCGCAGATTTGTCAACGCTACTTTAAACATGCTCGAAATTTAGTGCAACTTGCTGCGATTTTGTCCACAAATCTGCGATAAAATCAAATCGCCCCTCTACCCAAGCAATATAGTCGCGTGATAAGAGTGGCGATTTTATCGCAACTTTGTCGTAGCAACTACGCCGCAACGCTCCAAATTAAGGAGGCAGAAAATCTTAGCGAGTTGAACATGTTCAAAGTTGCGGCGACAAAGCAAGTACTAGTGCGCGGTGTTCTGTGCGGGAGGTTCCGAGTTCCATTCACGGTAATCTCGCATTCCTGTTTCGACTTCTCTCATTCCGTGTAGCTTTTAGGCCCGTTTACACCAGCAATTTGTCGCGCGACAAGAGCGGCGATTTCAATGGCGATTCTATCGCAGCTTTGTCGCCGCAACTTTGAACATGTTCAAGGCCTACTCCGGGCCCAGAAGTCGACGCCTGGTTCACACTGGAAACACTTTGCTCTTTGTTTTCTAATTCTCCAGGGGATAATAAATCTTTTATTTTGTTGCTTATGATTATGATTATGACGCAGTGTGAACCAGACTTTAAGACACATATAGTCGAAGCGTCTTAGGACGACGTTTTGGCCCAGAGTAGGCCTTTACAAACTGTGCCACCCTTCTTCCTTGTAAAACAAAAAACATAAAAAGGAGAAGAAAAGTTTATAAAAATAAAAAAGGCTACCAAGCTTTCAAGAATACGGTATAGCAAAATTACAATGTATTTATTTATTCTAGGTTGTGGTAACCGCCCTGCAGGCGCTCGTGTGGTGTCGGGTACAGACGCCCTCCCAAACTCATGGCCATGGCAAATATCTCTACAACGAAAACACCCAAACTATAATTCATGGTTTCACACTTGCGGTGGCTCGTTGATCTCGCCTGAGTATATCGTGACCGCAGCACATTGTGTGTCGAGTGAACAACGCCCAGGACAATACAGGGTCGTTGTAGGTAGGGCTGGAAATGATTGATATTTTTAATTATTATTGTTTATAATGGGACACAGATACATCTCAATCATTAAGTTGTTTGTTCTTCATCACTGCCAGCGTGCGTGCGTTTCTTTTGTTCGTTTGTTTAATTGATCACTCACTTGTTCATATAGTTATTAAGGCATTCTTTCCTTTCCTAATTCATTCATTCATTTATTTATTATTTTGCTTGATCATTCATTTATCCACGTATGTATCCTTTTATTTATTCATTCATCCGTTCATTTAATATTTGATTGATTGATTGATTGATTGAATGATTGATTGATATTAGTCATCCATCCATCCATCTATCAATCCATTCATTCATTCATTCATCCATCCATCCATCTATCAATCAATTCATTCACCTATTCATACATCAATTAATCCATCCATATAGCCATTCCTCCATTCATTAATCCATCTATACATCCATCCATCCATTCAATCATCCATTCATTCATTCATTCACTCATTCATTCATTCATTCATTCATTCATTCATTCATTCATTCATCCATTAATTAATTAATTAATTCATTCATTCATTCATTCATCCATTCATCCATTCATTCATTCATTCAGCCATTCATTCATTCATTCATTCATTCATTCATTCATTCAATCATCCATTTATCAATCGATCCATTTATCTTTCCCTTTTACCAATAATGCTGTTGTACGTTTTATTTCTTCGCCATTTCAGGTGAACATAACCGTAAGAAAGAAGATGGACAAATAAGTGTTGGTGTCCATTCAATCCAGGCTCATGAAGGATTCAGTATGAAACACCTTAGGAATGACATTGCTTTGATTCGCCTTGTTAAACCAGTGGTCCTAAACAATCGTGTCGGGACAGTCTGCCTTCCCGCCAAGAACTCAAAGGTCAATGTTGGAAAAAAGTGCTTTATAACCGGTTAGTGGAGTGTTGCGCATCATTGTAATCATCATCATGATCATCATTATTATTATCATTAACATCATTCGTCATCATCATCACAATTTTATTCATTATCATCGTTCGTCATCATCATGATCATCATTATCATCATTGTCATCATCATCATAATTTCTATCATTATCATCGTTGTCATCATCATCATCATTTTTTCATTATCATCGTTGTCATCATCATCATCACTTTTATCATTATCATCGTTTGTCATAATCATCGTTGTCATCATCATCATCATCATTGTTATCATTAGTATTTTAAATATCAGCGTCATCATTATAATGATCGTTATCATTGTCATCATCATTATCATCGTTGTCATCATCATCATCACTTTTATCAATATCATCGTTTGTCATAATCATCGTTGTCATCATCATCATCATCATTGTTATCATTAGTATTATAAATATCAGCGTCATCATTATAATGATCATTATCATTGTCATCATCATTATCATTATCATCATCATATTTCTTAAAGATCTCTTTCACTTTACTCATCATCATCAGTATTATAATTACTACTATCAATATTATCGTACGATTATCGATTCTCATCATTCTCATCATCTTAATCATTATAATTATTATTTTCATCAATATCATCATTTTCATCATTCTCCTCTTCATCATCATTATTATCCTCATGATTGTATCCTGATCATTATCATCATAATTATCATTATCATCATTATCATTTTCCTAATCATCATCATTCTGATCCACATCATTGTATCCTGATCATTATCATCATAATTATCATTTTCATCATCATAATCATCGTCATCATTATATCCTGATCCTGATCATTATCATCGTTATCATCATCATTATCATCTTCATTCTCATCCTGATCATTATATTTTGATCCTGATCCTGATCATTATTATCATCTTTTTCATCATTCTCATCTTCATCATCATTCTCATCCTCATCATTGTATCCTGATCACTATCATCATTATCATTGTTATCATTATCATCATTCTCCTTCTCCTCATTATGATTGTTCATCAAGATCTCTTTCCCTTCAAGGTTGGGGTCGAACAGTGGGTGGAGGCAAGTCTGCCACAATCCTTCAACAAGCTGCAATGCCCGTCAGCTCTCACGCCGACTGTGCAAAAGCTAACATCCAAATCGCTCCAGTAGACGAACAGTCAATGGTATGCGCAGGACACGCCACTCAAGGAATACACATCAGCGGTTGCCAGGGTGACAGTGGTGGACCGTTTGTCTGTGAGGAGGGTGGTAGATGGGTTCTCCGTGGTGCAGTTAGCTGGGTTAGCAAGTGTCTTGCTGAGAGTACCTATACTGTGTTCGCGCGAGTGAGTTCGTATATTGATTGGATTAACCAGAAAACAGCCACTGGAGGTTAGTAATGGTCATCATGATCGTCAGATAGATAGACAGTTTATTAAGAAAAGCTAGAGTACAGATATTATACCCGTGAAACAAGTAGTACAAGAGTGACGTCATTTAACCCGTGAAATAGATATTAGACTAATACACCTTAGCAGTCTATGATTCCATTGTTTTCTTTTGTGTCTATTTGACTATTGCACCTTGACTCTTTAATTTTGTTTCACGGGTTAATTGTCTTCACTCTAATTAAAATATAAAAACTAAAGATTGATACACGTACTAATAATAAAACTAAAAAACCCTAAAACTGTCCTCATTATCATCTGTATCATTAAAGCACCAATGGTCACTTACCAGCATGCTTTGCGCTGTTTATTCTGATCTGAGTGTTATACTTCATTCATATTCAGTCAAAAAAACAAATAGAACAAACACTAAACGATTTAGTAAGAGCGTACAAAACACACTCACATCGTAAAAGATATCACAATGTCTGAATGTGCGATTTTCATGGTCCACAAAATTCAGTCTTTCGCGCGGTGCATGCTGGTAAGTGACTACGGGTCTTAATTAAGTAAGTAGGTAAGCATCTAAGCAAGTAAGTAAGCAAGTACGTTAGTTAGTAGGCAGGTAAGTGAATAAGCAAGTAAGCTAGAGTACAAACACTAAAAGTGTGCAATACTTTGTACTATTTACCACTAAATAGCGTTGATTAAAGGGGTACTTGGACAAAAATGGCTCGAAATTGTAAAAATGGGTTTTAAGAGCTGAAATTTTACTTAAATAATCTTCAATATCTAAACAATTATTGTGTAAAGTATTTATCCGATAGTCCAAAGGAAAGTATTAAAAATTAACGGTTATTTTCCGTCCGCCATTGTTTTGCTTGTTTTGTACAGGAAGCCGTATAATACATCTTCTTCTTTAATAGATACAACTGGCTCCAAATCTTCATTATATCCCAATTGAACATTCCCAGGGCTCTCCATTGAACAGCAATATATAAGGGGCTTTGAAAAATACCCTTATATAGAGCTGATTTTTCCGCTGTAGAGAACAAGTATTGACTAGAAAACTTTAGTAAATTCTCTAAAGAAATGTACGGTGAAATGGAGACTAATTAATATTCGTTGCGTGTATGACGTCATACGGCGAGCCGCTGTACTCAATGACTTTTTGACCGTGAGACAAACAAATCAATGGCGGACGAAAACGTAACCGTAAATATTTAATACTTTCCTTTGGACTATCGAAATAAAACTTTACACAATGATTATTTAGGTATTGAAGATTATTAAAGCAAAGTTTCAGCTCTTAAAACCCAGTATTTGCCATTTTACAATTTCGAGCCATTTTCGTCCAAGTACCCCTTTAAACTATAGAGAACAAAAGAATTTGCATAATTTAGCAGAATTTAGTGGAATTTCTGTTGCACACTTTTAGTGTTTGTACTCTAGTAAGTAACTAAATAAGCAAGTAAGTAAATGAGCAAGTAAGTAAATAAGCAAGCAAGTAAATAAGCAAGTAAGTAAATAAGCAAGTAAGTAAATAAGCAAGTAAGTAAATAAGCAAGTAAGTAAATAAGCAAGTAAGTAAATGAGCAAGTAAGTAAATAAGCAAGTAAATAAGCAAGTAAGTAAATAAGCAAGTAAGTAAATAAGCAAGTAAGTAAAATAAGCAAGTAAGTAAATAAGCAAGTAAGTAAATAAGCAAGTAAGTAAATAAGCAAGTAAGTAAATAAGCAAGTAAGTAAATGAGCAAGTAAGTAAATGAGCAAGTAAGTAAATAAGCAAGCAAGTAAATAAGCAAGCAAGTAAATAAGCAAGTAAGTAAATAAGCAAGTAGGTAAATAAGCAAGTAAGTAAATGAGCAAGTAAGTAAATAAGCAAGTAAGTAAGCAAGTAAGTAAGTAAATAAGTACATAAGTACATAAGTAAGTAGGCTAGTAAGTACGTAAGTAAATAAGTAAGTATATGAGTAAGTAAGTAAGTAAGTAAATAAGTACATAAGCAAGTAAGTAAATAAGTACATAAGTACATAAGTAAGTAGGCTAGTAAGTACGTAAGTAAATAAGTAAGTAAATGAGTAAGTAAGTAAGTAAGTAAGTAAATAAGTACATAAGTAAGTAAGTAAGTACATAAGTAAATAAGTAAGTATATGAGTAAGTAAGTAAGTAAGTGAATAAGTACATAAGTTAGTAAAGTAAGTACATTATTTAGTAAGCAGATAAGTAAGTAAGTAAATAAGTAATTAAATGAGCATATAATGAAATTTGTAACACCGTAAAAAATGTTGACTTAACTTTACTGACGTTTCGAGCTTTAGCCCTTCGTCGGAGTTAAGTTTACTGAAAAAATGAAAGTTTACTCCGACAAAGGGCTAAAGCTCGAAACGTCAGTAAAGTTAAGTCAACATTTTTTACGGTGTTCCAAATTTCATTATATTACCTATCATTTCTATCAAACACCGACGAAGCCTATACTAGTTTACTCGCTAGTTTCCAATTAAATAAGCAATTAAGTAATTATGTAAGTAAGTAAGCAAGTAAGTAAGTAAATAAGTAAGTAAAAAATTGTTTATTATTAATGTAACCGCTGACTGTCTATATTTGCTTTTTCCCTCCAGGTACCCTACCACCACCACCACCGCCTACACAAGGACCCCGTAAGTATCATGGCAGTATATGGAAACGAGTGCAAGTACACACTTTATCCATGAAATGATATCAAAATTGTTCCCATGGAATAGAGCTAGCGCAAACACTATATCCATGAAATACTATCAAATTGCTACTATGGAATTGAGCGCAAACACTATATCCATGAAATACTATCAAATTGCTACTATGGAATTGAGCGCAAACACTATATCCATGAAATACTATCAAATTGCTACTATGGAATTGAGCGCAAACACTTCTTTATCAATATCAATATATATATATATATATATATATATATATATATATATATATATATATATATATATATATATATATATATATATATATATATATATATATATATATATATATATATATATATATATATATATATATATATATATATATATATATATATATATATATATATATATATATATATATATATATATATATATATATATATATATATTTATATATACTATCAAATTGCTACTGTGGAATATATTGCTTAAATAGAACGCAAAGACCATCTCCATGAAATAAAATTAGATTGCTACTGTGGAATAGAGCGCAAACACTGTGTCCATGAAATACAATAACATTGCTACTGTAGAATAGATCGCAAACGCTATATCCATGAAATAATATATATTTTGCCACTATATGGTTTTAAGTTTATCGCTCTAGTTATGAGTTTATAATAGACCAACGATCGATCAACTTCAGCCTCGTTAGCGTGTAATATATTCTTTAGAATTTGACTACAGACCTTGGAAATGATTTTTAAGTGTTTCAATTGTTTGAAAATGTGTACAATTCGTAAATTGTATATTACAATTCGTAATATATTACATGCTATCGAGGCTGAGGTTGATCGACGAAAACCGTGAAAAGGGATATTAAAATTGTTGCGTTTTGTTCCCAGAATGCACTAATCAATGGGGAGATCAAAGATGTGACATCTACAAAGGAAACTGTGATTTTATTACCGTCAAACTCGGCTGCAAGAAAACATGTAACTTTTGCAGGTACGCTGAGTTGTTTTACTCTAACTAAGGCCTGCAACTATGTGCAAAATACCTTGGGGCTTTAACTGGTATGGGGTTGGGGGGAAGGAGGAGGAGGGAGGTTTTGACAGACATGTAACTTCTGCAGGTACACTGAGTTGTATTCATTCTACCTTTTTACTCTAACTAAGGCTTGCAACCATGTGCATAATACCTTGGGGTTTAACTGGTATGGGGTGGGGGGAGGGGGGGAGGTTTTGACAGACATGTATTCTGTAGGTACTCTAAGTTCTATTCAATCTACCGTTTTACTCTAACTAAGGCCTGCAATCATGTGCAGAATACCTTGGGCTTTAACTGGTATGGGGGAGGGGGAGGTATTGATAGACCAAAATACGTTTTAATTTTGTGCATTTTTTACTCAAAGATCACATTGTTCCAGCATTTGTGTCCAAGATTGTAGTTATTTATTTACTTATTTTATCTCTCAACAGGCGTCCCAGTGGAAAGTAGACCAAGATTTCTACTACATGGAATAAAATATTGATTAGACAAAATGTTTCTTTAGTTTATAAATAAGATGTGAATCAAAAATCGTTGTTATTGGTCATTTCTTCCCATTTTTGACTATAGTCCATCAAAAACCATCATTTTGTGGCATTTTGGAGAGTTTTGCTTGGACTATAGCTCATCAAAAATCGTCGACTTTGCTCATTTTTGAGCATTTTGCATGGGCTATAATCCATCTAAAATCATCGTTTTTGGTCTTTTTGGGGCAATTATTTTGGTCATTTATTGGGCCTTTTTCAAATGCATTTTGGGGCATTCTTCATGGTATTCTTCAAAAATCGTCGTTTTTTGATCATTTTTGGGGAATTTTTCAAAATAATGTAGTCCAACAAAAATCGTCTTTTTGGGGGAATTTTTTGGACATTTTTACGGCATTTTGCAAATGCATTTTGGGGCATTTTACATGGGCTAAAGTCCATCAAAATCGTCACATTTTTGGTAGATCTTGCCTGCTTAGCGACTCTCTAGGGGGAGGAAGAAGGAGAGGGAAAAGGAGGAAGAGGGGTATTTTGGAGCATTTTGCATGGGCTAAAGTCCATCAAAAATCGTCGTTTTTGGTCATTCTGGGGGAAATTTTGGTTGAAATTTTTGGTGAATTTTTTCAAATAAAATAATGAAAAACCGTAATCTTCGTCATGATCTTTGAGTAATTTTGCATGGGCTATAGTCCATCATCATGAAAAATCGTCATATTAGGTCATTTTTGTGCTTTTTGCAGTGGCTATAGTCCATATTAAAAATCGTCGTTTTTTTTCTTTTTTTTACTGAACGTTTCAGGTCGATTTTTTTTCTAAGCATTTGAGCCAGATTTTTTACTGATCGTTTGACGTCGATTTTTTTTCTGAGCATTTCAGCCAGATTTTTTACTGAACGTTTCAGATCGATTTTTTTTCTGAGCATTTGAGCCAGATTTTTTACTGAACGTGTCAGGTCGATTTGTTAATCTGAGCATTTGAGCCAGATTTTTCACTGAACGTTTCAGGTCGATTTTATTTCTGAGCATTTGAGCCAGATTTTTTACTGAACGTTTCAGGTCGATTTGTTAATCTGAGCATTTGAGCCAGATTTTTTACTGAACGTTTCAGGTCGATTTCTTTTCTGAGCATTTGAGCCAGATTTTTTACTGAACGTTTCAGGTCGATTTGTTAATCTGAGCATTTGAGCCAGATTTTTTACTGAACGTTTCAGGTCGATTTCTTTTCTGAGCATTTGAGCCAGATTTTTTACTGAACGTTTCAGGTCGATTTTTTTTTCCGAGCATTTGAGCCAGATTTTTTACTGAACGTTTCAGGTCGATTTTTTTTCTGAGCATTTGAGCCAGATTTTTTACTGAACGTTTCAGGTCGATTTTTTTTCTGAGTATTTGAGCCAGATTTTTTACTGAACGTTTCAGGTCGATTTGTTAATCTGAGCATTTGAGCCAGATTTTTTACTGAACGTTTCAGGTCGATTTTTTTCTGAGCATTTGAGCCAGATTTTTTACTGAACGTTTCAGGTCGATTTTTTTTCTGAGCATTTGAGCCAGATTTTTTACTGAACGTTTCAGGTCGATTTCTTTTCTGAGCATTTGAGCCAGATTTTTTACTGAACGTTTCAGGTCGATTTTTTTTTTCTGAGCATTTGAGCCAGATTTTTTACTAAACGTTTCAGGTCGATTTGTTAATCTGAGCATTTGAGCCAGATTTTTTACTGAACGTTTCAGGTCGATTTTTTTTCTGAGCATTTGAGCCAGATTTTTTACTGAACGTTTCAGGTCGATTTTTTTTCTGAGCATTTGAGCCAGATTTTTTACTAAACGTTTCAGGTCGATTTGTTAATCTGAGCATTTGAGCCAGATTTTTTACTGAACGTTTCAGGTCGATTTGTTAATCTGAGCATTTGAGCCAGATTTTTTACTGAACGTTTCAGGTCGATTTTTTTTCTAAGGATTTGAGCCAGATTTTTTACTGATCGTTTGAGGTCGATTTTTTTTCTGAGCATTTGAGCCAGATTTTTTACTGAACGTTTCAGATCGATTTTTTTTCTGAGCATTTGAGCCAGATTTTTTACTGAACGTGTCAGGTCGATTTGTTAATCTGAGCATTTGAGCCAGATTTTTCACTGAACGTTTCAGGTCGATTTTATTTCTGAGCATTTGAGCCAGATTTTTTACTGAACGTTTCAGGTCGATTTGTTAATCTGAGCATTTGAGCCAGATTTTTTACTGAACGTTTCAGGTCGATTTCTTTTCTGAGCATTTGAGCCAGATTTTTTACTGAACGTTTCAGGTCGATTTGTTAATCTGAGCATTTGAGCCAGATTTTTTACTGAACGTTTCAGGTCGATTTCTTTTCTGAGCATTTGAGCCAGATTTTTTACTGAACGTTTCAGGTCGATTTTTTTTTCTGAGCATTTGAGCCAGATTTTTTACTGAACGTTTCAGGTCGATTTTTTTTCTGAGCATTTGAGCCAGATTTTTTACTGAACGTTTCAGGTCGATTTTTTTTCTGAGTATTTGAGCCAGATTTTTTACTGAACGTTTCAGGTCGATTTGTTAATCTGAGCATTTGAGCCAGATTTTTTACTGAACGTTTCAGGTCGATTTTTTTCTGAGCATTTGAGCCAGATTTTTTACTGAACGTTTCAGGTCGATTTTTTTTCTGAGCATTTGAGCCAGATTTTTTACTGAACGTTTCAGGTCGATTTCTTTTCTGAGCATTTGAGCCAGATTTTTTACTGAACGTTTCAGGTCGATTTTTTTTTTCTGAGCATTTGAGCCAGATTTTTTACTGAACGTTTCAGGTCGATTTGTTAATCTGAGCATTTGAGCCAGATTTTTTACTGAACGTTTCAGGTCGATTTTTTTTCTGAGCATTTGAGCCAGATTTTTTACTGAACGTTTCAGGTCGATTTTTTTTCTGAGCATTTGAGCCAGATTTTTTACTAAACGTTTCAGGTCGATTTGTTAATCTGAGCATTTGAGCCAGATTTTTTACTGAACGTTTCAGGTCGATTTGTTAATCTGAGCATTTGAGCCAGATTTTTTACTGAACGTTTCAGGTCGATTTTGTTTCTGAGCATTTGAGCCAGATTTTTTACTGAACGTTTCAGGTCGATTTTTTTTCTGAGCATTTGAGCCAGATTTTTTACTGAACGTTTCAGGTCGATTTTTTTTCTGAGCATTTGAGCCAGATTTTTTACTGAACGTTTCAGGTCGATTTGTTAATCTGAGCATTTGAGCCAGATTTTTTACTGAACGTTTCAGGTCGATTTTTTTTCTGAGCATTTGAGCCAGATTTTAATTTTTACTAAACGTTTCAGGTCGATTTGTTAATCTGAGCATTTGAGCCAGATTTTTTACTGAACGTTTCAGGTCGATTTTTTTCTGAGCATTTGAGCCAGATTTTTTTACTGAACGTTTCAGGTCGATTTTTTTTCTGAGCATTTGAGCCAGATTTTTTACTAAACGTTTCAGGTCGATTTGTTAATCTGAGCATTTGAGCCAGATTTTTTACTGAACGTTTCAGGTCGATTTGTTAATCTGAGCATTTGAGCCAGATTTTTTACTGAACGTTTCAGGTCGATTTTTTTTCTGAGCATTTGAGCCAGATTTTTTACTGAACGTTTCAGGTCGATTTTTTTTCTGAGCATTTGAGCCAGATTTTAATTTTTACTAAACGTTTCAGGTCGATTTGTTAATCTGAGCATTTGAGCCAGATTTTTTACTGAACGTTTCAGGTCGATTTTTTTTCTGAGCATTTGAGCCAGATTTTAATTTTTACTAAACGTTTCAGGTCGATTTGTTAATCTGAGCATTTGAGCCAGATTTTTTACTGAACGTTTCAGGTCGATTTTTTTCTGAGCATTTGAGCCAGATTTTTTTACTGAACGTTTCAGGTCGATTTTTTTTCTGAGCATTTGAGCCAGATTTTTTACTAAACGTTTCAGGTCGATTTGTTAATCTGAGCATTTGAGCCAGATTTTTTACTGAACGTTTCAGGTCGATTTGTTAATCTGAGCATTTGAGCCAGATTTTTTACTGAACGTTTCAGGTCGATTTTTTTTCTGAGCATTTGAGCCAGATTTTTTACTGAACGTTTCAGGTCGATTTTGTTTCTGAGCATTTGAGCCAGATTTTTTACTGAACGTTTCAGGTCGATTTTTTTTCTGAGCATTTGAGCC